>BMAU01013284.1:0-21198 GCA_019973935.1 Trichonephila clavipes
TCAAAGTGTCGGTTTTTTAAAAGATGATCTTTCAATTTAAAAAAGTTACCGGAATTTCTTAAATCGGAGACCAGATTTAGGTTTCTGGTAAAATTTCGAGTTAAATGGGTCACTTTGGTAAGTTTCTAGGGTGGAAAAAAAAAAAAAGTTATTGGCTTGGTCACCCAAACGTCGATAAGTTGGCTGAGCTTCAAAGCGTCTGGTTTTTTAAAGATGATCTTTCAATTTAAAAAAAAAAAGTTACCGGAATTTCTTAAATCGGAGACCAGATTTAGATTTCTGGTAAAATTTCGGGTTAAATGGGTCAATTTGGTAAGTTTCTAGGGTGGAAAAAAAAGTTATTGGCTTGGTCACCGAATCGTCGATAAGTTGGCTGTCCAGCTTCAAAGCGTCGGTTTTTTAAAGATGATCTTTCAATTTAAAAAAAAAAAAAAACTTACCGGAATTTCTTAAATCGGAGACCAGATTTAGATTTCTGGTAAAATTTCGGGTTAAATGGGTCACTTTGGTAAGTTTCTAGGGTGGAAAAAAAAAGTTATTGGCTTGGTCACCGAATCGTCGATAAGTTGGCTGTCCAGCTTCAAAGCGTCGGTTTTTTTAAAGATGATCTTTCAATTTAAAAAAAAAAAAGTTATAGGAATTTCGCAAAACGGAGACCAGATTTAGATTTCTGGTAAAATTTCGAGTTAAATGGGTCACTTTGGTAAGTTTCTAGGGTGGAAAAAAAAGTTATTGGCTTGGTCACCGAATCGTCGATAAAGTTGGCTGTCCAGCTTCAAAGCGTCGGTTTTTTAAAGATGATCTTTCAATTAAAAAAAAAAGTTACCGGAATTTCAAATCGGAGACCAGATTTAGATTTCTGGTAAAATTTCGGGTTAAATGGGTCACTTTGGTAAGTTTCTAGGTGGAAAAAAAAGTTATTGGCTTGGTCACCGAATCGTCGATAAGTTGGCTGTCCAGCTTCAAAGCGTCGGTTTTTTAAAGATGATCTTTCAATTTAAAAAAAGTTACCGGAATTTCGCAAATCGGAGACCAGATTTAGATTTCTGGTAAAATTTCGGGTTAAATGGGTCACTTTGGTAAGTTTCTAGGGTGGAAAAAAAAAAAAAGTTATTGGCTTGGTCACCGAATCGTCGGTAAAGTGGCTGTCCAGCGTCAAAGCGTCGGTTTTTTTAAAAATGATCTTTCAATTTAAAAAAAAAAAAAGTTATAGGAATTTCGCAAAACGGAGACCAGATTTAGATTTCTGGTAAAATTTCGAGTTAAATGGGTCACTTTGGTAAGTTTCTAGAGTGGAAAAAAAAAGTTATTGGCTTGGTCACCGAATCGTCGGTAAAGTGGCTGTCCAGCGTCAAAGCGTCGGTTTTTTAAAAGATGATCTTTCAATTTAAAAAAGTTACCGGAATTTCGCAAATCGGAGACCAGATTTAGATTTCTGGTAAAATTTCGGGTTAAATGGGTCACTTTGGTAAGTTTCTAGAGTGGAAAAAAAAGTTATTGGCTTGGTCACCGAATCGTCGATAAGTTGGCTGTCATGCTTCAAAGCGTCGGTTTTTTTTAAAGATGATCTTTCAATTTAAAAAAAAGTTACCGGAATTTCTTAAATCGGAGACCAGATTTAGATTTCTGCTAAAATTTCGGGTTAAATGGGTCACTTTGGTAAGTTTCTAAGGCTAAAAAAAAAAAGTTATTGGCTTGGTCACCGAATCGTCGGTAAAGTGGCTGTCCTGCGTCAAAGCGTCGGTTTTTTTAAAAAAATCTTTCAATTTAAAAAAAAGTTATAGGAATTTCGCAAAACGGAGACCAGATTTAGATTTCTGGTAAAATTTCGAGTTAAATGAGTCACTTTGGTAAGTTTCTAGAGTGGAAAAAGAAAGTTATAGGCTTGGTCACGGAATCGTCGGTAAAGTGGCTGTCCAGCGTCAAAGTGTCGGTTTTTTAAAAGATGATCTTTCAATTTAAAAAAAAGTTACCGGAATTTCTTAAATCGGAGACCAGATTTAGGTTTCTGGTAAAATTTCGAGTTAAATGGGTCACTTTGGTAAGTTTCTAGGGTGGAAAAAAAAAAGTTATTGGCTTGGTCACCCAATCGTCGATAAGTTGGCTGAGCTTCAAAGCGTCTGGTTTTTTAAAGATGATCTTTCAATTTAAAAAAAAGTTACCGGAATTTCTTAAATCGGAGACCAGATTTAGATTTCTGGTAAAATTTCGGGTTAAATGGGTCACTTTGGTAAGTTTCTAGGGTGGAAAAAAAAAGTTATTGGCTTGGTCACCGAATCGTCGATAAGTTGGCTGTCCAGCTTCAAAGCGTCGGTTTTTTTAAAGATGATCTTTCAATTTAAAAAAAAGTTACCGGAATTTCTTAAATCGGAGACCAGATTTAGATTTCTGGTAAAATTTCGGGTTAAATGGGTCACTTTGGTAAGTTTCTAGGTGGAAAAAAAAAGTTATTGGCTTGGTCACCGAATCGTCGATAAAGTGGCTGTCCAGCGTCAAAGCGTCGGTTTTTTTAAAGATGATCTTTCAATTTAAAAAAAAAGTTTAGGAATTTCGCAAAACGGAGACCAGATTTAGATTTCTGGTAAAATTTCGAGTTAAATGGATCACTTTGGTAAGTTTCTAGGGTGAAAAAAAAAAGTTATTGGCTTGGTCACCGAATCGTCGGTAAAGTGGCTGTCCAGCGTCAAAGCGTCGGTTTTTTTAAAAATGATCTTTCAATTTAAAAAAAAAAAGTTACCGGAATTTCACAAATCGGAGACCAGATTTAGATTTCTGGTAAAATTTCGGGTTAAATCTGTCACTTTGGTAAGTTTCTAGGGTGGAAAAAAAAAAAAGTTATTGGCTTGGTCACCGAATCGTCGATAAGTTGGCTGTCAGCTTCAAAGCGTCGGTTTTTTAAAGATGATCTTTCAATTTAAAAAAAAGTTACCGGAATTTCTTAAATCGGAGACCAGATTTAGATTTCTGGTAAAATTTCGGGTTAAATGGGTCACTTTGGTAAGTTTCTAGGGTGGAAAAAAAAAGTTATTGGCTTGGTCACCGAATCGTCGATAAGTTGGCTGTCCAGCTTCAAAGCGTCGGTTTTTTTAAAGATGATCTTTCAATTAAAAAAAAAAAGTTACCGGAATTTCTTAAAACGGAGACCAGATTTAGATTTCTGGTAAAATTTCGGGTTAAATGGGTCACTTTGGTAAGTTTCTAGGGTGGAAAAAAAAAGTTATTGGCTTGGTCACCGAATCGTCGGTAAAGTGGCTGTCCAGCGTCAAAGCGTCGGTTTTTTTAAAGATGATCTTTCAATTTAAAAAAAAAAGTTACCGGAATTTCGCAAAATCGGAGACCAGATTTAGATTTCTGGTAAAATTTCGAGTTAAATGGGTCACTTTGGTAAGTTTCTAGGGTGGAAAAAAAAAGTTATTGGCTTGGTCACCGAATCGTCGATAAGTTGGCTGTCCAGCTTCAAAGCGTCGGTTTTTTTAAAGATGATCTTTCAATTTAAAAAAAGTTAGTTACCGGAATTTCGCAAATCGGAGACCAGATTTAGATTTCTGGTAAAATTTCGGGTTAAATGGGTCACTTTGGTAAGTTTCTAGGTGGAAAAAAAAAGTTATTGGCTTGGTCACCGAATCGTCGATAAGTTGGCTGTCCAGCTTCAAAGCGTCGGTTTTTTTAAAGATGATCTTTCAATTTAAAAAAAAGTTACCGGAATTTCTTAAATCGGAGACCAGATTTAGATTTCTGGTAAAATTTCGGGTTAAATGGGTCACTTTGGTAAGTTTCTAGGGTGGAAAAAAAAAAAGTTATTGGCTTGGTCACCGAATCGTCGATAAGTGGCTGTCCAGCTTCAAAGCGTCGGTTTTTTTAAAGATGATCTTTCAATTTAAAAAAAAGTTACCGGAATTTCTTAAATCGGAGACCAGATTTAGATTTCTGGTAAAATTTCGGGTTAAATGGGTCACTTTGGTAAGTTTCTAGGTAAAAAAAAAAAGTTATTGGCTTGGTCACCGAATCGTCGGATAAAGTTGGCTGTCCAGCGTCAAAGCGTCGGTTTTTTTAAAGATGATCTTTCAATTTAAAAAAAAAAAAGTTACCGGAATTTCTTAAATCGGAGACCAGATTTAGATTTCTGGTAAAATTTCGGGTTAAATGGGTCACTTTGGTAAGTTTCTAGGGTGGAAAAAAAAAGTTATTGGCTTGGTCACCGAATCGTCGATAAGTGGCTGTCCAGCTTCAAAGCGTCGGTTTTTTAAAGATGATCTTTCAATTTAAAAAAAAAGTTACCGGAATTTCTTAAATCGGAGACCAGATTTAGATTTCTGGTAAAATTTCGGGTTAAATGGGTCACTTTGGTAAGTTTCTAGGGTGGAAAAAAAAAGTTATTGGCTTGGTCACCCAATCGTCGATAAGTTGGCTGTCCATCTTCAAAGCGTCGGTTTTTTAAAGATGATCTTTCAATTTAAAAAAAAAGTTACCGGAATTTCTTAAATCGGAGACCAGATTTAGATTTCTGGTAAAATTTCGGGTTAAATGGGTCACTTTGGTAAGTTTCTAGGGTGGAAAAAAAAGTTATTGGCTTGGTCACCGAATCGTCGATAAGTTGGCTGTCCAGCGTCAAAGCGTCGGTTTTTTAAAGATGATCTTTCAATTTAAAAAAAAAAAAAAAAGTTACCGGAATTTCGCAAAACGGAGACCAGATTTAGATTTCTGGTAAAATTTCGGGTTAAATGGGTCACTTTGGTAAGTTTCTAGGGTGGAAAAAAAAAAAAAAAGTTATTGGCTTGGTCACCGAATCGTCGGTAAAGTGGCTGTCCAGCGTCAAAGCGTCGGTTTTTTAAAAGATGATCTTTCAATTTAAAAAAAAGTTACCGGAATTTCTTAAATCGGAGACCAGATTTAGATTTCTGGTAAAATTTCGGGTTAAATGGGTCACTTTGGTAAGTTTCTAGGTGGAAAAAAAAGTTATGGGCTTGGTCACCGAATCGTCGATAAGTTGGCTGTCCAGCTTCAAAGCGTCGGTTTTTTTAAAGATGATCTTTCAATTTAAAAAAAAAAGTTACCGGAATTTTCTTAAATCGGAGACCAGATTTAGATTTCTGGTAAAATTTCGGGTTAAATGGGTCACTTTGGTAAGTTTCTAGGGTGGAAAAAAAAAGTTATTGGCTTGGTCACCGAATCGTCGGTAAAGTGGCTGTCCAGCGTCAAAGCGTCGGTTTTTTAAAAGATGATCTTTCAATTAAAAAAAAAAAAAGTTACCGGAATTTCTTAAATCGGAGACCAGATTTAGATTTCTGGTAAAATTTCGGGTTAAATGGGTCACTTTGGTAAGTTTCTAGGTGGAAAAAAAAAAAAGTTATTGGCTTGGTCACCGAATCGTCGATAAGTTGGCTGTCAGCTTCAAAGCGTCGGTTTTTTTAAAGATGATCTTTCAATTTAAAAAAAAAAGTTACCGGAATTTCTTAAATCGGAGACAGATTTAGATTTCTGCTAAAATTTCGGGTTAAATGGGTCACTTTGGTAAGTTTCTAAGGCTAAAAAAAAAAAAGTTATTGGCTTGGTCACCGAATCGTCGGTAAAGTGGCTGTCCAGCGTCAAAGCGTCGGTTTTTTTAAAAAAATCTTTCAATTAAAAAAAAAAAGTTATAGGAATTTCGCAAAACGGAGACCAGATTTAGATTTCTGGTAAAATTTCGGGTTAAATGGGTCACTTTGGTAAGTTTCTAGAGTGGAAAAAAAAGTTATAGGCTTGGTCACGGAATCGTCGGTAAAGTGGCTGTCCAGCGTCAAAGCGTCGGTTTTTTAAAAGATGATCTTTCAATTTAAAAAAAAAAAGTTACCGGAATTTCTTAAATCGGAGACCAGATTTAGATTTCTGGTAAAATTTCGAGTTAAATGAGTCACTTTGGTAAGTTTCTAGGTTGGAAAAAAAAAGTTATTGGCTTGGTCACCGAATCGTCGATAAGTTGGCTCGCTTCAAAGCGTCGGTTTTTTAAAGATGATCTTTCAATTTAAAAAAGTTACCGGAATTTCTTAAATCGGAGACCAGATTTAGATTTCTGGTAAAATTTCGGGTTAAATGGGTCACTTTGGTAAGTTTCTAGGGTGGAAAAAAAAAGTTATTGGCTTGGTCACCGAATCGTCGATAAGTTGGCTGTCAGCTTCAAAGCGTCGGTTTTTTTAAAGATGATCTTTCAATTTAAAAAAAAGTTACCGGAATTTCTTAAATCGAAGACCAGATTTAGATTTCTGGTAAAATTTCGAGTTAAATGGATCACTTTGGTAAGTTTCTAGGGTGGAAAAAAAAAAGTTATTGGCTTGGTCACCGAATCGTCGGTAAAGTGGCTGTCCAGCGTCAAAGCGTCGGTTTTTTTAAAGATGATCTTTCAATTTAAAAAAAAAAGTTATAGGAATTTGGCAAATCGGAGACCAGATTTAGATTTCTGGTAAAATTTCGAGTTAAATGGGTCACTTTGGTAAGTTTCTAGGGTGGAAAAAAAAAGTTAATGGCTTGGTCACCGAATCGTCGATAAGTTGGCTGTCCAGCTTCAAAGCGTCGGTTTTTTTAAAGATGATCTTTCAATTTAAAAAAAAGTTACCGGAATTTCTTAAATCGGAGACCAGATTTAGATTTCTGGTAAAATTTCGGGTTAAATGGGTCACTTTGGTAAGTTTCTAGGTGGAAAAAAAAAAAGTTATTGGCTTGGTCACCGAATCGTCGATAAGTTGGCTGTCCAGCTTCAAAGCGTCGGTTTTTTTAAAGATGATCTTTCAATTTAAAAAAGTTACCGGAATTTCGCAAATCGGAGACCAGATTTAGATTTCTGGTAAAATTTCGAGTTAATTGGGTCACTTTGGTAAGTTTCTAGGTTGAAAAAAAAAGTTATTGGCTTGGTCACCGAATCGTCGATAAGTTGGCTGTCCAGCTTCAAAGCGTCGGTTTTTTTAAAGATGATCTTTCAATTTAAAAAAAAAAAAGTTACCGGAATTTCGCAAATCGGAGACCAGATTTAGATTTCTGGTAAAATTTCGGGTTAAATGGGTCACTTTGGTAAGTTTCTAGGGTGGAAAAAAAAGTTATTGGCTTGGTCACCGAATCGTCGATAAAGTTGGCTGTCCAGCGTCAAAGCGTCGGTTTTTTAAAGATGATCTTTCAATTTAAAAAAAAAAAAAGTTACCGGAATTTCAAAATCGGAGACCAGATTTAGATTTCTGGTAAAATTTCGAGTTAAATGGGTCACTTTGGTAAGTTTCTAGGGTAAAAAAAAAAAGTTATTGGCTTGGTCACCGAATCGTCGATAAAGTTGGCTGTCCAGCTTCAAAGCGTCGGTTTTTTTAAAGATGATCTTTCAATTTAAAAAAGTTACCGGAATTTCTTAAATCGGAGACCAGATTTAGATTTCTGGTAAAATTTCGGTTAAATGGGTCACTTTGGTAAGTTTCTAGGTGGAAAAAAAAAAAAGTTATTGGCTTGGTCACCGAATCGTCGATAAGTTGGCTGTCCAGCTTCAAAGCGTCGGTTTTTTAAAGATGATCTTTCAATTTAAAAAAAAAGTTACCGGAATTTCTTAAATCGGAGACCAGATTTAGATTTCTGGTAAAATTTCGGGTTAAATGGGTCACTTTGGTAAGTTTCTAGGGTGGAAAAAAAAAAAGTTATTGGCTTGGTCACCGAATCGTCGATAAGTTGGCTGTCCAGCTTTAAAGCGTCGGTTTTTTTAAAGATGATCTTTCAATTTTAAAAAAAAAAAAGTTACCGGAATTTCTTAAATCGGAGACCAGATTTAGATTTTTGCTAAAATTTCGGGTTAAATGGGTCACTTTGGTAAGTTTCTAGGGTGGAAAAAAAAAGTTATTGGCTTGGTCACCGAATCGTCGATAAGTTGGCTGTCCAGCTTCAAAGCGTCGGTTTTTTTAAAGATGATCTTTCAATTAAAAAAAAAAAGTTACCGGAATTTCTTAAATCGGAGACCAGATTTAGATTTCTGGTAAAATTTCGGGTTAAATGGGTCACTTTGGTAAGTTTCTAGGGTAAAAAAAAAAAAAAGTTATTGGCTTGGTCACCGAATCGTCGATAAAGTTGGCTGTCCAGCGTCAAAGCGTCGGTTTTTTTAAAGATGATCTTTCAATTAAAAAAAAAAGTTACCGGAATTTCGCAAAACGGAGACCAGATTTAGATTTCTGGTAAAATTTCGGGTTAAATGGGTCACTTTGGTAAGTTTCTAGGGTGGAAAAAAAAAGTTATAGGCTTGGTCACCGAATCGTCGGTAAAGTGGCTGTCCAGCGTCAAAGCGTCGGTTTTTTTAAAGATGATCTTTCAATTTAAAAAAAAAGTTACCGGAATTTCGCAAAATCGGAGACCAGATTTAGATTTCTGGTAAAATTTCGAGTTAAATGGGTCACTTTGGTAAGTTTCTAGGGTGAAAAAAAAAGTTATTGGCTTGGTCACCGAATCGTCGATAAGTTGGCTGTCCAGCGTCAAAGCGTCGGTTTTTTTAAAGATGATCTTTCAATTTAAAAAAAAAGTTACCGGAATTTCTTAAATCGGAGACCAGATTTAGATTTCTGGTAAAATTTCGGGTTAAATGGGTCACTTTGGTAAGTTTCTAGGGTGGAAAAAAAAAGTTATTGGCTTGGTCACCGAATCGTCGATAAGTTGGCTGTCAGCTTCAAAGCGTCGGTTTTTTAAAGATGATCTTTCAATTTAAAAAAAAAAAAAAGTTACCGGAATTTCTTAAATCGGAGACCAGATTTAGATTTCTGGTAAAATTTCGGGTTAAATGGGTCACTTTGGTAAGTTTCTAGGGTGGAAAAAAAAAGTTATTGGCTTGGTCACCGAATCGTCGGTAAAGTGGCTGTCCAGCGTCAAAGCGTCGGTTTTTTTAAAAAATGATCTTTCAATTTAAAAAAAAAGTTACCGGAATTTCGCAAAACGGAGACCAGATTTAGATTTCTGGTAAAATTTCGGGTTAAATGGGTCACTTTGGTAAGTTTCTAGGGTGGAAAAAAAAAGTTATTGGCTTGGTCACCGAATCGTCGGTAAAGTGGCTGTCCAGCGTCAAAGCGTCGGTTTTTTAAAGATGATCTTTCAATTAAAAAAAAAAAAAAGTTACCGGAATTTCTTAAATCGGAGACCAGATTTAGATTTCTGGTAAAATTTCGGGTTAAATGGGTCACTTTGGTAAGTTTCTAGGGTGGAAAAATAAAGTTATTGGCTTGGTCACCGAATCGTCGATAAGTTGGCTGTCCAGCTTCAAAGCGTCGGTTTTTTTAAAGATGATCTTTCAATTTAAAAAAAAAGTTACCGGAATTTCTTAAATCGGAGACCAGATTTAGATTTCTGGTAAAATTTCGGGTTAAATGGGTCACTTTGGTAAGTTTCTAGGGTAAAAAAAAAAAAAAAGTTATTGGCTTGGTCACCGAATCGTCGATAAGTTGGCTGTCAGCTTCAAAGCGTCGGTTTTTTTAAAGATGATCTTTCAATTTAAAAAAGTTACCGGAATTTCTTAAATCGGAGACCAGATTTAGATTTCTGGTAAAATTTCGGGTTAAATGGGTCACTTTGGTAAGTTTCTAGGGTGGAAAAAAAAGTTATTGGCTTGGTCACCGAATCGTCGGTAAAGTGGCTGTCCAGCGTCAAAGCGTCGGTTTTTTAAAAATGATCTTTCAATTTAAAAAAAAAAAAGTTATAGGAATTTCGCAAAACGGAGACCAGATTTAGATTTCTGGTAAAATTTCGAGTTAAATGGGTCACTTTGGTAAGTTTCTAGGGTGAAAAAAAAAAAGTTATTGGCTTGGTCACCGAATCGTCGATAAGTTGGCTGTCCAGCTTCAAAGCGTCGGTTTTTTAAAGATGATCTTTCAATTTTAAAAAAAAAGTTACCGGAATTTCTTAAATCGGAGACCAGATTTAGATTTCTGGTAAAATTTCGGGTTAAATGGGTCACTTTGGTAAGTTTCTAGGGTGGAAAAAAAAAGTTATTGGCTTGGTCACCGAATCGTCGATAAGTTGGCTGTCAGCTTCAAAGCGTCGGTTTTTTTAAAGATGATCTTTCAATTTAAAAAAAAAAGTTACCGGAATTTCTTAAATCGGAGACCAGATTTAGATTTCTGGTAAAATTTCGGGTTAAATGGGTCACTTTGGTAAGTTTCTAGGTGGAAAAAAAAAGTTATTGGCTTGGTCACCGAATCGTCGGTAAAGTGGCTGTCCAGCGTCAAAGCGTCGGTTTTTTTAAAAATGATCTTTCAATTAAAAAAAAAAAAGTTACCGGAATTTCGCAAAACGGAGACCAGATTTAGATTTCTGGTAAAATTTCGAGTTAAATGGGTCACTTTGGTAAGTTTCTAGGTGGAAAAAAAAGTTATTGGCTTGGTCACCGAATCGTCGGTAAGTGGCTGTCCAGCGTCAAAGCGTCGGTTTTTTAAAAGATGATCTTTCAATTTAAAAAAAAAAGTTACCGGAATTTCTTAAATCGGAGACCAGATTTAGATTTCTGGTAAAATTTCGGGTTAAATGGGTCACTTTGGTAAGTTTCTAGGGTGGAAAAAAAAGTTATTGGCTTGGTCACCGAATCGTCGATAAGTTGGCTGTCCAGCTTCAAAGCGTCGGTTTTTTTTAAAGATGATCTTTCAATTTAAAAAAGTTACCGGAATTTCTTAAATCGGAGACCAGATTTAGATTTCTGGTAAAATTTCGAGTTAAATGGATCACTTTGGTAAGTTTCTAGGTGGAAAAAAAAAGTTATTGGCTTGGTCACCCAATCGTCGGTAAAGTGGCTGTCCAGCGTCAAAGCGTCGGTTTTTTAAAGATGATCTTTCAATTTAAAAAAAAAAAAGTTACCGGAATTTCTTAAATCGGAGACCAGATTTAGATTTCTGGTAAAATTTCGGGTTAAATGGGTCACTTTGGTAAGTTTCTAGAGTGGAAAAAAAAAGTTATTGGCTTGGTCACCCAATCGTCGATAAGTTGGCTGTCAGCTTCAAAGCGTCGGTTTTTTTAAAGATGATCTTTCAATTTAAAAAAAAGTTACCGGAATTTCTTAAATCGGAGACCAGATTTAGATTTCTGCTAAAATTTCGGGTTAAATGGGTCACTTTGGTAAGTTTCTAAGGGAAAAAAAAAGTTATTGGCTTGGTCACCGAATCGTCGGTAAAGTGGCTGTCCAGCGTCAAAGCGTCGGTTTTTTAAAAAAATCTTTCAATTTAAAAAAAAGTTATAGGAATTTCGCAAAACGGAGACCAGATTTAGATTTCTGGTAAAATTTCGAGTTAAATGAGTCACTTTGGTAAGTTTCTAGAGTGGAAAAAGAAAGTTATAGGCTTGGTCACGGAATCGTCGGTAAAGTGGCTGTCCAGCGTCAAAGTGTCGGTTTTTTAAAAGATGATCTTTCAATTTAAAAAAAAAAAGTTACCGGAATTTCTTAAATCGGAGACCAGATTTAGATTTCTGGTAAAATTTCGAGTTAAATGGGTCACTTTGGTAAGTTTCTAGGGATGAAAAAAAAAAGTTATTGGCTTGGTCACCGAATCGTCGATAAGTTGGCTGTCCAGCTTCAAAGCGTCTGGTTTTTTAAAGATTATCTTTCAATTTAAAAAAAAGTTACCGGAATTTCTTAAATCGGAGACCAGATTTAGATTTCTGGTAAAATTTCGGGTTAAATGGGTCACTTTGGTAATTTTCTAGGGTGGAAAAAAAAAGTTATTGGCTTGGTCACCGAATCGTCGATAAGTTGGCTGTCCAGCTTCAAAGCCTCGGTTTTTTTAAAGATGATCTTTCAATTTAAAAAAAAAAGTTACCGGAATTTCTTAAATCGGAGACCAGATTTAGATTTCTGGTAAAATTTCGGGTTAAATGGGTCACTTTGGTAAGTTTCTAGGGTAAAAAAAAAAAAGTTATTGGCTTGGTCACCGAATCGTCGATAAAGTTGGCTGTCCAGCGTCAAAGCGTCGGTTTTTTTAAAAGATGATCTTTCAATTTAAAAAAGTTACCGGAATTTCGCAAAATCGGAGACCAGATTTAGATTTCTGGTAAAATTTCGGGTTAAATGGGTCACTTTGGTAAGTTTCTAGGGTGGAAAAAAAAGTTATTGGCTTGGTCACCGAATCGTCGATAAGTTGGCTGTCCAGCTTCAAAGCGTCGGTTTTTTTAAAGATGATCTTTCAATTAAAAAAAAAAAAAGTTACCGGAATTTCGCAAAATCGGAGACCAGATTTAGATTTCTGGTAAAATTTCGGGTTAAATGGGTCACTTTGGTAAGTTTCTAGGGTAAAAAAAAAAAAAAGTTATTGGCTTGGTCACCGAATCGTCGATAAGTTGGCTGTCCAGCTTCAAAGCGTCGGTTTTTTTAAAGATGATCTTTCAATTTAAAAAAAAAAAAGTTACCGGAATTTCTTAAATCGGAGACCAGATTTAGATTTCTGGTAAAATTTCGAGTTAAATGGGTCACTTTGGTAAGTTTAGGGTGGAAAAAAAAGTTATTGGCTTGGTCACCGAATCGTCGATAAGTTGGCTGTCCAGCTTCAAAGCGTCGGTTTTTTTAAAGATGATCTTTCAATTTAAAAAAAAGTTACCGGAATTTCTTAAATCGGAGACCAGATTTAGATTTCTGGTAAAATTTCGGGTTAAATGGGTCACTTTGGTAAGTTTCTAGGGTGGTTTTTTAAAAAAAAAAAAAAGTTATTGGCTTGGTCACCGAATCGTCGATAAGTTGGCTGTCCAGCGTCAAAGCGTCGGTTTTTTTAAAGATGATCTTTCAATTAAAAAAAAAAAGTTACCGGAATTTTTAAATCGGAGACCAGATTTAGATTTCTGGTAAAATTTCGGGTTAAATGGGTCACTTTGGTAAGTTTCTAGGGTGGAAAAAAAAAGTTATTGGCTTGGTCACCGAATCGTCGATAAAGTGGCTGTCCAGCGTCAAAGCGTCGGTTTTTTTAAAGATGATCTTTCAATTTAAAAAAGTTACCGGAATTACCGGAATTTCTTAAATCGGAGACCAGATTTAGATTTCTGGTAAAATTTCGGAGTTAAATGGGTCACTTTGGTAAGTTTCTAGGGTGGAAAAAAAAAGTTATTGGCTTGGTCACCGAATCGTCGATAAGTTGGCTGTCCAGCTTCAAAGCGTCGGTTTTTTAAAGATGATCTTTCAATTTAAAAAAAAAGTTACCGGAAGTTCTTAAATCGGAGTCCAGATTTAGATTTCTGGTAAAATTTCGGGTTAAATGGGTCACTTTGGTAAGTTTCTAGGTGGAAAAAAAAAAGTTATTGGCTTGGTCACCGAATCGTCGATAAGTTGGCTGTCCAGCTTCAAAGCGTCGGTTTTTTAAAGATGATCTTTCAATTTAAAAAAGTTACCGGAATTTCTTAAATCGGAGACCAGATTTAGATTTCTGGTAAAATTTCGGGTTAAATGGGTCACTTTGGTAAGTTTCTAGGGTGGAAAAAAAAAGTTATTGGCTTGGTCACCGAATCGTCGATAAGTTGGCTGTCCAGCTTCAAAGCGTCGGTTTTTTTAAAGATGATCTTTCAATTTAAAAAAAAAAGTTACCGGAATTTCGCATATCGGAGACCAGATTTAGATTTCTGGTAAAATTTCGGGTTAAATGGGTCACTTTGGTAAGTTTCTAGGGTGGAAAAAAAAGTTATTGGCTTGGTCACCGAATAGTCGGTAAAGTGGCTGTCCAGCGTCAAAGCGTCGGTTTTTTTAAAAATGATCTTTCAATTTAAAAAAAAAAAGTTACCGGTATTTCGCAAATCGGAGACCAGATTTAGATTTCTGGTAAAATTTCGGGTTAAATGGGTCACTTTGGTAAGTTTCTAGGTGGAAAAAAAAAGTTATTGGCTTGGTCACCGAATCGTCGATAAGTTGGCTGTCCAGCTTCAAAGCGTCGGTTTTTTTAAAGATGATCTTTCAATTTAAAAAAAAAAAAGTTACCGGAATTTCTTAAATCGGAGACCAGATTTAGATTTCTGGTAAAATTTCGGGTTAAATGGGTCACTTTGGTAAGTTTCTAGGTGGAAAAAAAAAGTTATTGGCTTGGTCACCGAATCGTCGATAAGTTGGCTGTCCAGCTTCAAAGCGTCGGTTTTTTAAAGATGATCTTTCAATTTAAAAAAAAAGTTACCGGAATTTCTTAAATCGGAGACCAGATTTAGATTTCTGGTAAAATTTCGGGTTAAATGGGTCACTTTGGTAAGTTTCTAGGGTGGAAAAAAAAGTTATTGGCTTGGTCACCGAATCGTCGATAAGTTGGCTGTCCAGCTTCAAAGCGTCGGTTTTTTTAAAGATGATCTTTCAATTTAAAAAAAAAAGTTACCGGAATTTCTTAAATCGGAGACCAGATTTAGATTTCTGGTAAAATTTCGGGTTAAATGGGTCACTTTGGTAAGTTTCTAGGGTGGAAAAAAAAAGTTATTGGCTTGGTCACCGAATAGTCGATAAAGTGGCTGTCCAGCGTCAAAGCGTCGGTTTTTTTAAAGATGATCTTTCAATTTAAAAAAAAAGTTACCGGAATTTCGCAAAATCGGAGACCAGATTTAGATTTCTGGTAAAATTTCGAGTTAAATGGGTCACTTTGGTAAGTTTCTAGGTGGAAAAAAAAAGTTATTGGCTTGGTCACCGAATCGTCGATAAAGTGGCTGTCCAGCGTCAAAGCGTCGGTTTTTTAAAAGATGATCTTTCAATTTAAAAAAAAAAAAAGTTACCGGAATTTCTTAAATCGGAGACCAGATTTAGATTTCTGGTAAAATTTCGGGTTAAATGGGTCACTTTGGTAAGTTTCTAGGGTGGAAAAAAAAAGTTATTGGCTTGGTCACCGAATCGTCGATAAGTTGGCTGTCAGCTTCAAAGCGTCGGTTTTTTTAAAGATGATCTTTCAATTTAAAAAAAAAAGTTACCGGAATTTCTTAAATCGGAGACCAGATTTAGATTTCTGGTAAAATTTCGGGTTAAATGGGTCACTTTGGTAAGTTTCTAGGGTGGAAAAAAAAAGTTATTGGCTTGGTCACCCAATCGTCGATAAGTTGGCTGTCCAGCTTCAAAGCGTCGGTTTTTTTAAAGATGATCTTTCAATTTAAAAAAAAAAGTTATAGGAATTTCGCAAAACGGAGACCAGATTTAGATTTCTGGTAAAATTTCGAGTTAAATGGGTCACTTTGGTAAGTTTCTAGGGTGGAAAAAAAAAGTTATTGGCTTGGTCACCGAATCGTCGGTAAAGTGGCTGTCCAGCGTCAAAGCGTCGGTTTTTTAAAAATGATCTTTCAATTAAAAAAAAAAGTTACCGGAATTTCAAAATCGGAGACCAGATTTAGATTTCTGGTAAAATTTCGGGTTAAATGGGTCACTTTGGTAAGTTTCTAGGGTGGAAAAAAAAAAAAGTTATTGGCTTGGTCACCGAATCGTCGATAAGTTGGCTGTCCAGCTTCAAAGCGTCGGTTTTTTAAAGATGATCTTTCAATTTTAAAAAAAAGTTACCGGAATTTTCTTAAATCGGAGACCAGATTTAGATTTCTGGTAAAATTTCGGGTTAAATGGGTCACTTTGGTAAGTTTCTAGGGTGGAAAAAAAAGTTATTGGCTTGGTCACCGAATCGTCGATAAGTTGGCTGTCCAGCTTCAAAGCGTCGGTTTTTTTTAAAGATGATCTTTCAATTTAAAAAAAAAAGTTACCGGAATTTCTTAAATCGGAGACCAGATTTAGATTTCTGTAAAATTTCGGGTTAAATGGGTCACTTTGGTAAGTTTCTAGGGTGGAAAAAAAAAAAGTTATTGGCTTGGTCACCGAATCGTCGGTAAAGTGGCTGTCCAGCGTCAAAGCGTCGGTTTTTTTAAAAATGATCTTTCAATTTAAAAAAGTTATAGGAATTTCAAAACGGAGACCAGATTTAGATTTCTGGTAAAATTTCGAGTTAAATGAGTCACTTTGGTAAGTTTCTAGAGTGGAAAAAAAAAGTTATTGGCTTGGTCACCGAATCGTCGATAAGTGGCTGTCCAGCGTCAAAGCGTCGGTTTTTTAAAGATGATCTTTCAATTTAAAAAAAAAAAAAAGTTACCGGAATTTCTTAAATCGGAGACCAGATTTAGATTTCTGGTAAAATTTCGGGTTAAATGGGTCACTTTGGTAAGTTTCTAGGGTGGAAAAAAAAAGTTATTGGCTTGGTCACCGAATCGTCGATAAGTTGGCTGTCCAGCTTCAAAGCGTCGGTTTTTTTAAAGATGATCTTTCAATTTAAAAAAAAAAGTTACCGGAATTTCTTAAATCGGAGACCAGATTTAGATTTCTGGTAAAATTTCGGGTTAAATGGGTCACTTTGGTAAGTTTCTAGGGTGGAAAAAAAAAGTTATTGGCTTGGTCACCGAATCGTCGATAAGTTGGCTGTCCAGCTTCAAAGCGTCGGTTTTTTTAAAGATGATCTTTCAATTAAAAAAAAAAGTTACCGGAATTTCTTAAATCGGAGACCAGATTTAGATTTCTGGTAAAAAAATTTCCGGTTAAATGGGTCACTTTGGTAAGTTTCTAGGGTGGAAAAAAAAAGTTATTGGCTTGGTCACCGAATCGTCGATAAGTGGCTGTCCAGCGTCAAAGCGTCGGTTTTTTTAAAGATGATCTTTCAATTTAAAAAAAAGTTACCGGAATTTCGCAAATCGGAGACCAGATTTAGATTTCTGGTAAAATTTCGGGTTAAATGGGTCACTTTGGTAAGTTTCTAGGTGGAAAAAAAAGTTATTGGCTTGGTCACCGAATCGTCGATAAGTTGGCTGTCCAGCGTCAAAGCGTCGGTTTTTTTAAAGATGATCTTTCAATTTAAAAAAAAGTTACCGGAATTTCTTAAATCGGAGACCAGATTTAGATTTCTGGTAAAATTTCGAGTTAAATGGGTCACTTTGGTAAGTTTCTAGGGTGGAAAAAAAAGTTATTGGCTTGGTCACCGAATCGTCGATAAGTTGGCTGTCCAGCTTCAAAGCGTCGGGTTTTTTAAAGATGATCTTTCAATTTAAAAAAAAGTTACCGAAATTTCTTAAATCGGAGACCAGATTTAGATTTCTGGTAAAATTTCGGGTTAAATGGGTCACTTTGGTAAGTTTCTAGGTGGAAAAAAAAAGTTATTGGCTTGGTCACCGAATCGTCGATAAGTTGGCTGTCCAGCTTCAAAGCGTCGGTTTTTTAAAGATGATCTTTCAATTTAAAAAAAAGTTTCCGGAATTTCTTAAATCGGAGTCCAGATTTAGATTTCTGGTAAAATTTCGGGTTAAATGGGTCACTTTGGTAAGTTTCTAGGGTGGAAAAAAAAAGTTATTGGCTTGGTCACCGAATCGTCGATAAGTTGGCTGTCCAGCTTCAAAGCGTCGGTTTTTTTAAAGATGATCTTTCAATTTAAAAAAAAAAAAGTTACCGGAATTTCTTAAATCGGAGACCAGATTTAGATTTCTGGTAAAATTTCGGGTTAAATGGGTCACTTTGGTAAGTTTCTAAGGTGGAAAAAAAAAGTTATTGGCTTGGTCACCGAATCGTCGATAAGTTGGCTGTCCAGCTTCAAAGCGTCGGTTTTTTTAAAGATGATCTTTCAATTTAAAAAAAAGTTACCGGAAAAACGGAGACCAGATTTAGATTTCTGGTAAAATTTCGGTTAAATGGGTCATTTGGTAAGTTTCTAGGGGTAAAAAAAGTTATTGGCTTGGTCACCGAATCGTCGATTGGCTGTCCAGCGTCAAAGCGTCGGTTTTTTAAAGATGATCTTTCAATTTAAAAAAAAAAGTTATAGGAATTTCGCAAAACGGAGACCAGATTTAGATTTCTGGTAAAATTTCGAGTTAAATGGGTCACTTTGGTAAGTTTCTAGGTGGAAAAAAAAAGTTATTGGCTTGGTCACCGAATCGTCGATAAGTTGGCTGTCCAGCTTCAAAGCGTCGGTTTTTTTAAAGATGATCTTTCAATTTAAAAAAAAAAAGTTACCGGAATTTCTTAAATCGGAGACCAGATTTAGATTTCTGGTAAAATTTCGGGTTAAATGGGTCACTTTGGTAAGTTTCTAGGGTGGAAAAAAAAAAAGTTATTGGCTTGGTCACCGAATCGTCGATAAGTTGGCTGTCAGCTTCAAAGCGTCGGGTTTTTTAAAGATGATCTTTCAATTTAAAAAAAAAGTTACCGGAATTTCTTAAATCGGAGACCAGATTTAGATTTCTGCTAAAATTTCGGGTTAAATGGGTCACTTTGGTAAGTTTCTAAGGCTAAAAAAAAAAAAAAAGTTATTGGCTTGGTCACCGAATCGTCGGTAAAGTGGCTGTCCTGCGTCAAAGCGTCGGTTTTTTTAAAAAAATCTTTCAATTTAAAAAAAGTTATAGGAATTTCGCAAAACGGAGACCAGATTTAGATTTCTGGTAAAATTTCGAGTTAAATGAGTCACTTTGGTAAGTTTCTAGAGTGGAAAAAGAAAGTTATAGGCTTGGTCACGGAATCGTCGGTAAAGTGGCTGTCCAGCGTCAAAGTGTCGGTTTTTTAAAAGATGATCTTTCAATAAAAAAAAAAAAAGTTACCGGAATTTCTTAAATCGGAGACCAGATTTAGGTTTCTGGTAAAATTTCGAGTTAAATGGGTCACTTTGGTAAGTTTCTAGGGTGGAAAAAAAAAGTTATTGGCTTGGTCACCCAATCGTCGATAAGTTGGCTGTCAGCTTCAAAGCGTCTGGTTTTTTAAAGATGATCTTTCAATTTAAAAAAAAAAAAGTTACCGGAATTTCTTAAATCGGAGACCAGATTTAGATTTCTGGTAAAATTTCGGGTTAAATGGGTCACTTTGGTAAGTTTCTAGGGTGAAAAAAAAAAGTTATTGGCTTGGTCACCGAATCGTCGATAAGTTGGCTGTCCAGCTTCAAAGCGTCGGTTTTTTAAAGATGATCTTTCAATTTAAAAAAAAGTTACCGGAATTTCTTAAATCGGAGACCAGATTTAGATTTCTGGTAAAATTTCGGGTTAAATGGGTCACTTTGGTAAGTTTCTAGGGTGGAAAAAAAAAGTTATTGGCTTGGTCACCGAATCGTCGTAAAGTGGCTGTCCAGCGTCAAAGCGTCGGTTTTTTTAAAAATGATCTTTCAATTTAAAAAAAAGTTACCGGAATTTCGCAAAACGGAGACCAGATTTAGATTTCTGGTAAAATTTCGAGTTAAATGGGTCACTTTGGTAAGTTTCTAGGGTGGAAAAAAAAGTTATTGGCTTGGTCACCGAATCGTCGATAAGTTGGCTGTCCAGCTTCAAAGCGTCGGTTTTTTTAAAGATGATCTTTCAATTTAAAAAAGTTACCGGAATTTCGCAAATCGGAGACCAGATTTAGATTTCTGGTAAAATTTCGGGTTAAATGGGTCACTTTGGTAAGTTTCTAGGTGGAAAAAAAAAGTTATTGGCTTGGTCACCGAATCGTCGATAAGTTGGCTGTCCAGCTTCAAAGCGTCGGTTTTTTTAAAGATGATCTTTCAATTTAAAAAAAAGTTACCGGAATTTCTTAAATCGGAGACCAGATTTAGATTTCTGGTAAAATTTCGGGTTAAATGGGTCACTTTGGTAAGTTTCTAGGGTGGAAAAAAAAAGTTATTGGCTTGGTCACCGAATCGTCGATAAGTTGGCTGTCCAGCTTCAAAGCGTCGGTTTTTTTAAAGATGATCTTTCAATTTAAAAAAAAGTTACCGGAATTTCTTAAATCGGAGACCAGATTTAGATTTCTGGTAAAATTTCGGAGTTAAATGGGTCACTTTGGTAAGTTTCTAGGTGGAAAAAAAAGTTATTGGCTTGGTCACCGAATCGTCGATAAGTTGGCTGTCCAGCTTCAAAGCGTCGGTTTTTTAAAGATGATCTTTCAATTTAAAAAAAAAAAAGTTACCGGAATTTCTTAAATCGGAGACCAGATTTAGATTTCTGGTAAAATTTCGGGTTAAATGGGTCACTTTGGTAAGTTTCTAGGGTGGAAAAAAAAAGTTATAGGCTTGGTCACCGAATCGTCGATAAGTTGGCTGTCCAGCTTCAAAGCGTCGGTTTTTTTAAAGATGATCTTTCAATTTAAAAAAAAGTTACCGGAATTTTTAAATCGGAGACCAGATTTAGATTTCTGGTAAAATTTCGGGTTAAATGGGTCACTTTGGTAAGTTTCTAGGTGGAAAAAAAAGTTATTGGCTTGGTCACCGAATCGTCGGTAAAGTGGCTGTCCAGCGTCAAAGCGTCGGTTTTTTAAAATGATCTTTCAATTTAAAAAAAGTTAGGAATTTCGCAAAACGGAGACCAGATTTAGATTTCTGTTAAAATTTCGAGTTAAATGGGTCACTTTGGTAAGTTTCTAGGGTGGAAAAAAAAAGTTATTGGCTTGGTCACCGAATCGTCGATAAAAGTGGCTCAGCGTCAAAGCGTCGGTTTTTTAAAAATGATCTTTCAATTTAAAAAAAAGTTACCGGAATTTCGCAAATCGGAGACCAGATTTAGATTTCTGGTAAAATTTCGGGTTAAATGGGTCACTTTGGTAAGTTTCTAGGGTGGAAAAAAAAAGTTATTGGCTTGGTCACCGAATCGTCGATAAGTTGGCTGTCAGCTTCAAAGCGTCGGTTTTTTTAAAGATGATCTTTCAATTAAAAAAAAGTTACCGGAATTTCTCAAATCGGAGACCAGATTTAGATTTCTGCTAAAATTTCGGGTTAAATGGGTCACTTTGGTAAGTTTCTAAGGCTAAAAAAAAAGTTATTGGCTTGGTCACCGAATCGTCGGTAAAGTGGCTGTCCTGCGTCAAAGCGTCGGTTTTTTTAAAAAAATCTTTCAATTTAAAAAAAGTTATAGGAATTTCGCAAAACGGAGACCAGATTTAGATTTCTGGTAAAATTTCGAGTTAAATTCGTCACTTTGGTAAGTTTCTAGAGTGGAAAAAGAAAGTTATAGGCTTGGTCACGGAATCGTCGGTAAAGTGGCTGTCCAGCGTCAAAGTGTCGGTTTTTTAAAAGATGATCTTTCAATTTAAAAAAAAAAGTTACCGGAATTTCTTAAATCGGAGACCAGATTTAGGTTTCTGGTAAAATTTCGAGTTAAATGGGTCACTTTGGTAAGTTTCTAGGTGGAAAAAAAAAAAAGTTATTGGCTTGGTCACCCAATCGTCGATAAGTTGGCTGTCAGCTTCAAAGCGTCTGGTTTTTTAAAGATGATCTTTCAATTTAAAAAAGTTACCGGAATTTCTTAAATCGGAGA
>BMAU01013289.1:0-11553 GCA_019973935.1 Trichonephila clavipes
AGAAAATTTCTGGTCTTTGAAAACATTTCCGAGAAGTCTTAAATATACTTTTCGCTCATGTGAATGAATTATGCAAATGTGCAATTAAAAAAAAGGTTTTATTTAGGTTTTTGGAAAGTTTTTTATATATTGATAGAGGCTCTATCCACTGCCCACATAGAACAGAAAAATGACATTGAAATGTTCGCTCTTCTTACACTCGAGAGAGAACACTTAGAACCACGTGAGAAGGTTGGGGTGGGAAATATAAACAAACTTTGTTTACAATATGTGGTACGAGATTCTTGGGTTCGAAAATCTTACATTATAGCTGTTCTGTGCGTACCATTGTGCCTTCAAGCAAATGGTCCTACTTGCTTTGAAAAGTTTCACAGTAAATAGCTCATCAAATTTGTTGAAATAACTTATTTAAATCCTCAAAAATAATACTTTATTTCTAACGTTTTATACTCAAATTAAATAAAATATAGAATGTCGATGTGTACCAATTCCAATGCATATTTTAGTAAGTATTCTTATATTGTACTATTATTAAATTATTAATTTATTACACTTGTACATTGTACTTAATTGATATTTAAATAGTTATTAGCATAAATTTTTCATAAAATGTTTATTGAAATATGGTTCATTATATGTGCCCAGATAAGTAAGTTAAATGTCTTAGAGTGCTCAGTGGCTATAAGGTCTAGCCACCACCCAGGATCAAAACCCTGATCACATATTTTTTGTGACAAAATAATAATTATAGAGGATGAGAAACCTACATTTATATCAATTACTTTATTACCGAAAAGTATAATTGTTGCGCCCGCGAAAGGGTTTAAACGATTCTTAATAATTCTTTATTTTATTGCAATCATTTTATTTACATCTAATACGATTTTTGAAATCGCATATTATCCACTAATTTTTCAAAGTCATGCATTTAAAATGGCATTCACAATCTTATAGCATCTTCGAGATTGCTATTGTTAAGTCAATATCTGTTTGTTGATAAAACAAAACAGTGTTGCTAGTACAATAATTTTACTGCTGATATGTTATTTCTAAAATTATGATCAAATTGCGACAGTACAAAAATCGCAGTGGGCTGGATTGGCTATTTATTAATATTGATATAGTACTGAGGTGTCCAACACAAGGCCTGTTAACCACATGTGGCCTACTAGTACGTTGTTTTATGGCCCACCGACTCCCTTTTTAAAACTTGCCACTGTAGGGTTCAAGCTTCCTTTCACACCCCTTGAAATTTATTTGAGGGGAATTTGCTGGGCTGGGTCAATATATATATATATGTAATAACTACATTTAAACCCTGCCTTCCCCCTTGATGATTAGTGGCAGCCAGGGGGCACCACCTGTTCTTTTGAGAAGCGGGAACTCGTCCCCCCGCTCTGCTGCCCTGGATCGCTACCGGGGAAAGATGTGTACACGTGGAGTCAGGAAAGCCTTTTTCCCTCCTTTTTGTCCTTAAGCTATTTTCTGTAACTATAATGGATGTGTGTTGTTTATTTAATGACCCCTTGTGTTGTGGAACGTAAGAACATTAAATAGTATTTGTTCAGTAAAATGCTTCGTTATTTCAACACAATGAATACACGACATGGGGGATTGTAGCAGTGGCGCCCAACGTTCTAACCGGACCAGTAAAACCGAGATGCTGATCAACGCTTCCTTGAGCGGACATGTTGTTTTTTCTGCGACCAACTGACCACGTGTATGGAAATTTTAGTGCGTCTCGCCCCGACAGTCAAAGTTAAAGTGCTTTGATTGTATCTGGAAATCATCGGTTTAGTATCATCCTGATACTAACGTAGAGATGTCGTCTTTTTAGAAAATTTTCAGTTTAGTATCATCGATACTAAGGTGAAAGTGCTCTCGTCTTTTAGTTGGAAAAATAATTGTTTTAGTATCATCCGGATACTAAAGGTGAAAAATGCTCGAAAAGTGAGGAAATAATCCAGTGAAATTGTGTTGATTTATGTGTTAAAAATACCATCGTGGTCAAAAGAGAGTGGTGTGCTTAAGATATCTGCTAAATATATTCAATATATCGTTTTGAAGTGCGCAAAATTGGTTAACTATAAAAATATCTGCTATTTTGAAGAAAAACAATCTCTTCGAGATTATGTGTTACTGAAATCTTCACCTGTACTTGAACAAGGGAAACGGAAATAAAATCTGTGAGCAGATGTAACAAATCTTTGTACAATAATATTGAGGAATATGATCATTTATCTTTCTTGAGATATTAGTATTTGTATATTTTGCTTCTATAATGCATTTTTTTTAATTATAATTATTTTCAATCCATTGAAACAACTGGGAAATTCAAATGGTGAAAGATCATTTTCTGCTTTCAGGAAGAAGCAAACTGATATAACATTATTGATAAATATGTATTGGTGCATTTTAAAATAATTGCTGTATAATAATTTCCTGTAAATAAATAGTATATATTCAGTAAATGGTGAAATTCTAGGTTATTATTATTATATAGGAGCTGTTGAATATATTTTCCCCTAAAGTTAAATATTGAAATAAAAGGTAATTTCTGCTATCAAGCAGAAGGGGAGAAAAACCTCATTTAATTATCAAACATTGATATATGTAATGTTTTCAGATTTAGATATTTTTGCTGTTTAATAGCATATATATATATATATATATATATATATATATATATATATATATATATATATATATATTTCATGAATTGATATATTTATAAGTTTCAAAAAGTTCTATTTGGTGATTTAAAATTTATGTTTCTTGAGAATAGATTTTGTTTGTTTCAAGAGTCACATCCTGTGATACGGATAAAACTGTTTAGTTAAATTTATATATTTCTTTTTGTGAAAATAGCATGATTATAAATACTGTGTATTTATTCATTGCATTTTCGGTGTGTTTTTAGAATTACGTAAGGAAGGTTTCATAAAAATATATATAGTATTTTACAAGAAATATTTTTTTTTAAAAAAAATGAATATTAAATAATCTTATATTCCTAATTGAGTCACAGTGTGATACATTTAGCTTTTAAATGTTTTGTACTTATTAGTATATATATATATATATATATATTTCATAATATAACATGTAATCACGTTTTTCAATATGCTATTGTGACTCATGATTAATTTTTATATTTCATATACAGTTGAATTTAGGGTATTTTTATTTAGATTTTCTGAAGATCTTTGTAAAAAAATGTTTTATTTATACCCTTTATATTGAATTTTGTTTTTTTATGTTTTCTCTACAGGAAGTTAGTTGTTTAATGATTAGTTAATACATATCCATTGCTATTAGGAAAACCAATTTAATTTATAACTTCCTGTATAATTTAAAACCTGAATCTAGTTTTATTTTAAAAGACAAATATGGCTTTTCTCTCAAAGGCAAGAAAATAGACCCTCTATAGTTTTGCAAGTGAGCTACGAGTCTATGTGACTTTAGAGGATAAAATAATTGACTTACGCGAAAAAATGACTTCATGTACATTCTTTCAGAATAATGAGTAGTTTGTGAAAGAGATGCTCGATAACATTGTTGATGAACGTAAATCGCTTGAAGTCGAAGCCTTAAAGAAAATAGAACGGGAGGATAAGTGCCTTGCTGATTAGAGAGCATTTGAGATTGAAAAGCTTAAATTACAAGCGCAAAAATCCTCCAGCTTCCGTAGGTAATTCTTCTCAAATGGATTCTAACCCCATGAGGCTGGATTTAAAAACAGTCTTGCCCACATTCATCCCTGAAAAGATGACATATCATTGTTTTTAACAATGTTCGAAGAAAGACAAATGAAGCTGCTAAATCGTAACCTGCCGATTTTTGGGTATCACACTTAGCGTGGGAGTCCTTCAAAGTGATATTGGCAGGTTAATTGCAAGAGAACCGGAAAGATGTTTAGGAATTATGCTCACATTCACAATATTTTATTGAAAAGGTTTAAACTGACAGCTGACCGTTTCCAGAGTCCTTTTTGCCGACACCAGAAACAGGATCATTCCGTGGAAAGATTTCTTTTGAGCTAAGAACCTTTTCGAAGGTTGGCTAAAAGAATTGAAATAGATTCATTTGAAACCTTGAAAGATCTTATCATAGCAGATCAAAAAAGGTGTCCAACAGATTACAAGAATCATTTCCTAGACACTTGGGAAATACTGAATGATCCTGTTGTGTTAGCTGAAAAAGCTGGACTCATACGAAAATGTTAAACCCTCTTCATAAAAATTAACAAAACTAAGCAACTCTCGTTTTCTAGGAACACAGGAATGAGGAAGTCCACTCATTCAAAGTTGAAAAAGAATGTTTCGGGTAACCACAATAGTGCTTTGCTAACCCTAGCTACATGCCATCTCGGAATACCAACACCGGTTTTCATCCACCTATTTCTTGCTATGGTTGAGGCAACCCTGGATTTATAAAATCGAAATGTCCAAAATGCTCACAAAAAAAGAGAGTGTCTCTGTCAACGCTATACACATGTTTTCACTTGTCTTACCTCCCAGTAGATCTACTTGACATCGAAGTCTATGAGGCTACAGGCACAGCTTGTGCTGATACAGGGAGCCAGCCAGTCAGTCGGGGGAGAATTAATGTTTAAATTCTTGAGAAATCGTGGACAAAAAATTCTCAGAATTTCATCTTGCTATGTGCCTAGCTTATGGTCAACAATCCTCATCCCTTGTTCAAAAAAGCTACAGTACCAATCACCGTAGGTGGACGAACATTCAAATCGATTTAATTTTTTGCCACATGCAAAAGGTAACCGCACTCTTCTAGGTGTTGACTTTTTTAAGGACATCAGAAAATCGTAATGGTCATGCGTAACAATTTTGGTATTTTGGTGACAAACCAAGCTTCAGGATACCTTTTTCAAAGATGTTCCTTTTGCCTGTAGACGACAGTCCTGTCGAAATGGAAATAAATAGTAGTTCTTGTTCCACAAATTCGATTCCCAGTGAAATTCCATTACTAGCAACACTGTTATGATCTCCATTTGCATGAAGAAGAAGGACAGGCCCTAAATGTAGAAAGAAATGATTTGATGTCCTGCTTAATGAAAGTAAAGATGTTTTCAGACTAGGGGGAGAACCAATTCCATTAGTAAAACACTTTATAAACACAGGTGACCACCACCAGTTTCAACTGCACTTTATAGACTATCTCCAAAACAGGAAAGAACACTTAAGGAAAGAAATTGATAATCTTTTGGCTCATAATATTATCGAAGAATACGAGTCCCCATACGCAGCCCCAGTAGTTTTAGTGCCCAAGTAGTTTTAGTGCCCAAGTCTAATGGAACTTTTAGGTTTGCATAGATTATAGTAAATAAATGCGATTACTATACCTGACAAATATCCACTGCCCCTCATTGATGTTCTTTTTACATGATGCTAAATCTACTGCTTTTATGTCTACCCTTGACTTAAAAAATCCGGTTATCATCAGGTAGAGGTCAATACAGCGGACCAGGACAAGACTGCATTCGTTTGCCCTTTTGGTACATTTAGGTACAAAGAATGCCATTTGGACTTCGCAATGCCCCAGCAACCTTTCAGCGTCTTATGGACCAGTTTCGTAATTGATTGCCAAATGTAAATATTCTGGTGTATTTAGACGATATCGTTGTGTTGTCTGAAACGTTTGAACAACACATTGAGGACTTAAGAATGGTCTTTGACAGACTTAAAAAAAATTAAATAATGTGCTAACAGAGAAAATGCAAGTTTGTTTGCTCTCGCGTAAAATACCTTGGACTTTGGATAACTCTAAGGGAATAGAGGTGGATCAGGGATAAAACTGCAGCGATACAAAACATTCCTTCCCCCGAGTTACCTAAAGCAGCTACAGTCATTTTTACAGACCTGCTCATGGTATAGAAAATTCATCCCGAATTTTTCAGATATTGCTAGACCCCTTAGAAACTTGTCAAAAAAGTACTTGGAAATGGAGTGAAATTGAGCAACAAGCTTTCCAAACCCTCAAACAATGTTTAATAACCCCGCCAATATTGACACAAGTTGATCCTTAAAGCCTTTTATCATCCGAACGGATGCAAGCAGTTACGCCTTCGGTACAGTTCTGTTACAAGGAGAAAGCCCCACCGATGAACAGCCAGTAGACTCTTGAGTTCTGCTGAAAAAAATTACTCGACAACCGATTTACAAAAATTAAACAAATTTAGAATATATTGAGGGGCAGAAATTACAGTGGCATCCGACCATCAACCGTTAAAGGGGCATAGTACCTTGCGAGAAAAAAAATTGTTCCTTGTCATATACATGTTACGATTCATCATAAGTTAACAAATTTTGCTAATTTTGATCTGAATTTTATATATTATCTATAACAATGTATAAACTTTAAGAAAACTAGAGAAATTTTGTTCTTTAATAAATACAAAAATTTTAAAAAGAAGAAGATAAATATATATACCAAATTGAAAAAATATTACTTACCTTCTGTTCCCGCAAGATAATTTTTAAATTATACACTTTAGAATCTCAATTTTTGCATTAAATTGAATTTAAATGTAACTTTTATTCTGTATACCATTTTAATTGAAAAGTATCTTATATTTTTTTTAAATATTTTTTTAAAATTAAAAATTCATAAAAAATATTTTTTTTTAAAAAATTTCAATTTTTATACAGTTTGCAAATCAAAAATGTATTAAACCATAAAACATAATTATGGCATACAGAATTAAGATCTATGACTAGAATATGCATGCCAATTTTTATAGCTCTAGAGTAAAACTTTTTACAATCTTTGCGGGAAAGTGTAAAAAATTGAAACTGAGAAAATCAAGTTTAAAGAATGACATTTCAATATTTCAAATAAAACTTAATACATAATATTTAAAATGATCCTGCTTCATATGTAGGACCTTCTAGTTCTGCAAAATGCTCATTTGTGGCTTTTTTTCTCATTCTGCTAGCCCTACGGGCCTCTAATGTATATGATTTTGATTTAATTTGGCATTTTTTATGCGTGCATAATTGGCCTTAAAGGCAGAGGTAACAGTAAAATGTCTATTTTAAAGCCAAGAGCTTCCATTATCTTTATGCGTCCCGTCATTCCCTCATTAAACATCACTATAGCCTCATTTACTGCTATGTCTACAATATTTTTAGATGACCCACACACACACACAGAAGTTTTGGGGCAGTACTTCCAAACAGTCGAGTTGAACGACTCATTAGCGTTTGTGTTTACCCCACACATTTTTTCAGCAATTTTGGTGCAGATAATTCTGCTATTATAGGCTTTATTTCATCCATTACAGCAATTGGCCCCAATATTTTTATGTTTGAATAAAAGAAACACTATTCGTAGCAACTGCTTTTGATATTTGCACCACGAAGTATCACCAATTTGGCATAAGTGATGCTTAGGTTCTCATCAGTGGACCTATAATGACAATAAATTGCCCATATGGCCTGAAGCATATCAGTAACGGAGCTATTATTCTGTTCAATAGCATTGCCATAATAGGTGGTAATTGTATCAATGAACTTATCAGTCAGACGATTTTTTACCGCTGATACTCTTACCGTCTGATAATTTTTTGCCACGATTCATTGTTTTAATTTTCGCAGTCTAGCACCCATACGCTTTTTGTATGTGGCCAACACATTCAACTTTTCGATAGAATATGGTGCTGTCCTTTGAAGCTCTGGGAAGGTTTTGTGTCCCCATCGCCGATATACTTAATATATTTCGCATTTCGTTGTGGCACCGATCTTTGAAATATTTCCTTCATCCCGTCTACTTCCATTTTACTGGAAGAACCAATATGGTTCTTTACACAGTGTGGTTGATGTTTCAATTTCACTCTTCATATCAATGTCCAGATTTTGGACCTCGCCATTTTCACATCCTTTACAATATGAAGAGAACAGCAACATCAATCACTTCCCCTGTAACATCTCCAATGACACTACAAACACCAATACGGGAAGTGTGTCCACGTGTTTTTCCACGTACCGTCACCACTGACACAGATTTCATTACTTCCAGCAGCTGATACTTTCTTCTTTCGCAGCATTTTTCATGGGAGTCGTCTGCTACTTCACGACTGGCCAAATTTATTTTCGCATTATCCTTTCATATGACTTTTGTGATACTGGGGATGGCAAATCCATTGCTGTGCAAAAATTCTTTATTCCACAAAAACCCAATCCTACTGTACGCATAGCATAGGTTATTCGTGTATTAACTTCATAACTTACTTGAAGCAATAACTGAGGAACTTTTAAAAGTGGTCAATGTACTGCATGAGTAACATTCAACATAAAACTCAGATACCAATCCATACAAAATCTTTTCTTTTAGAACTACTTTAGTATTGCAGTTAGGACATATTAAATATTTGGATAGTTCAGATAATAAAATATCAATGTTTATCATTCTATATCCATTAGATTGATTGGAATTTCTTACTTCCTTGTCAAGATAATTTTCTTTGCACAATTTCTTAGCGGAAGCGGATATGCAGTCAACAGCAAGTGTATCTGATACATTTCGAGTGTATTGATTCGCATGAAAACGCTTTCGTTTTCGGCGATAGTCACTGCCTCTACGTTGAGCTTTACTAGACATTTTTTACTAATTAAAAGATGCAAAAAAAACTTCAATCAACAAAAATTTAAAAAGCTTACGAATTACGAGAATAACGAGATAACGCTCAATAAAGCAGCAGTAAACAGTATGAAATACAAATGTAAACAAGCAATACTTCGAACTAGGGCAGTGTTGAGTTGCAAACTTCCTTCTCTCTCATTAAAAATAGATAAAATTAAAAATTAGCAACAACTGGGGAGAAAATAATTTCAATAACAGCATCGATTTCAAAACCGAAACTAACGAACATGGTTTGTTTGCATTGGATTTAAATGGACAATCCAGTGTTGACGTTTGACATTTTTTGTTGCTATTGCCGTACTTTTGGTCCGATTTTGACGCGGTTTGTTTTAAAAATGCTCCTAACAGTCTGTATTAATTTTTAAAAATATTTTTGAAAAATGGATTATTTTGTCGTTTAAAGGTACTATGCCTTCTTAAAGTGGCTGATGAATTTAACATCACCAACCGGAAGATTAGCCCGCGATAGGCACTTCAAATACAATCTTACAATCTGAAGATTGACTATTTTCCAGAGAAATACAATTTTATTGCGAGATATGCTTTCAGGCCAGAGTATAGGGGATGAAGAAATTTGCGAATTAAAAACTATAATTATTGATTTCCCGGACGAGAACTGCTAATGAGCTAAGAACAGAACAATTGAAGGACCTTGAGCTAAAAAAGATAATTGATTGTTTTGAAAATCCCAACAAGGCAGTTGACTTTGCCAATTGGACTGGGGGAGGGTACGTGATGAATCAGGGAGTACTGTACCGGTACTCACCTCATGCTGAAGTTGAAGAAGCTCAACTGGTTGTCCCCTACTCGAGAGAGAAGATATTAAAATTGCACCATGATGCTCCCACCGCTGCACATTGCGGTGCTGATGGTACCTTTCCAGAATTTCCTCGAAATATTACTGGACTGGTATGAGGAAATTTATTGCTGATTATGTGAAGAGCTGTTCAGAATGCATTAGATACAAAGCCACTAATCAGAAACCCGCAGGTCTTCTGCAGACCTGTTCCGGCTCAACGATTTGATAGCTTAGCTATTGATCTTTTGGTCCCTTACCAGAAACGACCGAAGGTATGAAGTGGATTTTCATAGTGAGGATTACACAACAAAATGGGTAGAGTTATTCCCCATTAAAGCAAGCTACTGCTAAAGAATGTGCCATGACACTTATAAATGAAGTCTTCCTAAGATACGAGTGCCCCGTGAGACTACTACGTGACAATGGGACTCCAATTCGTGAGTGCGGTGATGCAACAGTTATGTTTTGTGTTGATATCAATCAAAGTTTCATTCCCGTATTTCACCCACAGGCAAATCCAGTCGAAAGGAAAATAGGATTTGAAACCTCGGCTTGGCAATGATGGTAGGTAACAACCATACATTATGGATTGAAAAGCTACAAGCTATTAGGTGGTTTGCACTTCTCGAATACTTCAAAATGCGCGAGTCAACAGATCACACGGCAGCATACCTAACCTTCGCCAGAGAACTACGAACTTTGGACCAAGTAAATACTGATCTACGGTCTGTCATCCATAACGATAATTTTGTGCCTGAATTTTACACCCTATTTAAGAAACATACCTGGAAAGGATACATGTCACAAATTAAAGAAACATTGAGATGAGTAAAGATCGTCAAAAACATATGCAGATAAATCACGCAGACCAAGTCCTAACTATAAAGTTAATGATCTGGTATGGGTAAAACTTCACCCATTAAGTAAAAGCGAGTCAGAACAGGGTGCAAAACTCATGCCTAGGAGAGACAGGCCGTACATTGTGTTATCCCCAGAGATCTCCCCCACTACCTTTGTAGTAGCCAGTTGTGATAAACCTGACGAACATTTGGGGTGTCTACCATACATCAGCTTTAACACCCTTTCTGAATGGCACTGAGACCCAGTCTCCTGTAGTACCTCTCAAGAAAAGAGGAAGGCCACGCAAACAGTCATTGATTCCTAGAGGGACTGCCGGAGAGAAATGCCATAATGTCTGCTAGTACACCCCCTCGCCGAGACGGTCTTCGGCGGTGTAGGGGGAGAATGTAACAGCTACATTTAAACCCTGACTCCTTGATGATTAGGTGGCAGTCGGGGGCACCACCTGTTCTTTTGAGAAGCGGGAACTCGTTCTCCCCGCTCTGCTGCCCTGGATCGCTACCGGGAAAAGATGTGTAGACGCGGGAGTCAGGGAAAGCCTGTTTCCCTCCTTTTAGTCCTTAAGCTATTTTCTGTAACTATAATGGATGTGTGTTGTTTTTATTTAGTGACCCCTTGTGTTGTGGAACGTAAAGAACATTAAATAGTATTTGTTCCAGTAATGAAAAGCGCTTCTTTATTTCAACACTAATAAAAAACACGACATGGGGATTGTCATATATATATATATATATATAAATCTACAAATATTTGCCTGTTACCTGTTCTTGTTTTAAAATAAATCCTTTTTGATAGTAGAAATGTCCTTTAGATTAAAATAGATTTATATTTTAACAAACAGTTATATTTGATTTTTCTATGAAAATATGATTTCAACTTTTCTATTTTTTTAATAAATTCCGAATTGCATTAGGGATACCCTTTACTATGGATGGTACATGATTCTTTGTGTGTGCGACTTTCATTTCCCTTCTCCTTTTCTGTTTGGAGTGCCAAGCAGAACAGTCAAGAAATGTTTTAAGTTTAAAAAATATTTAAGACTGTTAAGATAAAGGGGCAATGTATACTCTATTGTTAGCGAATGACTTAGCATAATCAAATTTCTACAATGAGTAACGAAAGATCAATTCAAAAGGAGCACCGTAATTTTGAAGAAAATGGCAACACACACTGTAATATTTTAAACATTATTTGATCATTGCATTATTATATTTTATAAGCATTATTATAGT
>BMAU01013290.1:0-87025 GCA_019973935.1 Trichonephila clavipes
GGCTTTAACATAGTAAATATCGGGGATACAATTACAGTTTATATTTACGCATACAGATAAATATGAATATCAAGTTTAAATTCAAATTTAAAAAATAACTATTTGCAAAATCCTCGACATTTATCTTTTTTCAAAAGACAAACTGAAGAACAAGTAATTAAAAACTGGATTGTTTTGGTAATCTCAATCATACAAAGTAGAAGTTTTATATTACAACATTTATTTGGAATTTCGAAATATCCATATATATCACTCAGTGTTAATTGAAAACTAGAGCCTGTTCAGTTTGTTTTCTTTTCCTCAGTTTTGCCGAGAATTTGAAAATGTTTCGTTATTTTCAATTATTTTCATCGTGATTACACGGTAAAGTTTTGTGGTCTCAGGTTAATTATGACAAGGTGCAACTAAATATACTTAAAACGTCCATTGGTGTCATTTCGACACCAATTCAATTATCACCATAAATAGCTGTCATTCATTATTTTATTAGTAAAACAAATTTTCCAAAATATTAGCACACAATGTTTCACCTAAACAGTGTTGTTGGGTTAACAGCGGAGTCAATGAGTGAAGTGAACATTAACGTCACAACGTTCAGCTACGAGGACTTTTGGTGACGGACCCCGTAATTTTGAACAAATGTCAAGTGACGAGGACGACCCTAAGCTGGCACCCTCTACTAACTGCCAAATCCCACCAATGGTAGAATGTTTGAGGTCTCGGCAGCTTTAACATGCATCGCGCCCCTGCACGGAAGGACTTTAATGATACTAGGCTCGAACTTATAATGCCTGAAATGATCCACCTTGACCACTGGGCTACCAGTACCTGGTTTAACAGTGTAAGCGAATCTATTTTTCAAAATTGATGTGTCTCAGTCTTTCGTTGCACTTAGCAATTGGTTACCTATTAATAAAAATTCATTCGATTTTTCGAACTGTGTGCCCAGAAACAGCGAAAAGCTCGTAGAAAGGTCTACAGCCTGATAAATTGCTAATTAATGCAATGTAGATTTTTTAGAATATATCGGGTTTTGGTGAGCTGTATTGATCTAATTAAGATTCCGATGCAGACATAAGATAGAGTGATTTGTTCATATATTTGGAATTTTACATCTTCACGCTAGTTGAATGGACGTGATCCCTTAATTCGTATGCTTTTTTTTTTTTTTTTATTGGTGTTGGATTCTAAGACTGACATTAAAAATATGTTTGCGAAGTTAGGGGGTGAGTGAATATTAACGTCGCACTGTTCAACTACGACGGCTTTTTGCCGACGGACCCTTAATTGCAGAACCATGATCAAGTGACATGGATGACACATGAGCTGGCACTCCCTCTCTAACTTCCACACCAACGGGAGGATATTTCAGCCCTCGACAGACTTAACGGGAATCGCTGCCCTACGGCGGGTCTTTAGTGGTACTGGGCTCGAATTCGCGACATGCCCCTACCATAATGTCCGATACCTTGACCACTGGGCTACCGCAATCCCACAAAGAATTTGAAAGTTCAAACATATAATTGATAATATTCCATTATTTACTGATTTATATCGCTAAGGATGGCTCAAAGGGATACATAATAGTAAGGTTCTGGCAGATTTATTTGACTCGAAAATAGTTTTGCGACTAAGCAGTGGTCAACAAGTTTCGCTCCTCCCGTTGGTGTGGTGTGGTAGTTAGGAGAGGGTGCCAGCTCGGGTGTCGTCCACGTCTTGACCTGGTTCAAAAAATTGCATGATGATCCCGTCGCCAAAGCCCTCGTGTAGCTGAACAGTGCGACGTTAATATTCAATCAATCAATCAACCAACAAGTTTCGGGAAACGTAATGACAACGTCAGTTATTTTTATGATATAAAATTTCTTAAAATATATTAATTACCTGAAATAATATTGAAACATATTAAAACTAAATCTACAGAATGAGTGGGTATGCAATTGTATAGTTATTAAAAATTATTTCATGTATTTCATATTACGGAGTGTTGAATGCAGTACCGGACGCTTAAGGTTGATCGAAATCTCAGACGCTCTGAGTGTTAAACCATATAGTTCAAAGAAAAATATCCACATGCGGTCTTTTTTTTTTTTTTTTAATTGAAATATTTTTTTCTAAACTCTAGAAATTAATACAAACAATTCTTCTATGGAGGGAAATGATGTATTGGAAAGTAGAGATAAAATGCATATTTTCTCTTAATTAAATTATTCACTAATTACGATTTTTATTGTGGGTTATAAAAATAATTATAAACATAATTATATATTGGGGGTGACTCAATAACCCCGCTTGACCGTAGTATCAGTGCGCGCTTGCTCAGGATTAAAAATTATTTGAAATCTTTTCACTTTAAATATTAAAAGTAATACATTCATTCTTTGTTGGAATTTTATATATTATTGCTCATTATTCAACATCAATTCTAAATGCTATTTCTGTGAGGCTTAAAATTGCAGTTCAATTAAAACTAATTATAATTTGAGCAATCATTTAAGAAAATCATTTATATTTTTGTAAACATTGAAGCGCACTTGGCTTTTACTCTCCCTTACAATTCAGCAATTATATCAATACTGTTTATTTTCTTATAAATGAACTTGTGCAAAAAGCGGGTACTTCAGCCGGTATACTTTTAATGTATCAGTTCTGCACAGGTGTTTTATAACTAATTAATTAATACTAAATTAAGAACAAGTTTAATAAGTATTAGCGACTTCCATGGGCTTGTCTTACATAGCAAAGATTTTTCAAAGGAATGATTATGATTAGAAATCGACCCTCTGTGTTCTTTTCTATATTTGGCTGATATCTATATTTTGTCTTCTTTGCAACCACCGCATTCATAATTGACCCTCTGAGTTCTTTGTCTATATTTAGCTGATATCTATGTTTTGTCTTCTAAGCAGTCATCGCAATTTGCAATATGTTCCAATTTAAAAATTAGAGAAAGGAAAAATAACATAATAATTATCCTATTACTTTTTTTTTGCTTTAAAATAACATATACAAAATTTAAAACTCATGTCATGATTTTGTACGGTTTATTTTAAAGATTGTTGCTTTAGCGTCAAATGGCATTATTGTTGCATTAAGTACATTATTAATGTATAAGGGGGTGGTAAAAATTGTGATTGAAAAGGGGGGCGCCAGTATTGTAAGTTTGAGAAGAACTGGTATAAGCGAACGCGATTAGCTGAAGGGAATTTACTATCAGCTTCTTCAGCAATAAATTAAGATAATTAAGATTTAATTTCGGCAGTGCTGACATTCGTGTACGTGTGTAGAGGCCCCGTGTTGAACGTATCAGTTTCGTTTTCACTGTACAGCAGCAATTGATCCCACAACTCGTGGGATGCTAAGGAACGCCATAGTATACAATACTCGGTCTCCAATAAAATTGATCTATGACAAGGGGACGTTCTGGGCCTTTTTCAAAAGTCTCTCATGGCATAGCTCCTAGGAACCATTACATAAAGACTGTTCCCCCACATACAGCAAGGGTTTCACAGGACTGCTTTCACCAAATTTCCTCCCATCCGTGGCCTAAACGATACCCAGATTCGTCACTGATCGAAGACATCTGAGATCATTTAGAAACGGCAAGTTGGACAGCCTATAAATTTGATCGAATTAGAGGCATACGTACAGGGATTGTGGAACGAGATATCGCAGGTCATTACACGGAATTTGTATGATTGAATGCTTGATTGTATCCCATCATGTATTAATGCAAGATGTGGCTCAATAAGGTTTTAAAACCTCTATTCACTTGTAATTTTTTGCTACGATAAATCATCTTTTTTCTTTGATTTTTTTAAACACTTACTTACATCAACGTTGCACTTAAGTATGTAAAATGTTGTTTCTTTCTGACATTTCATTCTTAATGGGCATATTTTTATGGCAACGAGTTAAATTTATTTAAATACTTTCGTCTTAATATTAATGACAATCTTAAGAAACATTAAAATATTCGTCATTACTTAAAATCCATTTTTATCGCGTTTTATTAAACAGTTTTTTTCACAAATTCTCTAGATGATGAATCGATGTTTGCTTCATAATTTTAATTTCAGAGTAAAAGCAAATAAATTGTTCAGAATTCAAATTTTGAATCCTTTTCAAAAATAATGTCTTGGTATTTTATTTCGGATATATTTTAACCCAGATTAAGAATTTATAGAATTGATAAAAACAAAAAATCAGAAATTATGACACTCTACAATAGGAATAATATTTTCTAATTATTATATTCATTTAAAAAATAAATTTTGCAAATTTCTACTCCAAGTACACACAACAGATTAACTTTTAGATACTCTTTATTCATTCTTAAGTAATACGAAATAAATACATGATAATAACATGATAAATATTTAATAACATGCGAATAACTGACTAATAGGCTAAATGAAACAAAGCGCTTTCTCGAAAAATCAGCATACGCCATAGATAGTGATGTTGTAGATTTCTCCAGTAATTTCCAGAAGCATCCATGTGGTTTCCAAAAGTGGAGACAAACAGATTGACACATTTTTTTGCGTGTGTATCTGTTAATCAATGGAGACAATGATATTTTTACTGCATTGTGGAATTTTATCAAGAGATAAAAAAGGTGAAATTGTATGTATTCCAAGGATCACACTAAACACTCGAGGGCACTTGGATGTGACATTTGTACTAAGACGTAAGCAATTTCCTGTCAGACTGGCATTTGCCATGACTATTCATAAATCACAGGGGCAGAGTTTTGAAAAAGTTAATTTAGGTGTAACCTCGAAAGAAACAATATTTACTCATGGTCTATTGTATGTGGCTCTATCAAGGTACAGAAGCAAGGACCGAATATCTTTGCTTATGTACCTTTCAGTGTAATTTAGAGTAATAGATGATTAGAAACATTGTTTTTGAAGAGGCCCCGAATTGAAGTACAAATAAAAATGTGGAGGTGAAGACTTCAATTTTATTTTTTCCCTACTTACAATATATTAAAAAAATAGATCTACATAATACATGTTGTTACGAATTGTGTGCTAAATAGTGTAAATATTTTTATTTGGATGTGTAATACCTTTATCTTACTCTAAATTAGATATAATTTACGTTGAAGTTGTAATTTTCACAAGCAACGCCATCCCTTACACTATAAGGATGATTCAATGGGAACTTGGCGAAATCATGGCAATATCGCTAAGTTGAAGTTAGTTTTGGCGACTAAGTTGGTGATTTGGTGACTTTGGCGACTTAGCGATCATGTTGGTGACCATTTATTGAGTGTTCGGGACCCTCTGCATTCTCCCAGAAATTAGTAGAGAAACCCACTAATTTCTAGACCTATGACTCAAGCGGGTCTTTCTCCAATTATCCGTGAGGGATATAGATGGAGAGATGCTCACCAACTGTCAATTAGTGTGGTTTTCATTAGCGATCAAATAGTATTGCTCTGATTATTGAAGCGAATAAAGAATACTTTGGCTGTTGAAAAGGTGATTGATTGTAAATAATATTTATGTAGATCTATTTTCAAAACTGGTAATTGTGTCTGAGTAGTGTTGAAGGTGTGAAAACTTTCTGAGATTTATTCTGGGAATATTGCTGCTGAATCCTGTTTTTCAAGGATTAAACTTTCGACAATAAATTCTCATTGCTTTTAAAGGAATGTCTTGTTCTTTGCAACTTATTTCCATAAAATCCTCGAATCCCGATCAACGTAACAATGTAAATTACAGTTCAGTTCTACAATGTGAGCAATAAATATGAAAAGTTGCATAATTTACACAATGACAATTAATCTTCCATAAGATGGCTGGGAGGGCCTTCCTAGTAAGTGAATATATATTCCCCCTCCTTTTTATTTACATTTATTTATTATACATTTTTAGTTTAATGATGTGTTTTGATATCTTCAACAAGCTTCATTTTGTTTCTTCTTTCCTATTCCTGAAAGTATTTCGCACATCTGTTAATTATGATTGTTATAATACTGAAGAACGTCAAAGCAGACAACGAACTACAAGATATACCACTAGAATATTTTATTTTAGTTAGTTAGTTAAAGAAAATGCTCACTACAGAGGAACAAAATCATGTTACAGAATGCATGATACAAAATGAACAGCAATATCTAAGCAATTTTACTGAACAAATTTCGAGAGATATATAAAAAATTATAAAAAAAAACATTAAGAAAACAAGGCTAAAAATAGAACACAAAGAACAGCATGCGATAATACGCTAAGAAATATTGAAAATATAAAGCGTATTTTAAGAAATCCAAAGATGTACAAATTTATATTTGAAAACATTAAAGACATGTTAAAAATAACAAGCTCTTCCAAGAATCTGTTAAAATTTTTATAAAACATTTTTAAAAAAATAAGCTGAAGATTGGAAAGAACCATTGCAAATGTAGTGCATTCCCCGAAAGCTGGTATTACGTTTTATTGTGGCACCATATAGGTGGATACCAATTGCCTCGGTGTAATTTTGACACCCAGTTTCTTCTCCAGAGAGAAGCACCTGAGATCGAACGATGTGAGATTGCACGTGGAATTAATTTTTCCTGGAGCACCCAAACCCAACAGACACTCTAGGGACTTTTAACACGCCACACAATCATACGACATGGATGTTGTCAATTTCCTTCGTAGTGAAAATGCTCTGACTTGAGCCGGGATTGAACTCGTGAACTTGGGAATACACAGTCTTCGCTACACCAACTGCGAGAAATGGTTTCTAAAACTTCTTATTGGTATGCAATAGTGATTAAAGTATAAAAGTGCTCATTTTTATTATTAATAGCTTAATGAAAAAAAATTCCCCGTGATTAAAAACGCTGAATATAAAAAATACTTTTTCTAGATAAATGATAATAAATCCTTCAAAATAAAAAAAAGATATTTTCTGTAAAATAAATAAAGTATTACTTTATGTTGCGTAACACTATATTTAATTAAACGGAACATGAACGATAACTCCAATCAAACAATTTCATAAATCACGGAGCGCTCGAATTTGAACCTATTGTGTTCGCAATGAAAGCTATTATTTAACAAACAGAATAATTCATAAGTAATTCTAACTACACTATAAATCGTAATTAAGTGGTAATTATTACCCTAAATTTTGTAGTTGGCAGAGATCGAGTCAAGTCATATTTCTAGAAACAAGATCGAGAAGTGGGAGGTGCCACTAAATATTTCAAAGTCGTTATGGGAGGCAAGACAATCTGATGAGTGTACAGAACCAAATAATGTCTTCGTCATCAAAAAACTTAACTAATACGCTATTTTTCATCAACAGTTTTTTTCGGTCCAATTATTTTGTAACAAAATTCAAACCTAAATAGTAAATTTAAATTGCTTTAATGTTAATCTGATGTTTCTTTATTCATAAGAATTATAAGTTCCATTATTTATAACAATTTTGTTTTAATACATAGATTTCCTTACTATTTTACTACAAATTCAGTTTTAAAAATATTTTGTCTGAACTAGGGTTTTGTTTGTAAAAGTGACAATAAAGGTTTATCAGAAATGACGACATTTGTAAATCAGTTAAAATCCCTTCAATTAAAAAGCACGTTCGGAAGCTTTCAATTGACTTCTTTAACTCTCTAAATAAGCGGTACTCTACCTGCGTCCCAACGAGCCTTTTTAAGTGGCCCGGTCACGGCTCATTGCTCTAAAATATTCACTTATTTAAGAGCATTGTATTAAAAATTTGGTGGAAAATTCTTTGCCAAGAAATCACACTCTGTAATAAAAAAAAATAACACACCAAGAACGAGATGTCCGATAAAGAAAAAAAAATGGTGGGTAGAAAGATTATGTAAGGAATAGAAAATTATTTAAATTGCAGAAAAATTCAATGATTTATTTCAGAGTTAAATAGTTACAAATTAATGAGCTCAATCAGGTATTGACTTATCTCTAGCCTGTATGCAAGCTGCCTCACGACGTGACGTAGAGTGATAAAGCATCCTGATTGTCTCCTGCGGTATTTCTTGCCAAATTTTCTCCAATCATTTGGCAGGGTCATCAACATTCCCTGGTAGATGCAGTCGCCTTCCCATCATATTCCAGACATGCTCTATTGAAGAGAGATCTGGCTGGCCAAAGAATTGTTTGACAAGCTGTAAGACAGTTCATATCAACACGTGCCGAATGTGGTCTAGCCTTCTGAAAGAAAAGGCCAATCTACTACAAAAGAAATGGTAGCAAAACAGTTTTCAGAATATCATCGACATGCCGTTGGGTTCTAACTGTGCTTCTAATGATGACCAAAGGGATCCGGTTGCCTAAAGAAATGGCACCCCAGACCATAACTCCTTGGTTGAGGGCATGTGTGGCGTACAATAGTGAAAGCAGGATCAGCACGTTGGCCTCAGCGTCTCCAGACACGTCTTCGATGATTGTCAGGACACAGTTGGAAGCGAGATCTGTCACTAAACACCATACGTCCCCAGTCAGCATGATTTCAATCTGATGGACCCACGCTCCACCATAACCTGGCTTGACAGCGTGCAGGCGTAAATGACAGGTGGCGTAGTGGTTGGTACGAGCGTAAAGTTTGCTCTATCAGACGTCTGTGAATGGTCAAGGTGGACCATTCCATGTGGGTCGAAAGCATGAGGGTTGATAACGATGAATCAGGCACTGTGACAGTTGACCAGACAATCAATCTGCCCTCCCGATCTTCTGTGGCCCTAGCTCGACCGCTACCAGCAGGACACTGAAATCTGCCACTGTCCCCCCATTCTTATCACCATCTTCTAATGGTCGCTTCGCTTCGACCCATATGACGAACGATTCTCTGATTTGCCTCACCTGCCTATTTCAATCCAATGATAGAACCTTATTCAAATATGGACAGTTGCTCGTAATTAGCTCGAATCCTGCGACAATCATTTTTTTCACGAAGGTATCCTAAATCGCAATGCAACCGAAATTTTGACCATCAGGTTGAAAATCGCTTCTTATAGACACCTGCTGAGTGCGCAGTTCCGATGCGCTGTTGCACAATTTTAATCATTTGCATGTTCGGAAAAAATGTCTTCACTTACGAAATTTCAATAGAATCGGGTAACTCCTTCTGGATGCGTCGCTTATTTGTTCGTTTATTTATTTTTGTTATTCAGTGTATATCAATTTTGCTTTCTGCTGTTGATGTCGTACGGGTATGAATTTATATTCTTTTTTTTTGTTTAGAAAGTTTACCGTTAGTGATAGCAGACAAGAGTGGAGTATCGACAATTTTATGAATGGAACCATTTTTTAACAATCTTTCATACCTTTCAAGCGAAAAAAATGCGAACGATTTGGAGGTTGACTGTTTTGTAGTGAAAAACAAACATGGATCACTCTTTGTTTGATTTGTCAGGAAAGCGGTGTATTTAAAAAATACCAATGAACAGAAATCATTCAATGACTTTTTTGACACGTGTCATTATTTTACTTTTTAAAATACAAAATAATTATCTAAAATATCATTTAATATTTATGTCTTTTTTAAATAAATATATTTAATTGTAAAAATAATTAAATGAATTTTAAAAATAAAGCAAAAAACCATTTACGTGACTCGAACATTGGCTGGTCATGTTCTACTCTACCAATCAAGCCAGTGCATCGCTGGTGATATTTGAAATTTAACTATATAAAAGCTAAGCATTAATTCCGAATTGACTGCCCATTCGGCGCTATTACATTGGGGGCTGAACAGCCTAAAGGTTTACTACTAGTTCAAAAAGTCTCGCATCCAAATACATTTTCTTATTCGTGCCTTCTCCTTGTAAATAAGGGAACGTAAAAGGAATGAAAAAAGCTACAACAATCTGATTATATACAATATCCTGATGCAAAGTAGAAAGTCGCGTCTTCTTGCTTGTGAACAAATAAGTTAAAAAAATTATCTATTTTACTCTTTATGCCAGTAAGTATATTTTGTTTATCGAGAAAGTGATATAAATATTTAAACATAATAAACTAGGCGCAATATGATATTTAATTATATTTTTGTATTACTTATGTCATTTTTGACTATATATATGTAGTGTTTCCTGAATTAATTTGTAGTAGTGATTGTGAAAAATGAATGGGCTTGTGGTACTTTAAAATCCACTTTTATTAAGTTACGTGAAAAAAATCACTCGCAATTATAATACAAGTAGTACCAGATTGACATGCGTGAATTACATGACGTCCTCAAGCCTTTGTTTGCTTCAAAAATCTCGTATTTTATAGTCTTGTTCAATCGGAAGCAACTATTCACTTCCCTTACAAACTATTTTGAAAAAATTTGCAAAAAATCAATTTTTTTAAAATTTTATTAGTAAATACAAGGAGGCAAAATAAAACAAAATTTGTAGGTTTAAAGTTGAATTTATAATATTTTACAGGAGTAAAAGCATTAAGTTTTAATATTAATTTACTATCCCAAGTTATCTTGGACAAATGGAAACTATTTAAATATTAGTCTTTATATGATAGTTTTTGAAACAAATGACAGCATAAAGTGATACCTTACATTCTGTACACTGATATCTGATTTTTTTCTTAATGGCATAGCCCCAGAATCTCGTTTACGGGAGCACAGAGTACACTGTATCGTTGGATTTGATTTTTTTTTCAGTAGCAGGAATAACATCTGGAAAAACCCTGGGGTTAAACAGTATTGTGATGGAATAATGTTGAGTCTTCCTGATGAAAGTGATACATTTACGATGATTTTCAGATTTTTTTTTCAATCAGTTTCCTTCAAAATTGCTTAGGTGATTGGAATCTATTTACAATACAAAAAGTAGGCTACATACAGAAGCATTAGTTCCACTATGTTCAATTTCCACCTCATCATAATAACTATCTGGAAAATCATCGATTTAGCTATTTTGCGCGCATCATCGCCATTATTTTACTTTCTTTCACAACGAAACTTATCTTTCTTTTTACATTACTAAGCCACAAGCCAGCGTGTAGTATACAATAGGGAAAACATGTGACCAATCCCACCAAAAAGATTTGCAAAACCAACGGAACTTTACAAAGTGTCAATCAAAACTGAATGTTTCCCTTAATTTCACCCACGTCGAGTAAAACCGTGATAAAACCAATAGTACTCTGACAAATTTTGCTTTCTTTTCCCGAGTTTTCTCGGGATAATAATTAATTGCAATATATACAAACCCGAGATAACTCGGGATAATCAGGCAAGCAGTTAAAATCATATTATTCCCTGTAAAGTCTTTTCTAATTTCCCACCTACACGGAGGATGCAAAATTGCATCGATCTCGTTTAAAAGTAATAACCTTTTAGTTTTTCGACAAATAGAATCGTGGTTACTTCCCTTTAGGTGGGTACACTAAAAACTAATTATCACACGAAGCCTTGAAGAGCTCACCACCATTGTGAATTAAAATCCCTCGAGAAACTATTTAAATAAATCATTACGTATATGTATATAAAGGTTGTAAGGGCTTAAAGTATCCAAAAGTCATAGCTTATTATTACGGAACTACCCATCAGAATGTAAAAAAACCCGTCCATTCGCAGAATGGAAAACCCTCCGAGGTTTTTTAATGTAATCCGATCGGCAGAACGTGCATGCATTGTTCGGCAATCGCACCTTAAATTTGTTACACTGAGTTCATTAATAAAGATGTGGACGTCACAGAAAAAGGTGCAGTCCGTACTTTGGTTAACGGAATTTAAATCAGACACGCGTGTACAGCGACGTGTTCTAACAAAATGGCATATTGAAATTGGCTTGCCTAATACACTTATCAGGACTCCTACAAAACGAATCAAGCACACGATGAACAGTGTCTTCTAACAAGACAACTTAAAATTACTTGCCAGTTTGAGATAACCAAAGTTCCCGTCTCCTTTAAAATTCATTCCCATTGGTGAATAGATTTTGATGTCGGAGGATCAACATTTCATTTTTTTCGTACACCCTACTGTATACGCGTGACAGATTTAAATTCTGTTTACAAAAGTACGCACTGCACCAGTGGCTGTAGCGTCCACATCTTTACTAGCAAAGTCAGTATAACAAGTTTATAGTCTGCGAATGACAAATAATTCGCGCACGTTTTGCCAATAGGACTAAACGCATAAATTATCGGAAGGGTTTCCAATCCACAAACGGCCAGTTTTTTTTGTTTACATTCTGATGTGTATTTCCGTACTGATAAACTACAACTTTTGAGTATTTTAAGCCCGGACTCCCTGTATGTATGTGAATTCTTAAAAATTCGGGTGAACTTTTATAAAATATGAACTCTAGTTCACAAAATTAGTCCTGCTTGTCAAACTTGAAATACATTTCCAAATACATTTTATGCATAATGACCAGTTTATAATGAACTTTTTTGCAGTTAATCTTTATGCATCTTCATTTTCCATAAACAAAAATATATGAAGGAATCTTATGCAACAAAATAAAGAAATACGCGATTTTCCATTTCCGTAATTTTACAGTTTATTTTTTCCCCCACATTATGATTCCTTTTAGAAATAAATATATCCTCTTTCAACGTACGTAAAGTTTCGGATTTAACTAACTTTTCCGAAAGACTTTATATGTCGTCATTGGAACTTAAAAAGCGTGGTTCCATTTCCGAAGAAACTTTTTTTTCGTTAGTTGATGGATGAACTTTTCAGCATGGATACATATATAGTTACCAAAAGAGATTAGTAACGGAATGAAACGGCTAAAGGACTTCGGTAATGGATAATCTTTAAGTCACTTGAAATCCCTTCTTAACTGAGAAATAAAATGTCTTTTTTTTTTGTTTTTTGTTGAGTGTTTTGGGGTTTTGAGGAGCCTTGCATAGAAATGGGAATGGAATGTCTTTTTAAGGGATTAATGAAGGAAGTAAACTTATGTGGAAATACAAGAAATGCATAAGGTAATTTATATTAAAATGCATTTATATAATACTTCAGATTTCATTTAGTAAAGGATTTGTATTTTTTTATTAAATATTTTGGATTCAACTAATATAAAGTAAATCGATCAAGATTTTAATTGTGGTTTTGGTTAGTTTTAATCATGAGGAAAATTTAAATGTACTTAGAATTATATTTAGAATTATTTTAAACTAATTCAACATTATTATTTAATGACATATATTTAAGGTATCTGATGTTATAAAATGTCATTTTATATTTAAAAAGAGAGTAGAGATAAAGTTTTAAAAAAGGCTTAAGAAAACCAATATATTGTATAGGAAATTATTTATGCATATAATTTACGAGTTAAATTTTGCAAGAAAAATATTATTTATGGAATAAGAGTTTGGATATTATTCAAGGAAATTTTTGAAGATATAAAACACTATTAAAACTGAGTTTAATGTGCATTGAGTTTTTCACATGAAATCAAAAGACAAGAAATTGTCATTCACTTACGAAATTAATTTAGAAAACAAAGAAGTAGTCAAATTATTTTAAGAAATTATTTTCAATGTTTTATATATAATAATACAAAATGACTAAATGATTCAAATATTTTGTATTCAATGACTGAATTCAAATATTTTAACCACAGATTTTTCTTGTACAACATTAAGTGTGGGCATGTAGTGGCTCGCTTGCCATATGCGATGCCTAAAGAGTTTAATTGTGGCTCCCTAAAACACTCAGAAAACCAAATAAACAAAAAAATGTTGCCTATATTTTGGTCAGAATATATTTAATTGCAGGAAGATCAACAATAGGAAATATAGATGCAAGAAATAATGATGATTACTCCCTTTTGATTTCAAAATTTGTACATTTGTCTCATTAAACTGATAAAAAAGGAATGTGCTTTCTACTATAGATATAAATTAAGTACACTAAATAAATCGAAAAAAATTGTCAGGGTTTCATTTAACTTTTATATATTGATTTTATGGTACAATTCATAATTCTTGTTGTTGCTGATATCCTTGTCTAGCTTCTGCTTGACGAAATCTATGAGTTTATTCACCCTCGAAAAGTCATATAATATCATTAGAAAAACCTAGTAAGTCGTCGTAGAAAAACCCATACATTCAAGAATATAAGTCGGGGAAGCATCCTCGATGTTACATTTTGGACAAACTGGATGGGTTTTTATGGCCGACCTGAAAGGCAAGGCTTGTTAAATATCCACTAAGAAATCTAGAAACTGCCGTCTGGATGCATATGTCACATTTCATAGCAAGGGAACCCCCCTCAGGGGAATCAGCTCGATACCAAGTATTAACTCGGGAGGGGAGCACAAGCCAAGTCTTTTTATCAATATGATTTCTGGCAGAGTACAGCTCAAGATAAATCAGGCAATGTAGCCAGAGCTTCTCTAACACCCTCATTTGCCAAAGAATCCACCGTTTCATTACCTTATGTATCTACATGCGAGGGAATCCAATGAAAAACACAGAAAACGATGATGAGACTTCTTTTAATTTATTCATAAACCAAATTGAATGCAATCATTTTAAAATGTGTTGCCCTCAGGTATCGTTCGGCATTTAAACCACAACAGGTTTCTTTTTGCCTCAGTAAAAAAAATCCACTCAAGAGAAAAAGAAGAAAGTGTCTCATACCTAAAAAATTAATAAAGTGCATCATTGTACAAATGAGTATAGAACATAATACTACATAAAAAAGATTATTAAAGATGCAACCTTCTTACAAAGGATTGTCAGTTATAGAGAGAGAAAAGAAAAAAATATATATATTAGAGTAAAAATATCGCCCCCCCTTCCATTCATTTTGAATACTTGCTGCATATTATTAGAATATTTCAAAATTTTAGGATTGAACATCCTTAGAGTGGTATGTGTGTATGGGAGCCTCTGCTTGGTTTCAGTGTTCTCAAGTAGATACTACCGTTCCGAGATGTCATTTCCTAAAAGAAATAGACACATGTTCTGTTAGATTGTAATCTAGGATTGCAATGGCCAATTAATTCATTAGAAATATGTTTAAGTTCTTTAACAGCAAGGTACCTACATAGCTTAGCCCTAGCCATAATCTTTTCAAAATCTGTTCCAACGCCTGTTGAAATAGACGTATAAGGAAAAGGGAAATTTTCTGAAAAGGTGAGCTCTGATAACAGTAACGAAGTTGTAATTTGAAGCTCATTGTCCCGTTTATTATAATTTCTCTCCAAATCGAGTCTCTGGGTCATCCCAAATGGTCTGTTTCTCTAATATAGGTGGGATAAATTTTGTGTCTAACACCCTCTTTATCAAATAGCAATGAGAACCACTTGTGACGGTAAAATGAATCTGCATTGTAAATAAGATCTGATTTCAATGATAAGTAGCTCAGTCCTTTTTTTTTTTACACCTAAATGCTCTTGCCGACGAGCAACTTCCATTGAAGTATATTGTTCAGGACGGAAAGTGGTTAAGCTTCTTATTTAAAAATTTCTACTGGCAGTACCCGAAGAGACTTATCATCCCTTTTTCAAGCTCAGATACCACAAAATATTGACCTCTTTTCCCTTTTGTCCTCCAGAATGATATAATGGCCATCTATTGTTATTGCTTTTCTCCAATAGTATCAGAACACAAAATATTTAGGACTTATGATCTATAATAAACACAAATGGAAACAACATATTCTACATGCGCATGATAAATTCCTGAATACTTTAATATTAATCTACCCACTCAAAAAAAAAAATTTACTGGAATTCCTGAATATCAGTAGAAAACACGGTACTTCTCTAAACTGTCGTTTTGTGGCCCATCATGACCTACGCTTCTTCTGTGGCGTATTATGTAGCTAATAGTAATATTAAACTGCTTGAAATTTCTCAAAATAAAACTATAAAAATAATTGTATATGCAAGCATGTACACTAAAAATGCTGATATTTATTAAGCCCTTAAAAATCCCACATTCAAAAATTATATTAAAAATATAGCGATTAAATTTTTTGATTCATTACCTCTCATAAATAATATTAATATTATTAACCTTGGAAACTATGTACAACATGATAATACCAAGAGACCAAGGAGAATTCTCATTGACTCTTACAACTCCTCGTAATGCTAAATATCTTCATTTGCCTATGGAAAACAATATGCTGAATTAGTAACTTTCTTCCTTTTGACTTTATTTATTCCTAAAAGCTTTAATTCTACTCTCCAACCACACAAACATTATTTTCAATCTTAATTCTTTTAACAACTTCAGGGCAGTCAATCTTGATACATATCCCTTCACCCTCTCGACCAATAGCAAAGCAAGCACTCATCAACTTCATGGACTCACTTTCCTTCACTTCGACTTAGTCAGTTAGCAGGGATTACATAGCCTCTCCCCCCTTTCCACGTTTGATCGACAAATCAGGATGATTCCTTTCACTCAAGTCTGCTACTTTTGTCAGGCACCAATAGATAATTATTTTATAATTACCTATATTACCAAAAAAAAAAAAAAAAAAAATTCTGTTTTAAAATCCTTTGGAGCAAATGTGGGAAAGCAGAGATTAATACAGAGGTATCTAATGAAAGCCCATGCTATAATTCAGTATCCTTAAAAACAGTGCTTCTCAAACTATCAGTATTTGCGACCAAATATTCAATCACAATTTTCGTCGCCCCCTCCTTCTATACAATTATAATGTATTGAAATCAATAATACACTATACTTTGGTGCTAAGGATACAATACGACTTTAACTTCTTAAGTGTCTCCGGCGTTTATAAACGTCTCACTCAGCGAAAGCGTTATTTTCTCCGGACGTATATATAGGTCTTTCCGAAGTATAATATTTTATGTGCACTGTCATTAATAAAATTATTCCGAAGTCTTTGGAATGCAGCAAAAAGGACTTGATATTTTTGAGAAGGATTACTTATTTCATAGGATTTGCTTATTTTTTTATTCCTTTTCTCTCCACCCCCTCAAATGCATCACATACACACGCTTGCGGGGAAGACGGTAGCGTTGGGGAGTGAATTCCAAGTCTTTCAATCAGCAGTAAAGAGATTAATTATAAACTGTTCAAGTTATCAAGAGAAGTGTTAATTTTTGTGTATAATTTTAATTACGCCAAACCCATGTGGTGAATGGTAATTATTAAACTCATTCTTAACCTAGTATTCCTAAATTAATTATAAAATATAGTGTGCACTACTGATACATTTATAAGTATATTACATCTGTGTAAACGTGTAATTATTTCTTATTACGTCATAATGCATATTGTTTGTATCCTTTCAGTAAATTAATAATTTTTTAAAATAATCTTGTGTTTTCGTTTTTTCAGTAAGCTCACGCCCCCAGGGAGACGCGCCCCACAGTTTGAGAAACGTTGTCTTAAAATCATTGAATATTATTAAAAAACTTCTTAATGCATTGAAGTGAATGTCTTTTACTCAAGAATCCATCCTTGAGAGGATTCAATACACATCAGTGAGATGTGTTTTTTTTGGAGAAGTAAGAGTATTCCTCTTTTTGAGATATTGATTTTAAATCCTCATTGACAAAAGTGTTTCTGCCCGAGTACTTTAACAAACGAATAAACTGCTAATGACATTAGAAAAGGGATTTTCTTCCTACGAGATGAGTTCTTAATTTTAAAGTATGATTACTTATGTGCTTTGAGTTGTGAAAATTTAACACTCCATTAGACGAACGGTTAATTATGTTCTGTGAATTGATAAGCTAGTTTTAATACATTCAAAGAATCTGTCTTTAATTTTAGAATTTAAATTGTTTAAATTTCCAAAAACATTTCAGGCAGTAAATTTTAAAGTTAATTTTGCTTGCATTTAACTAGGAGTATCAAAAGCACTGCAATTTCTCATTATTCATCTGACCTTAAAGTAAATCAACCGAAAGAGAAAAATTACAATTGAAGGAAACTTAACCTGCATGAGATTCAGTGACAGAAAATTAGTGTTATACCTAAGACATTAATGCCGGCATTAAGGTATTCGAACACGTTGAAAATGACTAAATTCGATCAAGGCAGCTATTTTTGTTTTTTATTTTATTGAATGAGAGAGAGAGAGAAGTCATCTTTTACCTTTACGTAACATACCTTTTTTTGTTTCTACACAACCTAGAGACCAAATTATAATCAATTTTATAAAGGTAGAAAAACCGAAAGTAGGCTTTTAATGCACCAGAAGTGGGTATTTAAATTGCTCAAAATCTATTATGGCGAGTCTGATAACTCAATACGTTACGAATGTATTTCTATTACATTTTTTGAACCTGATACTTTTGTTATGTTTTAGAGAATTTAATAAAATATTTCTTTTTGTATGAATACTTTTTGAGATATGGCTTGTTATTTAAATTATTCCATCATAAGGGATGTAATATTTCTCGTAATGTTTACTCGATCATCGCCAAGATTTAAAAGTTTTAGTACATTTTCTAGATAAATACATTTAATTTTTTTAGTATTACTTTTACTAATATATGTTTATTAATTTTTTTTCTCTAACTGCTTTGAAGTCTTTGAAAAACATTCCTGAAATTTCACTTAGAATTGTGATTTTTGTAAAATCCAGGTAATTTATTTTAAATATTTTTTGTTAAGTGGTAGTATTTAATGGTATTGAGTTCTAAAAACAGCATTTATATTGTTTAAATATGATATTTAGTTAAAAATGACCCCGAATTTGTTCGGATACCAGTGTTAATTGAAGAATCATAAGTTTATATCAATTACTATCATATAAATGTGTGAAGAAATAGCCGAAACCAGTTACCCCATCGATTCTTGCCCAATGAAGCCACTCCTCCTCCAACAAGCCGAGCTAACAACACCCGCAATATCGTAGTTTCAAGATAGGGAGCGGAGGATCGAGTCATCGATCCAGTCTTCTGTGAAGTTCAACTTACTAAATGTGTGAAGAAACATTTAATGAAAGAGTTTGTTTTAAATTAAGGTTGTTTTTAAGCAACGTCAGAGCTTTATATATTTCTTCATTAATCAAAACCGTAGCCATTTGTAGATAAATCTCACCTTTGCTGAAATGACCACAGTAGCCGCATGGTCATGGTAACGAACTCAAGGGTGGGTAAGTCAGTGCATCTCAAACTTTCAACATTTGCTTCCCCATTTCCAATCATAATTTTCATAGCACCCCCTCCACACAATAATAATGTATCGATTGCTTTGATAATGAACTTTGACGCTAAATCTACAATACGACTTTAATTATAAATCGTACACATTATCGATATAAGTATTAAATTTTGTATATGACAAGCCCATGGGAGTCACTAAAAATTTGTGAACTTGTTCTTAATTTAGTATTAAAAATTTAATCATCAAATACGTTTCTCAGTACTGATACATTTTTTGTGTATTGGATCAGTGTAAATGTGTATTTTGTTTTTTATTATATCAGAATGAAGTTTGTTTTGTTTCCTTTCAGTAATGTAATAAATTTTTATATAGTATTTTATTTTCGACTTTCTGATATGCTCGCCCCTCCAGGTAAGGTTATCACGCCCCCTTTAGAGGCACGCTCCAAAGTTTGAATATGCTGGGGTAAGTGTGAAAATGGACGAACTGACTGATATCCGAATTCCAATTCCTTTCATGAGGTAGATAAACATACGTTCTATGTTAACTATTCTGGATATTATAAAAGTATTTTAAAATAAGCTTTTCATTTCATTTTATCTCCTTCGTGTGATGTTAATATTTTTCAAAAATTTATTCTCTTTCTTTTTAGTAGTTTCAAAGCTAAAGTTCCAGTTTCCATTCAGCACACATTTCTATAATATCTATTTTACTTACTGGATATTGATTTGTACTTCGTTTACCAGATAATTTTTTAAAGAAGTATCAAAAAGTTTAATATGTGCAAACATATTTAAAATTTAGACTGATGAAACAAAGTTTGTAACCTAGTAATTAATAGTAAACTTGATTAAATACAGTTTACTCATATTTATAAGTTCTGAGAAATGTTTTAAAAAAATGACTGCATGTTTGCTGAATGAAAATTCAACAGAGAATGCAATGAAATAAATTTCAAAAATTTATTATGAATAGATTAATGTACAATTTAATGTAACGGAATACTAATATCATTAATTTCGTTTTCACTCCGTATTAATAAATTTTATCTCCAATATATTTAAAGATACGTGACTTCTTTTAGACATAGATAAAGCTTGCAACAGAAATTATAAGTTTTATTAAAACTGTTTGAATTTTGATTTCACTAATGAAATTGAGCAATCCGGGAATTATTTTTTTTATTATTCATCAGAGAGAAATCAAATGATAAATAGCGGATTCCTTTATGTAAATCATGAATTTCTGAATTTGATCTGTGAAGTAACTTTTCTCAAAAAAAATTTAGTGTGCACATCTGAAGAGTGCATACTGCCTACCTACATTTAGTATGAACACCTTATAAACATACAATACCTTTTCTGATTTCAAATGTTACTGTTAAGCATCTTTTAAGAAAGCTATTTCAGAAAGTTAGAGATAATAGCAATTAGTAGAGATTGATTACGCATCTCTAAAATTTGTAACTTTTCATGCAGCTTTAAAAAAAAGTTAAATTCGATATTATCAGGAATTATATGTAAAGAGCAATGATAAACACACATTTATTATTATGCAAATTAGTATTGGAAGAATTTTTATACATTTTAATTTTGGGTAGTATTTTCTTAATTACGTCTTAAGTCTTTCTTAATGTGTGTCTGGGACTCTTATCTGCCCTATAAAACACTTCAACGTAATCTAGAAAGAATAATACCACTCACTTTAAGAAATTAAATGGAAAATAATAATTTATTTTCAAAAAATGAGGAATTAATAAATTTTAACTTATGTCATTGTTTATATGAAAGAACTACAAGAAAAGTAATTTTTTATTTACTTACCCTGCAACTACATTCATTATAAAGAAATGCAGAAATGATTATTTTAAATTTTATTTCCAAATCTATTAATGTGCTAAATTAAGAATATGTATACATATATATGAGTGAGTGAGTAAACATTAACGTCTCCTTCCTCAGCTACTCTAGGGTTTTGGTGACGGACTTCGTTATTTTGAACCATGTTGAAGTGACGAGGACGACTTCTGAGCTGGCAAACCCCCCTCCTAACTTCGACACAACACCAGATGGAGGATGTTTGATCATATACAGATTTAACGTGCATCCCCCCTTTATACTGTGGGTCTTCAGCGGCACTGAAAATCGGGTGCGGCATTGAATGGAAGACAGAAATATTCGTTAGATGGGGAAATAAAACATAATACTGAAGGTTAGAGCAATTACAATTTCCTGTATGTATTCAAAAAGTCTTTTCAATACTGCTAAAATTAATTAATTATTCACATCTTATGAATCCTTGTTTTGTTTTATTTTTTTATTTCGTAAATATTGATATTGCTAAACATTTTTGCCTTACTTGTATGTTCTTCACAAAAACAAGTTGAGAGTTTGGGGTACGGCTAAGTACGGTAATAAATACTGTATATAAATCGGTGTTTGTGTGATTTATATAACCAAAGCAAAATTTTATTTCCCACCCTATTTATTTTTCTATTGTGCATATTCGAGTCTTAAATTAAACCACAAAGAATTTTTCAGAAAAGACAATCCAAACATGGAATTCCAAGCCCAGCCCAAATCATTAAATTTTATGGGGTTGGCCTGTACGTCCCCACACTATACCCTCCAATCAAAACTTAAACTAAAAAATGATGATTTCGCATCATAGGGAAATAAATATATAATCCAATAAAAAATTGAAACAGTTGGCGTTGGTTAGTGTCCCTGTTAGAATGTAACCGATGGCTATATGAATAAAAAAAATGATTTGCCATACACACACGCATTATATATATAAAAGGATACATGGATATATATAACATATATAAAAGCATATATATATATATATATATATATATATATATATATATATATATATATATATATATATATATATAACATATATAAAAGCATATATATATATATATATATATATAACATATATAAAAGGATACATGGATATATATATATAACGTATATAAAAGCATACATATATATATATATATATATAACATATATAAAAGCATATATATATATAACATATATAAAAGGATACATGGATATATATAAATAACATATATAAAAGCATATATATATATATATATAACATATATAATATATATATATATATATATATGCTAACATATATAAAAGGATACATGGATATATAAATAGCATATATAAAAGCATATATATATATATATATATATATATATATATATATATATATATGTATATATATATATATATAAACATATATAAAAGGATACATGGACATATATATAACATATATAAAAGGATACATGGATATATATATATAACATATATAAAAGCGTATATATATATATATATATATATATATATATATAAAATATATAAAAGCATATACATATATATATAGGATACATGGATATATATATATATATATATATATATATATAATATATAAAAGCATATATATAAATATATATATATATATATATAATATATAAAAGCATATATATATATATAGGATACATGGATATATATATATATATATATATATAATATATAAAAGCATATATATAAATATATATATATATATATAAAATATATAAAAGCATATATATATATATAGGATACATGGATATATATATATATATATATATAATATATAAAAGCATATATATATATATAGGATACATGGATATATATATATATATATAATATATAAAAGCATATATATATATATATAGGATACATGGATATATATAAAATATATAAAAGCATATATATATATATAGGATACATGGATATATATATATATAGGATACATGGATATATATATATATAACATGTATAAAAGCATACATATATATATATCGCATCACTCCAACACCGTCCAACCAATCGCTTTGAAAATGGGCATGTATATGTATTTTTATGTGGAGAAGGTTTTTGTGCTATCCTCCTTATTGCAGCTCCCACCAGAGGGTGTACAGCGTATCAACTTCTGCACCGTTCATTCAATAACCAAGTTGACAAGAGAGTCACCAAAATTGATGTCAACATGGCTCTTTCGCCCACATTTTGCTATGTTTCTATTGAATCGCCATTATGATGTAAGGAATGGCGTTGCTTTCGAATATTACATATAGACGTAAAATAAATACAACAGAATGTAATATTAATGTATTACACCTCCAAACATAAATTATTTACATTATTTTAAGAGTTCATTACATAAAATGTGTAACAATGTGTTAGTTTTGTTGTAAAGGGAACAGCTTAGAAAGGTGTTTTCAAAATCGTCCCAGAAAGAATTCCGGAGAGTTATCAATACAAAAATCCCCTTTTTATCAGCTGTTAGATCTACAGACTTAAAAGTTTAGCAAATATTGTTTTTTGTTCAAATGAGATACGCAAAAAGTTTTTTTTTTTTTTTGTTTGTTCAATTTACAATTCCCGAAGAATAAACTCATTAAAAACTTCTTTATCCTTCCATCTGTATGGTTTTATTTTTTTAATTCACTTGTACCAAGAACGGTATACGACACACACACATATAGCTAGTATATAATTTTATTCTTTTCTTACTTTCTAGCTATATACTTTCTTGAATTGCAACATCTTCCATTTTTGTGTGTTCTACATATACCCCAACAAATTTAATCACACGTACAAATATTCTTTTTCTTCTTTCACAGTTCTTTTTTGAATCACTTATGTACATAAAAATGATTTTAGTTTATCGATGGTTGATGTTCCGATGCAAGCAACTTGAAAATTAGGTGACCCTTTAATGTAAAATCTTATTCTGGTTTGAAAAACACGTGACACATTGAAGATTGAAACTAAAACTGCAATACAGAAATTCTTTGTCCGAATATCTTCATTCTATTCTCTTTTGAGGTTGTCTATGAAAGAAGTTTTGAGGCTCAAGGATAAAATCAATAAGACTGCAAAAACTGAGATCATTTTTGTATTATTATTTATATTCTTAACGAACATTTCATGTATGTGTAGCAATGATAATGAAATGATATGCTGATCAAAGAACGCGGTGCTTTTAGATGTCTTTCAAATCAATGCTGTAATATGCTTTTTTTGTATTAAAAAACGTATATGCGTGTTTAATTATTTTTAAACATTATAATATCCAAAAACAGTTTAAATTTTAACGAATCTTGTGACAATTTATAAAAAATTATTTAATTTAATAGTTTATACAAAATTTTTCGATGCTCCCTATGTATATCTCTGAGTGTGTTATGTAAATTGTAGTTTTTCAATTCCTACACTATTAGCTCACAATCTCAATATATTTATATATTTATTTATTTATTTATCTTAGTGGAATTTTCAATCGTTAATAAAATACATTTTAAAGCGCTCAATTGAGTTGAAATTTTATACACAGGATTATTTCGGATGGCAATACAATAATATAATAACAATTAATAAAAATTAATTGATTAAAACTAATTATTTAAAGAATTACAAATACAATCACGTTGGCATCATTTTTGGAGACTTTTTAGCGACTTGTGTCAAAACTTGAAAAGGTTTTTTTCTCTTTTTTTAAAGTATTCAGTTGGACTGAAATTTATATACACGATTATTTAGGATGAGAATATGATGTTTTAATGATAATTAATAAAATTAATTAACACTTAATGTTGTGATTCTGTCCTATGCATATACATATTTATATTAATTGTAACTTTTTAATAAAGAGTATCTAAAATAAAATTTTTCTTTGTTGGTCTATGTAGGAATTGAATTAAAATTTTTTGTTACTTGTTATATGCTCAAAATACCCCCAAAAGCTAACCATTTTATTTTTTTATTAAAAATTAAAAATTTAATTAGTTTATTTTCAAATGTTTCTTCTTCTATAATTAGTTACGTAAACAGATGAAATTTAACTATTTTACTTATACGATCCAGTATCTCCCCACACCATCCCATAGAAATCGATTTCCAGATTACATCTCAACGGATCTTATTCAACAAAAGAATCATGCTTTTCCAGATTTCAAATACATGGATCTAACACTTCAAAAACATTGATATATATTTATTATAACTCCTTCAGGGATTAATTTTTTTCAAAAATCTTTTGAAGTTGATCTCTTCTCCACATGAATGGTCCACGACTGAAAAGTTTCAAGTCTATAGGTCTAATTATACAAAAACAGGAACATTTATCTATAAAGAAAACCTAACCTCTCGCAACCCTTCTAAAGAAACGATTCTCACAAGCTCTGTTTCTGCTGTAGATATCTACTGCATAAAAGGAGCATGTTTGCTAAATTTCAACTGTGATAGTTTAATAGTTAAGAAACAAGAATATATATCGGCAACGCATAAAAAACTCACAAATCCCGTGGGTGTTGATTTTCACAAAATATGTTCTTATTGGATTCCTACTTAATGAGAGAGAAAGTAAAATGTTTGCCGAATTTTAGGTCTTTAGGTCTAATAGTTCCGAAGATATCGCAATGAATGGGTGAATGTTAGTGAGTCGCTGATAAAGAGTAGATCATTGGTATGTGAGGATGAGTAAGGGGTTCCAAACCCTACTTAAAATAACAAAACATTTTAATTTTTACAAAACTGGGAATAACAGAGGAAACTTTGCAATGATTTGAGCAAGAGTCATGTTATTTTCCAAATGACTTTTCCCAACTCAAGAAAGACGAATAACTGCGAGATATTACGTAAGAAATTTAGTTTACCAATGGTACAAATTTTATTTGGGAGATACCACTTTCGACAATAATTCTCCAATCCGAAAAATTGAAAATAAAGAATAGTGTTGTCGAATAAGATGCATATCTGAAAAATAACTTATCGAAAAAATCAAAAAATGTAGACATATTAAAAAAAAACCAACGTATGAGATTTTTTTTTTTTTCTTTGCAGAAATAATAAACGTTTCTGAAAGTTATAGAAATTATTCAAGAAGATATTTTCCGTGACGATCAAAATTATTAGGATATTTTTCTAGAATTTTGTGATTTGTTAGCTTTAAAGATAGAATTTGTATAGCTGGTACATTTGTAGAGCTGGTATGTAACTAACGCCTGTTGTAAAATTAACTTTACGTAGAAACAAGGATCACGCATGAAAGATAGCTGAAATAAGTGTGATTTTGATTTTACGCATTTAACAGATGACTGCTGAAAAATAAAAATAACATCCATCAAGAAGGTGTGAAAAAAAATTTTAAAATCGAAATTTTAAAAATAATAACACAAAAAAAATATTGTAAATAAATAGTTCCTTTAAGACAAACATAATTATGAAATGTATAATAAAGAGCATGATACATATAAGCAGAAAGATGTATGAACAGTAAGTAGTTACTTCAACACCTATTACACTGCGACAGCTCTATTAATTTGGTCTCCAATCAAAACTGTCAAAACAAATGCCGCAACTTACATACAAAAGAGCTCAAAAATGCTACAACTTACACACAAAAAGGCTCAAAAATGCCACACCTTATACACAAAAAGCTCAAAGAGGAGGTGCTGTAAAGGAGAGGTATTCAATATTTGAATAACATACTTTGTAGAGATAAATTTATGTAGTTGCATTTTCTACAGTCATCAGTGTATCTATGTTTGGTTTTACGAGCCAGAATCGTTTGTTATTGAATGCTGAGTGACCAGTGTTTATGATTTGAAGGTACAGTGACAAGGACTAAGGAAAAATATGAATTATGAAGTAAATTCCAAAATTTATGCGAAAGTATTTGAGCATTCTACAAGTCCATAATCAGAAGATATATTTGAGGACGACTTTATCTTCCAATACGACTGCATTTTGTCACACATCAAATGTCACCATTATATGAGTAACGATCATTAAAATAAGCTCTTTCTTCGACCGACCAAATTCTCCTATAGACCGTGTTTACTCGAATCTAAGCGAACTTTTTTTCAATGTTAATATTACCGAAAATCGGCTGTGGCTTAGAATCGATGGGGAAAAATTTCGTTAAATTAGGCAATTAGAGCAATTATAGATTCATGCATGTGTTTAAAATTTATAATACTAATAAAATAGCTAATTATTCACTTCTTATTAATTCTCATTTTAAATTTATTTTAATTTCAAAAAATTGAATATCGAAAAGCCAATATACATTATTTTTGACAAAAATTTGTTGAGAATTTCGGGGACTGCTTATAATAAATTCTATATATAAAGCGGCTTAAAATCTATGGAGACTTAGATTCGAATACAAACAATAAGTATATTCAATGGAGAATATCTGAAGCTTAATGCAGTGCTTCTCAAACTTTCACTACTGGCGCTCCCCTTTTCGATTACAATTTTTTCGCGCCCCCTTATACATTAATAATGTACTGAATGCAATAATAATGCCCTTTGACGCTAAAGCAACGATCTTTATTATAAACCGTACAAATTAGTAACATAAATATTAAAAATTTTGTATACTACTTTAAAAAATAAATAAATAAATAAAATAATAGGATAATTATTATGTTATTTTCCTTTCTCTAATTTTTAAATTGAACATATTGCAAAATGCGGTAGCTGCTTAGAAGACAAAATATAGATATCTGCTAAATAAAGAAAAAGAACTCAGAGGGTCAATTTCTAATAATAAGCATTTCTTATAAAAACTTTGCATTCCAAGACAAGCTCATGGACGTCATTAATACTTATTAAACTTGTTCTTAATTTAGTATTAATTAATTAGTTAAAAATATTCTGTGCAGCACTGATACATTAAAAGTATACCGGCTGAAGTGCCCGCTCTTTGCACGAGTTTATATATATTTATAAGAAAATAAAACATTATTGATATAATAGCTGAATTATAAGGGAAGCAAAGCCAAGTGCTCGACAATGTTTACGAAAACGTAAAATGATTTTTTTAAAATCGTTGCTCAAATTATAATTAGTTTTAAGCGAATTGTAATTTTAAACCTCACAGAATTAGCACTTATAATTGATGTTAAACAGTAGCGCACACAGGAATTTTTCAAGGGTGGGGTCTGGGGTCGAAAGTTCACCAATCTTGTATCAGGTTCCTTTTGATTTTGTCGATTTTCGTTAACAAAGCACAGTAAAAAACTAATTCTTGAATAAATAATTAGCATTAATTAATAAAATTAATCATTAATAACACACAAATACTTAACTAAATTTTGTGAACTATAAACTTAGAATTATAATCAATCGGAAAAAAATCAAGGGCTTTGGGGGGGTCCGGACACCCCCCTTGTGTGCGCCACTGATGTTAAATAATGATCAATAATATAAAATATCGATGAAGAATAATTGTATTATTTTTAATATTTTTTTAAAGCGAAAAGACTTCAACATGTTTTAACCCGGTAGTAGGCACACACTCGGTACGGTCGGGGTTATTGAGTCACCCCAATCCTTTTTTTTTATAATTATTTTATTGTACACGATACAAATCATGATTCCAGTGAATAATTTAACTAAGAGAATGTTTACTTACCTACTTTCAAGGACTTTTCAATTTTCTTTGGTAACAAATAAACAGTTTTGCCAGAATTAACGATTTCGTAATCTGTGTGTCCGCGCGACCACTTCCGGATAAAAGTATATTCATTATGATAATATGTATGTTACTGCTAAAAATTGTGTGAAACGTTTTTCGTTATGCTTTATACGTTGAGAATATTTATAAAAATATGTCTTGGCCAAGTAATCCTTCATGTGCTTATGTGTGTGTGTGCTGTCCGTGGTTTTCCAAATATCATAAAACTCTTTTGCATTAAGGGCAGTCGGAAAGGTAAAATTTGATTTTTTGACAATTTGAGATTTTTACATTTCCACATAGTACAGATTTTAACCTTTCTAAAAATACCTTACTTTAACCTCTAGGGTAAGTAGAAGCCCTAAAAACCTATTTTTAAATAATCGTTGAAACTGGGCCACGCCCATTTGACAAGCGTAAAAGTAAACAAAGTTTTTTGTTTTGGCTTAAAAGTTGAGCGTCTGGTATAAATCAAAACGTTTATCTTTTATTGTATAAATTGAGCCTTTTATTATTTTATTTCCTAACCCATTTGAAACTTCACTGTATTTTTAACGGTCAAATCAGTGTTTGTTTACACTTTCAAAACTGCGTTGTAATTTTGAACTCGCAAGTATTCTTTAACATTATTCAGCTTAAACTTTCAAAAAAATTGCTATAATATATCGATTTTACTATGCCTAGAGCATCGACTAAAGTATTTAAGAAACGAAGAGGAGTTTTTAATAAAGGAAGATGTAATAAAAGTAATGATGGTTGTGGTGAAAGCAATTCTACTGTTCCAAAGAACTCTGCTGATGAAAAAATTGTGCTGATGGTGCAAAGCTTTGTACTAATGAAACTGAACCATCTGCCAGTGAGAGGAAAATTGTAAACATGGATATTTCATATTCGGATGAGGCTTTTCTGGTTTCAGAAATGTTATTGTGGACATTAACCTTTTAGCTTGTGTGTTTTTTGAAGCTGTAAAATGTATAAAGTGTGAAAAAACAGGACTCAGGTTGCACCTCAGTGAAAGTAACTGTGGTGAAGCTGTGAAGTTTCACTTAAAATGTCCTTCTTGTAAATATAACTATACTTTTTTAACTCCAAGAAATGCGATAGTTCTGAGAATTACGAACTGAATACCCGGCTAGTGTATGCTATGCGATGCATAGGTAAAGGTGCTGAGTCTGCTAGGATGTTTTGCGGTATCATGAATCTTCCCCGCCACCCACAAAATTCTCAAAGTACAACCACATTTTACTGCAGGCAACAAGAGAAACCTGTGAACACAGTATGGCAGAAGCTGTTCGTGAAGCCGTTGATGAAAATGATGGAAAAAGGGACCTTGCTGTTGCTGTTGATGGTAGCTGGCAGAAGCGTGGTTTTTCTTCGAAGAATGGCTTGGTGACAGTCACAAGTGTTGATACCGGCAAAGTTATAGATGTCGAAGTTTTTTCAAAACATTGTATTTGTCCGAACAAAACCAAGCATCTTCAAAATTGTAAGAGAAATTTTGAAGGCTACAGCGGTAAGATGGAAGTAGCTGGAGCTCTATCCATTTTTCAGCGTTCCCAGTCTCTCTACAATGTTCGGTACACAAAATATTTAGGAGATGGAGACTCCAAAGCGTTTACTTCTATTGTCGAGAACAAAGTATATGGTGACCATTGCTCTGTCGAGAAATTAGAATGCATAGGTCATGTTATGAAAAGAATGGGACACGTCTTCGACGCTTGAAAACTAAGATGAGAGGACAAAAACTTTCTGACGGAAAGCCTTTATGCGGAAGAAATAGATTGACAGAGGCAGAAATCGACCGTCTGCAAGCATATTATGGTCTAGCTATCCGCAGAAATTTGTCTAGCGTGAAGGACATGCAACAAGCCATATGGGCAATATTTTTACACAAGCTATCAACCGATGAAAAACCTCAGCATGGATTTTGTCCCTCTGATTCAGATACGTGGTGCAAATTTAAAAAAGCAGAATTGCTTGGGGAGACTTATCATCACAAAAATAGTTTACCTGTGGATGTTGTGGAGGCCATGCGACCTGTTTTTAGGGATTTAGCTAATCCAGAATTGCTAAAAAAGTGTTTACATGGAGGTACGCAAAATCCTAACGAAAGTGTAAATAATGTAATATGGTCTCGTGTACCGAAGAAAACATTTGTACAATTAGAAGTTTTGTCACTGGGTACATATGATGCAGTTTCCTCATTTAATATGGGGAATGTATCAAAACTAGAAATTTTGAGAAAAGTGTGTATTGAGCCTGGTGATTACACGGTACAAGCGATGGAGTGCCTCGACAAACAGAGGCTGTTACGAGCAAAATACTATTGTTTACAAAAAACAAAGGAAGTTAGGAAGGAAAAAAGACTTAAAAGGAAGAAAGAAGATGATGAGCTACTAAAAATGCTGATGATTTAGAATATGGAGCTGGCATGTTTTAACTAAAAAGTAATTATACGTTAAAATCAATTTTTCTCAAAATGTCAATTTTTTGATGTTCGATGTTCCTTTTCTTAGAAACTACTGTTCACAGGTATGTAAATTTTTTATGATATATTTATAATGATGGCTAATATATACTGAAATGAGCTTTTTGTAAAAAACCCCCAAATTTATTTTTTACAAATTTTTATGTGAAAAACGGGTTAACGTAAACTATGTTTGATAAAATATTTTATAAATTATGAAAAATTCAAAATTAGCTAAAAGCTCATTTGAGTATAATGAGAAATGTGTATTTTAATTATATGAAAAATTTCAAGCATGTACATATAACAGATTTTGAGAAAATGTTCCTCGAAAACAGCCAATTTAACATTGTCGGTATAGAGGTTTCCGACTGCCCTTAAAAAAGCGCAACAGAGAACACATAAAGGAGGGGTCATAACTAACTGTACCAATCACTTAGAAGGTCAAACAGATTACAGCTATAATGTGCAGTATTTCAAAAATAATGACAGTGATGAATTTTTATGTCCATAAAGTTTTTTCGATTCTGGGTCCGGGATCTGTTTTTTCTCTGAAAGAGTAGTATGTTAGGTTGAAAAAAAAGCGTAATAAAAAAATCTCTCATCACGGGATGACAGCAAATCAAATAGAAGTTTTTTTATTTGGTTATAGGATCAAAGATAGCTAATTAGGTATTGAAGACGTTTTTATTTTTGATGGCTAAATATGCTTATAAATTATATCAGAGTAAAAGTGCATTTTTATTATGTCTGAAAGTATTTTGTTTTAATCCATTCCAGTAAACTAATTATTTTTTAAATCTTTTATTTTCGATATGCTCGCGCCCCCTCGTAAGGTCATCGCGCCCCCCAGGGGCGCGCCCCACAGTTTCAGAAACACTGTCTTAATGAAGTAATTATTAACAAAGAGATAAAAAAGTTAAATTTGCTTGAAACGTAAAATCCGTTCGGGAATGATTGAATGTGTGTTTATCAAGGGCAAATTTAAAGCAACATGAGGTATTTGCGATGAGCCTTGCAATTTTGAAAAGAAGACAAGTACCAAGGACGAAACCTAAGTAGAGAATCCCCTCTACAGACTTCCACACCCTACCAACGTTACGATTTTGAGAACCGATAGATTTAAGGTATCAGACTACGTTCGAAACCATGATTTTCCGAAAGAGTACAAACAATATTTCTTTTAATATATAATGTCACTTCGATCAAAATACACGTATAAAATTGTTTTAAGAATATTGTTACAATATAAAATTATTTAAATGCAATATTTTGGCAAAAAATGATTTTAGAATTCCCTATTTTCAAAGCATTAACCTTTTATAACCGAAACTTCTCGAGGGAGCCTGAACTAGAACTTTGTAAAATTCACATTATTTTCAGAGTTATTACCAATTGAAATAATTACCGATAGTTTTTGTTACAATTTCTCCAATATAATATACTTAAATATGGATAAATCCACTTCTACGTTACATAGATCAAAGTTCCTAGTTCAGGCTCAGTACAGAAAGGTCTGCGTTATACATAGACAAAATTTTATTATTACAGAAGCAATTTCTATAAAAGGAAAATGTTTTGAAAATAGGTAATTATATATGCTCATTTTGGCCAAAATGATGCAATTAAATATTATTTTATTGCAAAAATATTTTTAAAACAACTTTATACGTGCATTCCAATTTAAGTGGCACTAAATATTTAAAAAATATTCGTTTGTACGCTTTTTTACAAAATCACGGTTTCGAACGTGGACGGATACCTTAACATTCTTCAGCTTTTGTGTAAGGTAGGTCTTCAGGGGCGTCAGGACTTGAATCTATGAAACGACTACGCCGGCCTCGAGTCAATGACCCCATGACTAGCATTCTACCCTGGTCACATAAGTTTGAAAAACTATCCGGCAACGATAACTTTACAAAATAAGTGCATTATTAATCCGATCATATGCGTAACGTTATTAAAGTATATATATAGCCGCCAAATATTAACTATTGAAAAAAATTTTCGTTTATTGTATGAATTTTACTGTTTGCGTATTTAATTCTTATTTTTGGTTGGCTATGAAAATTTATTGATTTTTTTAAAAAAGGAAAATGTTTTAAGTATTCATTTATTTTAAAATATTTTTCAATATTATGTTAATTTGGATTTTCAACAAAAAATATGTAAAATACGATACTATTTTCAAGCATTCTTTTTTACCGCGAAAAATTCAACTGCCCATTACTTTGTGCATTCTTTTTTCACTTTCTAATATATTAACCCCTTAACGGTCACATGATTTTTAATAAAACGGTCATAGAAGTGCCTTTTTAATTCAAGAAAATTGTCTAAAACTAAGTATATGTTAAACATGTGTATTTATTTTTTGATTTGAGATAAATTTCGTGCTTCAAAAAATTATTTGTTAAGAAAAGCCAACATTTAGGGTTAATGTGACTCAAAGTTGATTTTCAACAAAAAGAATACATTACAAAAACATGAGTTTTAAACATTAAAGGAGAATTTTATTACACTTACCAGAATGCAAAAACACATGAGAATTTTTTTCTTGTGAGATAATTTTCAAAGCATCAAGAGATGATTGTGAAAATCGATTGCTACAGTTTTTCGCCAATAAGGGCAAAGACTTCTATGAGAGAGGCATTACGAAGCTATCTTTAAAATGGTAACAAATTATACAACAAAACGGTGCATATATTACCCAAATCGGACAATCCAAATCATGTAAAATAAAGTCTTGATTTCCTTGCAAAAATAATGGATTTCTTTTCCTCCAACCTAATATAAACAAATTTGAAAATAACTACAACTTTTTTAAAAAATATTTTGCAGCAGGTAAAAAAAAATTCTTGCTCTCTGTCAAAGGGGAACAGAGGAGAGAAAAATTATTATTTCAAACAAAAAAGCAAATGTTGGATGATATGAAAAATAGTTCCTTAACAAAAAACAGTGCTGCCCACAAAGAACGATCAGAATCATGTATCATGAAAGCTTTTACTTCACACGGCAGAAAATTTGTTTCTCTTTCACAGTTGCAGGTGCTATTAATGATGTCTTGGCCGTTGTACTTATGTTGTTTGGATTCTTACAAGTAAGTTGATAAATATCCACTCAATGGTCGAAGATCTGGTGTTGGCATTTATCACCATGGCAACGATACTATCATTAATGCCACGGTATTGCACTGGGATGACACAAATAATATGGTGAGAAATATTTATCAACCCAAATCAAGACTATCAGAATTGTAACCCCTTAACTGCCACCGGCGCATATATCCATCTTGCTCAACCGGTGCATTACATGCCCCCGGACGTATATTTACGTCTTACTGATGCACGATTATTTTCTTTGCGCTACTATCAGTAAACTATATCGAAGATTTTGGAATGCAATAAAATTACCTTGACAGTGTTTGTGACGATATTGCTTACTTCAGATAAATTTATTATGTTCTATCTCCACAATACCAACGTTCAAGATAGCTCGTCAAGTTGGGAACCCCAATGTCGCATGTATCATACGCACTGAATTGGCAACCATGTGATTCATTTCATATAGTGTTGCCAATACGTGGTTGCGATAGTATATTATTACAAGCTCTCGCAGAAAATAGCAGCAATGATTGCCTGGACTGGAGTCGTTGCGTGAGAGAAAGGCGTTGTCTTATACTAAGACTTATTTACAATCATCGGAACTAAATACTCAGCTTTGCAGAAAGATGCAAGAGAAATCCGAGCACTTTATCAATGAAGAGTTGGATGATGCAACTTCATTGATGAATTGAGCTGAAGAGTAGCGAACTTTGCTTAAGAAAAGGAACAAATAAACAGGAATACATAATACATGTTCATTTCAGTTTTACAATTTCAGTTATGCGTATGAACAATAATGTGGGTTGGTCCACCGTTAGACAGACAGAAAGAACCACCATCTAATAGTTTTTTTTTTAGAATTCTCTTTTTTTTCTTCTTTTGAGAATATCAAAACAAAACATAGAATACTGACCGTTCTATGTACAGTAAGCAGAACAGATTTTTTTAATTCTGAATAAAAAGAAAAAATGACAATACCAGAATTCGAAAAGTGTGTGTGATTTTTTTTTTTTTTTTAGTAAACTATAGGATTCAAAAAAAACGCACATATATTTTAGCTTCTTAAAATAACTTCTAACTAGGAAAATAAAAAATATAATAATTTATCAAGTAATATAGTTAAAATAACCACAAAATATTATTTCTTTTACATAAGTTACTTTTAAAAAATATTTTGTGAAAATTGATAAACCTATATTAAATAAACTTTTTGTGTTCCAATAATTATTTTAGGTTTTAAATGTATCGTTTATTTTTACAATACATTAGAATTCAGCAAAAATAAAGTAGAATGAATGATTTATAATTCGTTTAACTTATATCAAATTTTGAATTGGAAATTCAACTACTATCAACATTATTTCAATTGCCAGATTCAGGAGCCAAATTAACAATTAGAAATTATTAAATTCAAGGAACTAATGTTCGACGAATAATCCTCCCTTATTCTGTGAAATGACTAAACTAATGCAATTGGAAAACAAAATTGGTTTTCAAAGGTACTAGTATATCTCAGCATTTGATTAAATCACATTTTCAAATAGTTTTCTAACTCACTTGGAGCTCTTATAATATTAAAAATACTGCATTGAGAATCTTTTAATCAAGAGAGAATGAGTAAAGAGTTCTTAATTAATTATTCTTTAACAACTCTCACCATGTATGAGTCAATAAAAGAGCATTTAATTAATTACTCTGCTAACAACTCTAATTAATTATTCAGAAATTAATTGCTTAATTCATCATACTACGTAATTTTGAATTTTAAAAATAGATTACAGATCATATACTAATTAGTTAGCTAAGACATTTAAATTAATTATTTATCTGAATTTCTAATTCATTTTATAAATTCAGAGCAAAAATATAAGAAAAATTAGAATGTGTTTAATATAATTATAAAGTGAAATATATTAAACAAGTATAGTGCAATATTTTAAACCTTTGTAAGAGTCTTATAAAGCATGCATGTAACTGAAATTAACAGATAGTATATACTTACTAATTTTGTAACATAATGTGATTGAGTTTTCAATGGTTTAAATAGTTATTTTTAAAAATACCTTTCAAAACGTTTACTAAAAAAATAATTTTATAAAAATGTATTTTTGAACTGAACATCTTTTTCGTTTTAAAAATATATCTGTCTCTCACTGTAAACTGTAGTTTTTGATAAAAATGTAAATGTTATTCGAACAACATAAGTAATAATAAAATTATTACCTGTTATTACAAATGCAAAGAAAAAAATTTTCACTTACATATTGAGAGAGCAACACTTAAAAACACTGAATTAAACCTATATTGGAGATTGACTCGAATTTTGAAACTTCAGAAAGTACTTTTAAAACCATCGCTCTTGTCTCTCTCTTTCTCTCTCTGAATTGTTCGTAAGTAATTTCTGTTCTTAGAATCGTCTGCATTAAACAGGGTATTGAAAAAAAAATAAGTAAATCTAGTATTTTGAATTCTATAATAGAGTTTAGTAATAGTAATATAAAAAAAAAAATATTGTTCAAGATCTTTTTATTTATCATTTCAATGTGTACTTTGTAATATCTAAAGCTTATTTTTGTATAACATTATAATTATACCTATTTTTTTAAAATATTTAATCAATGCAAACATTTATTTTATTTTTGAAGATTGTGCATTTACTTACAAACAGTGAAATAATAAAAATTCTCTTGAAAATATTTTTATTTTGCCTAAGCAAGAGAGAGAAGACAATCAAATTACTTAATAGAAAACTGCATTGACTCTCACAATATTCACGTTATCTTAAATAAATTTAACTAAAAAGTGACCGTGTTGAAAGCATTAACTGACGTTTTCATATCTGAATTTATCATTCTAAAAATAAATTTAAATAATTAACTCAAATAATTTCTAAGAAAACTTAATATAAAAATAGTAAACTTATAAAACAAACCTTTTTTTTAAAGAATTTTTTAAAAACTCTCAACTGTATATAGTTTTGTACAGTTGATATGGCAAACGAAAAATCACAAGAATTAATACAGACACATTAAATGTTCACGTGATTGTTATAACGGTGTCATATATTATATGTGGGAAATCAACTAAAAACTTTGAAATTGAATATTTTAAGTGCAGTTACAGTTGAATCTCTTTCTGAACGTATTGAAAGTTGTAAAAAATTCCTAATTTGCAGCTTCTGGTTCACCCCATTAACCTTTAATTCAACATAAATAGTTTCGTGTTTATATCCCGTTTAATAGAAATTTATATTAAAAATACATTACGGCAATTTGCTTTTAAAATATGAAATATTTCTTAAATTAAAATATTTGAAATATTTAAAAATTTGATTAAAATTTCTTTAAAAGTTTTGGAACATATTTGAAATATAGTGTTACCGTATACTTTCGATTATAATCTAATCCATATATAAGTGAGAGTCAATTCTTATTCAAAAACTTTTTGAAAATTGAAACCCGTACATAAGATAAATTGGAATGGACGTACACTCAATTTTCAAATATGCTATCATGAGAATGAAAATATTGCAAAATTGTTAAAATATTTTCCAATCGCGTGTGTTTATGTGTTATTATTGGACGTATAAATTAATCAAAAAGGAAAATACTTCAGAATTTTTAACCAAATTACTAAAAAGCACATTCGAATTTAGTTGGATAACTTAAATAAAACAACACTGCTTCTAGCAAACTTTTTTCCAGTATGTACCAGATTTAAAAATCATTTCAATCAAAACGAAACATAAATTTATATCCACAAAAATCGCATTGCTCTGCACTTTTGGAATTCCACTTAACTTATTTCATCTTTTTAAATTAAAAAAAAAACTTTATTTTCGTTTTTTATGCAAGATATATTTTTTCTGAAATTCAATAATTTTTTAAATTCTTAAGCCTTCAAATTTGTTCGTGACTTATTCTCGTGCATGTTATACTTTTACTAAAAATAAATATTTTCAGTTAAAGAGAACCTTATAGAGAAAACTTCAATATTATTACTTCAGAATAAAAGGATAGTTAAAATAAAATTTGGATGTATTAATTATTGTTATAATCAACCGATTATATATCGATTGATTCTCCAATAGTTAATATTATCGATATATTAATGTATTTTTCGGATATCTTATCGGTATCCTATGTACTATTAATTATTCGAACTGAATATGTCGAATAAACGGAAGGTTTATAGTGAGATCATTTACAAAATGGATTACATAAGATACTTATCCAATTTATTCAAGCGAATTGTTTTAGTAATTTTCTCTTAGACTTATCGATAAGTACTATTCTCCTAAAATAAAGATCTTACTTTTTTTTAAACTAAATTTTTTATTTGATTACAGCTTCGAGAAAATGCAGTAAAAAAGGTTTGCTTATGTTATAGTAAAGTATCTTATGAATTTGTTGGAATTACAGCTTACTGAGTTCAATTTTGGCAAAATTGTGTGAAAAAAAAAAAAATATTTCGTATCATAAAAATTTAAACATTTGCACAAATGTATAGTAGCTTTTTTTTTTAAAGTGGTTAAAAAAGAGAATCAAGATCAATTACAAATATTATTTCAAATTATGTTTACAACTGCGTTCAATTTCTAAAGCATTTTACTGCAACGAGAGCATCATCTTAACACAGTACTTCTCATATTTTCAATACTTGCGACCCAATATTCATTTAAAATTTTCATCGCGCCCCCATCCCCTTCATACAATAACATTGCATTAAGTTTAATAATACTATACGTTGAGGCTAAACCTACAACACGACTGTAACTTCTTAAGTGCAGCACCGGCGTAAATAAGCGTCTTGTTCAGCCGGTACGTTATTTGCCCTGGACGTATATAGACGTCTTTTCGAAGTACGATCATTTATCAGAACTGCTATCCATAACAAAATTATTCCGAAGGCATTTGGAATGCAATAAAAGGACAGATTGCGAAAGGTTTTACTTATTTCAGTGGATTTGCCCATTAACTTCTTTTCTACCACCCCCACCCCAATACACGGTCGCCGACGTGTTTCTCACAATTTCTAATCGGTATTTTAGGGACCAATATTAAACCGTACACACTATTAAAAGATCAGCGTTAATTTTTGCATGACATTTACATGACAAGGCCATGGGGTTACTGGCAATTAATTAAATTATTCTTAACTTAGTTTTTTTATAAATTAATCATAAGGTACACATTGCGCAGTAATATATATTTATGAGTGCATTAAATTAGTGTAAATGTGCATTTTATTTTTATTTGTCAGAATGTATTTATTTGTTTACTTTCAGTAAATTAATGATTTTTAAAAATAATCTTTTGTTCTCGAACTTTCAGTAGGCTCGCGCCCCTCGTAGGGTTATCACGCCCCCTTAGGGGGTGCGCCCCATAGTTTGAGAAACATTGTCTTAACAAGTAATGTGATTAATTGTCTGCACACGACGTCACGAGAAAAATTAGAGTTTGAATTTAACTCCCAGCTATTCTATCCATTATTCCACATGAAAGTTTTATACAAAGACATAAAATTAGGTAACGGCGCAACACATATACAAATTGTTTTTAATGAACTTACACAAGTACGATTGCAAAATATTCCTTCTATATCAAGAATAGGTAAAAACCGTATATGGTAAGACGTTGGAGACCATTCGCAAGGAGTGGATCGTTGATACTAGTGACGAAACGCCCTACTGCGTCGCGTGCAGATGTTACTTCATGAAATCGGTGGGGAGGTTCTTTCAACTTTGGAAGTCACAAAGATTAATGCCAGGTGAGTCGAGAGGGTATTTCATGATTTCCCACTGCCACCATCATCATAGGAAAATCACATTGTTCGCGACATGACAACTTGCGTTGTCATGCAACACTACATGAAGATCGTTTTATTACAAACGTGGACGATTGCGCCGCACAACCGCGCATAGATGCTGCTGTAGAAATCAGCAATAGTAGTCAGCGTGGAGTGTTTGTCCGGCAATCATAGTATGCGTAAGAATCACACCCTATCAATCGCATGCCATAATCAGCATAACTTAAACCGACTGACTATGGGTTCCTATTGAAATTTCTGAGCTCGGTGACGCCATTCATTTGATTGACGCTTTAATTCGGGCTGATTCCGACCTGAATGAAACGCTTTAACCCATCGAGTGCAACCATTCTTAATGGTAATGCATTCTCTCCACTGGGTTCCAGTAAAGTCTGATAAGACTCTGCCACATTTTTGGATTTAACCATAGTAGGCCGAAGATTAACCATGCAAACTATCATTGATGGGAGAGTTCTTAGTCACATCATTGTGTGAAATATTATTCCTGAAGAATCACGCATGTCAAATATATCAGCAAACCATCAAAATACAGAATTCTTTTCAGAGGCAAAAAAAGTATTTACCTTGTAAGGCAGATGTTCATTTTTTGACGAAAAGGAAGACGGTTTTTCAGCCACTTGATCATTATAGATGACTCTTATATCTACAAAAACTCATCCAGACATGATAAAAAGTAATATAAGAAAAATGTTAAGTAAATTCCTATCTATGTCAACAAAGAAAACATTTTTTAGTTAATTAATTTTTTTAATGAATGAATGTTTGAAAAATTGCATTAATATCAAGTGTCATCCACTAAAAGTTTAAAAATATATATTTGAAGCCCAGAAAAATTCGTTAGAAAAACTTACTGGCGCCATCTGTTGGTGGTAGTTCTAACTTCGTAGAGATAGCGCAGAATAGAATTAAAACTAAAAAATAAAATTTAAGTAAAGAATTAATATTTGAAAAACTGCATTAACATAAAAAGTCACATCCAATACAAAATTTAAAAAATGTATTTGAACTTCAGTAGATGAAAAAAAGTAGATTACCTTAACGATTTGAAATTTGAACAAGGTATATATAGGGAAAGAATGAACTAATAGTAAGAATTGAGAAAAAAAAAACAACACATAACTGACACGTAACTATTCAGTCATGAAGGGGGAAATGTAATATAAGAGCTAATGCAAAAATAGTAATGTATGAATTCCATATAAAATAGGCAAAATTTCATTAAGTATCACTATATATTTGAAATCCAAAAAACTTGAAAATTCTTAAAATCTGTCATAATTTTTTATTCAATTACATTTAGAAAAGGAAAGTTTACTAATGGGGGGTTGCAATGGGGGAAATACTTAAAACTCCTTATTTAATGCATGACTCTTAAAAATAAAGATAAATTACTTAATACACACAGATAGGGAAAAAACATATTAGTATTTTGCTTAAATAAAAATAACATGGAATACTTATATATATAAATATATATATTTAGATATATAGATATATATAGATGTAACACTTTAAATTATTCGTCCTATATATTACTGATATGAAGAAATATTCAATAATAAAGATTTAGAGGAAATATTTTTTTCTGATGTATCAATTTATAGTCACAAAATAACATTAAATTAAAAATATTGCTCCTATCCTCAATATTTCCTCTTACGTACCAAAATGTGACCATCCATTTGCTGCAAGTCTTTCACATCTCCTTTTATGTCTCTCGGTGGTACTTTACAAAAAAATGACATAGATTACTTTTAACTTTTACACACTGTCAAAACAAGATTTTTCCCTAGGAAAGGAGAAGCGATTTTCCTTTGAAATGCGCCTGCTACAATAGGAGAATATACCCTTCTTTTCAATATATTCGTGTGAGAAGTACTTAAGTTTTAATATAATATTTTTCAAAATACTCTAAAAAAGCAAATTTTTTTAACTTTAGATTACTTCAAACTTGTTTCATACCACTATTTTAAAATTAAAAAAGGAAAGGAAATTTTTAAGTATATAGTGTGCATATTTTATTTCAGTTTAATGGAATTTTTTTTTGATTAAAAAATTTATTAGTTTACTTAGAAGTAATTATGTAGTAGTGGAATAACGTACACTCCCCTATTCCGGGGGCAGACCGGATTCTAAGGAACCCAAAGCATGCTTGACACCAATAACGTATTTAACAAATTCATAGAATATAAAATTCAAAACCTGACTTTGCCGGGTGGGGGCCTAATATTCTTCATTACGCCACTGTTAGTCGGTGTTGTCATGTAGTAGAGTAACTTTTTTATTCAGAACATTTATAACCCCGTGCAACCCACAGTATCACACGGGGCTTACATAGAAGTAAGCGTGAAGCGCACATCACAAAAGAGAAGAAATACAACACAATCATTCATGCCTTAACCATAATCTGCGGCAACACCGTCAGCGTCAGCAATGGACAGCAAGTAGAGCAATGGATGAAAAAAAAATTGTGTGTATGAGTAATAACTTGACACATTAGAATGTTATTTTGTACAGTAAATTGAATTAAATAAACTCTCAAAGTATTTTTAATAGAAAATACTCCATATTATATGTTTAATTTTCCTCTATACTCAAACGGTATATAAAGTTCCAGTTTCTTCTTTATTATGATTCTTCCGCAATGAAATATTGACACGAAGTAAAAATTAGGAATGTGGAGTGCTGACTCAGGTGATGTTCTGGTTATTCGACCGATTAAAGACCAAAATTCGGACAATTAGCATTATTTATCTTGTAGTTTTTGGAGATATTAACCTCACCTTTTTCATCTACACGATTTCTTTTGGCCCATAATTTTGAACCATGGTCAAGTGACGAGAATGACACTTAAACTGGCACCTGGTCTCTAAACTTCCACACCACAACAGTGGAAGGACGTTTGACCTCCGACAGATTTAACGTGCATCAGACTCTTTACGTGTTGGATCTTCAATAGTGCGAGACTCAAACTCTTAACATTCCACTCAAGAATTACGTGACCTTTGTCCATTAGAGCACTCATGTTGTTTTAGAAAAGACATTGATAAAAAAACTAAACCAAATATGTGCAATGTAATTGTAGAAACATTAAAATTAAAATCAATCTTGTTTAGTACCCATTCGTTTTCGTTTGCTGAGGTTGGAGGTTTGAAAAGGTTTGAAAAAACGAGGCTATATATACATATATATTTAAAAAGTTTCAATTTCATTTTTATGACTGTTATGCAATAAAAATTTGGAGTTGTGAAAAAGGTAGGAAAGTGTATAGGAATTTCGATTCTGGTGTAGTCCTCGTCACTTGATTAAGATTCAAAGTCAACATGTCAGTTACCCATAGCCCTGGTGTAGATTTAGATTGAGTTAGTCTGATTTATATTAAGTTTACCCCATAAAACAGCACAAGGGCTATTGGTAATTGACCTCCGGATTTTGTTTTGCTTTAGAGAACGATGTTAATAAAAATCAGACTGAATCTGCATTGGGATTTTAGAGTCATTAAACATATCTCAATCTGATTTCTGATCCCTCTCTTTTATCACGAGAAGTTTTGATTTTAAGCCAAACTTTCTTTAAAAAAATAAGAATATATTTAACTTTCTAAAAAAGTTTATACAGAGTGGTCCCGAATCAGTTGTACAGAATTTAAGAGTTGAGAAAGAATATTGTAACAATTATTTATTGTATCAGAATGCATGGGCGCAAATGACACGGGAAAGACCAGACACAAAAATAAGAGACAAAAGAAAAGATTAAGTGCTTATTGAAAGCGTCGTTGACAAGTGTGATGTTTACAATAACTCGTAAAACTGTTCAGCATATGAGATATGAAGTCCAGCGCAGTGAATATTGCTGCACCACCCAATGTCAGTCGGAGAAAATAGTCTGCCGTATTTAAAGCTTTGCACTTGCTGAAAATAGAAGAGCTGCTGGCGAATGTTTCCTTTAAGAGAACACAGTACGATTCAATTGGAAAACATCGGTCAGAAAATCAGAATTTAAAAAGTAGAGTAGCATTTTAAAACCCCAGCACAAATTTTAAGCTTTTTCCTTAAAAAATTTAATAGCTAGATTTTATAAAATTTTGAACACACTAAATATGTTTTACATAGTATACGCACAAAGGAGGCAACCAAAAAAATTTTGAAAATCCTTAAATTAAAAATGTTTGTGTAAATTGTACCATGTCTTCCTAAGACTCAAAAAATAGACTGATGACTCATATTCAAGTGATGAGCAACATCTGTTGTACTTGAGTGTAGTCCATCAGCCACAGCGTTGAAGGTGCTTTCTTTCAGGTTTGGACTGCGTACAGCTCCTCGCCGACCAGCATTACGCCTAGTGACGTGAAAAAACGTATTTCACGAAGTTGACAATAAAACTGTTGAGAAATTTATGTGTTCCAGCATTTGTCGATCAGGAAACTGAGAGTGATACATTAGTAGTGCAGTTATGCTTTTACCATTTGCACTGCCGTACATGTAATACTTGTCTGCATTTTCGGCATACATATGTAGCCGCGGTAGCCGAGTGGTATAGGTATCGCATCGTGGCTTGCCTTGTCACGAGTTCGAGCCCAGTACCACTAAAGACCCGCCGTGTAGGGCAGCGATGCACGCTAAATCTGTCGAGCTGAAACGTCCTCCCGTTGGTGTGGTGTGGTAGTTAGGAGAGGGGGTGCCAGCTCAGGTGTCATCCACGTCACTTGACCATGGTCAAAATTTCGTGGTCCGTCGCCAATAGCCCTCGTGTAGCTGAACAGTGCGACGTTAATATTCAATCAATCAATCGGCATATATAGACTACCATGGTAGGTGTAAGCACAATGTGAAATGGTGCTTTCCCCAACTTATATTGATTGATTGATTGATTGAATATAAACATCGCACTGTTCTGCTACACGAGGGCTTTTGGCGACGGACCACGTAACTTTGAACCCTGGTCAAGTGACGTGGTCGACACATGAGCTGGCAACCCCCTCTCCTAACTGCCACACCACACCAACGGGAGGACTTTTCAGCTCTCGACAAATTTAACGTGCATCGCTGCCATTCACGGCGGGTCTTTAGTGGTATTGGGCTCGAACTCGTGACAAGGCAAGCCACGGTCCGATACCTATACCGCGGTCACCCCAACTGAGATGCAGCAGATTGAACATAGGGTCGACATATTTTGTCTCCAACCGGCACACCGCACAACTATCCGATCTCTCCGTTTCTCTTTTCTTTTTTCTCCTGTTTGCGCATCACCGCGTCGCTTGTGTCCAAACATTCCTACGAAATCAATGATTGTTATATGAAATCCTGCATCTACCCTTAAAGTTTGTACCATGAATTTGGCTCCACCCTGTATTTAGAATGGATAGACAAGACAAATACGAATTCGAATTAATCAATGTAATACCTGCACGCATTTCTGCATTATAAAATCTACGCCAAATAGTTCAAGTGAATGAGTGAAGATTAATGTCGCATTGTTCAGCTACACGAGGTTTTATTGGCGAAGGACCTCGTTATTTTAAACCATGATCAAGTGACGAGGACGAAACCTGAACAGGCACCCCCTCTCTTTACTACCACACCGCACCAGTGGTAGGACGTTCGAGCTCTCGACAGATTTAACGTGCATCGCTCCCCTACATGAAGGGTTTTCAGTGGTGCTGGTCTCGAACTCATGGCACGCCAGCCATGATCTGATACCTTGACCACTTGGCTACCGTTGCCGCGCCAAATAGTTAAAACGAAAGACTTAGATATTAAAATTATACATCAATGTTCTTTATGTTACATAATACACATTTGTTCTCCGTGGGGTTAAATATTATCTTGATTATATCTTTCCCTGAATGTCTACCATTCATGATGTTTATATTTGTATTCAAACTTGATCATTCGATTTGTGTGAGGAGCCAATATCCCTTTTCATGGGACAAAGGTATAGTATACCTTATATATAGCCTTTTTCTATGAATAAATAACGAACTAATTTTTTTAAATCTTATTTTGCTCAATGTTCGTACAAATAGAATCAGTGGGAAAATCTTACTCCTAACCTCACAGTCTTCCCAACCACCGTTTTAAGATAAACTATCTTTTGAGTTTTCAATGGTACTTTTAAAAGCGACCCGGTTAAATAATTACGATATTCTCCTATTTAAATTTCATAAACTAAGTTTAAAAAGACAGCAATAAAACAAACGTAATTTACTTGAAATTGTTCAAGATATTACATTAACCTTGTTGCTACAGTCTCTAGTATAATTAAAAAGGTACGAGTGAAGAATCAGATTTTCCATTTGACTAGGAAAATCTAATTTTTTTTTCACTGAAATCTAATTTGGCTTTCCGTCCAGTGACTAGGACGACACCTCAGCTGGCAATTCATTCTCCTAACTACTACACCACCCCCACGGAAGGACGTTTGAGCTCTCGAAAGTTACAACGTGCATCGCTCCCTTACACGACAGATCTTTAGAGGAACTGGTCTCGAAATCGTGACATGACAGCCACGATACGATACCATGACCACTAGGCTACCGTGGCCGCCAAATGGACTCCGATGGACTTTCTAGTGTTAAAAACAAACAAAATTTAAGTATACTCATATTTCACCATTCCGATTCAAATTCAAACGGCTCTAAAAACCCATAAATATTGTTTTATATTATGCGCTTTTCCACCAAATAGAGCGTTCGTTATTTTTACGTGACATTAATATAAACCAATGGTTCAAGTGATAAAATTGAGCATGGTGTACTATGCATCATTTACTACATGCTTGCTCAGTAGGGCAATGCTACAAGGTCCATGTTCCCTTTGAAATATCCTACCAGAAAGCATGAATCTATCCTGAGGATATTTTTTCTGTAGTTTCTTTCAGTTGCTATTGATAAGCTAATCTAAATCTTAATTCCCATATAAAAACAATTTATAATAATTTATATTAAGTATATTTTGTATTTTCCTTCACTTTACATAAGTGCTATGTTAAAGCCTTATAAATTGTTTAAGCAACATGAATAGAGAATATTGTTCTATTTATTTATTTCGTTTAAAGCTGAGGCATTCATTTCCATCTGAGTTTGTGCGTAAATTGTGTCGCAATATAAAAATTTCGATGTGGATTTCGCTGAACAAATCAATATAATCTTTTACGAAATATAAAAAAAATCATAACAAGATTGCAATCTATCAATTTTCTTTTACGCTACGTATAAAATTTAAGCAATAGAAAAGCCATATTAGAAGATGGATGACGCTGGGAACGATACAGCAAGGAATCCTTTGCCTCTCCAAGACAACGAAAAACGTCATCCTTGCGAAAAATGTGGCAAGGCTTTCTCTCACAGCGGTCAATTAAGATCTCATATCTGTAGTTATGAAAAAGGCAAGACTTTTGTATGTGAAATCTGTAATAGAGCTTTCCCTACAAGCTATAATTTACAAAGACACATTCGTGTCCATACCAAAGAAAAGCCTTATGTTTGTAAGATATGCCACGCAGCTTACTCGCAGAATAGTGGTTTAAGAAGACATCTGTTCATACATTCCAATGAAAAACCGTATAATTGTGAAATATGCAGAAATGATTTCTGTACAAAGGGTGAATTAAAAGTACATATGCGTGTTCATAGCCAGGAAAAACCTCATGTTTGCGAAATATGTAGCAAGGCCTTCTCTACAAGTGGCAATTTAAAATCTCATATGAATGTTCATGACAAGAAAAAGCCTTTTGTTTGTGAAATCTGTAATGGGGCTTTCTCTCGTAGCGATACTTTAAAAATACATTATTTTACCCATACCAATGAAAGGCCTCATGTTTGTGATATATGTCAGGCATCTTTCTCTCATATTGGTGGATTGAGAAGACATCAACACATCCATACAAAGGAAAAACCATATAATTGTGAAGTATGTTGCAAGGCTTTCTCTTCAAGGGGTGATTTAAAAAGACACATGCGTGTTCATAGTAAGGAAAGACCTTTTGTTTGTGAAATCTGTAATAAGGCCTTCTCTCAAAGTAATAATTTAAAAAGACATACTCGTATTCATACCAAGGAAAAGCCTTAGAATAGTGAAATATGCTTCAAGGATATCTCTGCAAGGGATGATTTACAATCACATACACGTGTTCATACAGAAAAAAAAGCATTATGTTTGTGAAATCTATCATAACGCATATGTCCAAAGTGCTCATTTGAACACTTTTAAATAGCCATGGAAAACAAGACCCTTTAATGCATCATTATTAAATCAAAATGTTAATAATGGTTTACGCCCTAGGAATTGTTAATTCTTTATATTTACGGAATTTTTCGAATGTTTTTAAAGCACTTATTTTAACATATCATTTTACATTTGCAAATTAAGGTAGAAATGTCAAAGAATTAACTTTATTGTAATTTGAAATCTTTGCATTCGATATATAAGAAGCAAGACATATGAACAGTTAGTATAAAAGACAAATGGGTATGCTTATATTTTCTTCAAGATATTTTAGTTGTTTTTTTCTTTAGATTGAAAAAAGATTTACTTTTCTTTTAATTCTTTATTGTTGTAACACTTTAGTAAGATTTACTGTTTGTAATATTAGTGCATTGATTTGGACAAAAATAAAAATGAAAACTATTTTGCTTATTTCAGTCACACTTGTGGATTGCTTAGTAAATTATGGTTTCATTTGTACATGAGTATTGATTTCCTTGAAGGATTATTTATATTGAGATTTTAGTTCTAAGATTTGAATAGCCTTTCTACTCTATAAGCGAAAGTCACTTAAACGCATAAAATATTTCCAAATATTTCATGTATAATAGAGAATTTAAATATTTGATATACATTAAAAACATTGCTTGCAGCAGATTTTGAAATAAATATTTCTACGGGTCATTGCTTTTTTAATATAGACATATTGTTTTGCTTAGAAATATTAAATTTTGGTTTTTTAAGTTCAACTGAAAATGTTTTTGTCATTACTGATTGATTCTTATAGTTAGTTAAGATCTATACATAGAAATAAATCTCGTTTTTTAAATGTATATTAAAATCGTTAGCAATCTTCACGCAAATCATTGAGTAAAATATAAATTGTAGATTTAAATCAAAAACGTAAATATGTGTTTTTTAATATAGAAATATATCGTATGTTAAGGTATTGGCACATTTCGATCCATTTAGAGTTCTATAAACTGTTTTGAGATTAAATATTTAAAATATTATGAAATATATTTTAAATAGGATATATATATATATATATATATATATATATATATATATATATATATATATATATATATATATATATGTATATATTATGAATAATGGCTCGTGTGCTAATCACATTTATAATTTAATTATAATTCATATGCTTATATGCTTCATATGCTTCGTAATTCATATGCTTCTATTTTTCATTAGTATTACGTTAACAGAAAATCTGTTTTTTTTTCGTTGGTATTTTGATACCAGAATATAAGGAACACACTATGTTGCTGCGCTCTTCACGTTGAAAGCAGAAGTATTAAATGGAAGACACAAAATTAAACGAAGTATGCAAATCGAATGTTTTGATGTTATCTTATTCAATAAGATTGATAAATGGTTGTAATCCCATTTGACACAAATATTTTAGAAAATGTTCATTGAAACTAAATCTGGGTATTTTTTTAAGCTTTCTAAATCTGAACACTTACAGGTTTTTGAAATAGTTCTCTTTATTTCAAACAATTGAAAATAACTCCCGACATTTTAATATCTGATGCATGCTTTTAATTCTTCGATTGAAAACTATATTTATGTTATCGATACAGTATGAATAAAAACAATTAGATCTAAACGAGAAAATACTGAATTTTTCGGTTAACGATACAATTAAATGCAAAAGTTCATATCTTAACAGTTTCTGTATGACATTAAAGGGATCCGGCACGTCGATAGGAACCTATGTTAAGAGGACTTGGTACCCTAAAAATCACAAACCTACCGTTTTTTTTTTTTTATTTTCATTTAATCTTATTCTTTGCATTCTTATCTTTTGATGGATATATCACTTGTGCATGTCGGAAAGTTAGAAGTTGAATAAAACTTCATTTGAAAAAACAAATTAGGCAATTCAGCCACACCCCCTTTTAGAAAAAAAAAAAAGCTAAAAAATGCATTATGATGAAAAAATCTATTTTATAAATAGAAATAATAAATATAAAAAGAATGTGTAGTATTAAAAGCAGAATATTTCCGAGGCAATACAATAATGTAATTTTTCTTCCTTGTGAAATGTGTGCATGTAAAATTTTTAAATTAAGGCATTTTATATTAATAATTTTATAATTTCAGTTCTTATTCCTGTTATATTTTTCATACAAATGTAATACTTTAATATTATAAGAAGAAAAAGAGCTAAAATTTCTGTCGTGACAGAAAAAGTTTTTTTAACGTGTTTCTTGAATTTTCTTGTGCAATTAATACTATCTAAAACTTGATCATTTATAAAAATGTGTGAGTTGAAAAAATATGAAAATGCAATTACTTTAAAGAAAAGGTATCACTAATATCTTAAAGTGGTATTTTAAATTTAATTAAACTTGTAATAATTATTTTTTCAGAATTATAAATGTTAAACTGGTTTTTCTCAGTTTGTGTTTTTCGAAACCTTAGTGCATTCAAAATGCTACTCCTTCGACAATTATTTACCAATCACTTCAATTTTTTCCTGCGTGTTAAAAATAAAGCATGTAATAAAATTAGGATCCGTTTTGCTATAAACTGAATACTTTTTTTAAAAAAATAAAATGTAAGACATGTTGGCTTTTTCGTTGATTTTTAGCCTGTATATGAACATTTTATTTTTTTTCTCAAAAACGAATGAAGTTATTCTAAAATCGATCCCTAAAGTTGTTAAGAACATCCATAAGAATATTATAAAAAAATTTCAGGTCAAAGAATTAATTTTTACAAAAGCAGTAGGATTTTAAAATTTTCCCAATTTGCTTCAAAAATTTAAATTTTTAAAATTGTGTGAATAATATATGAAAATTTTCATCTGGTAACATTTTCTTGAATAGAAACATTGTATAAAATGCTAAAACATAATTTTTAAATACGTAAATAAAGAAGTTTGCTCAAAGGGTACCAAGTCCCCTTAAATTGATTTAGTTTATGCACCTTTTTCTCACACACAGGAACTACTTCTCATAAATACAAACTTTACAGTAGGTTATGTGTAATATCAATAAAACCTTAACGCAGCATTTTGTCTTTTTTTTTTAAATTTAAATTAGGTATGAATTTTTTAAAAGTCCAATTTTTTTTCCCTAAAATTTAGTTTAAAAGCCATATCTAAAAAAGGTTTGCAAGATATACCTAATTCCCTCCCTTAAAATGTTTAAACATGTTAAAAGTCTGCTCTTTAAAAATTTTAGGATTATATAACATGTAGTTTTTGAGAAAAGGTACGTAAAACGAAAAAATTTTACATTTTGTGAAACTGGCTGTAAAGTAATCAGCTTTAACATCTAAGTTAGGTAAGTTTAATAAAGAGTATGTTTCTTTTTTAGACTCATTTGAATGTTTCTGTGAAATTCCAGGCATTATACTGTTCTTTTGTGCTTTGAAACAACATTAATTACATAAAATTAATGTAAAAACCAAGGTATTCACATAAATTTTGGTCACCAAATCTAGGGTTTGGCTACAAAATTGTTAATATGTTGTAACTTTTGTGGTCTTATTCAAACATTTCTTATTACCAGGTTTTCTAAAAGACTAGTTAATCAAAAAAGGTACAAAATTATATGAAGTGGACACAATAGAATTTCATATGCTATGAGGTCTATTTAAAAAGTAGCAGTTGCAAAAATATTTTTCGGAGTTATGCCTTTGTCACTTACACCATAGTGGTTTTGTGATTCCATGCATACATTAAATAATGTGACAGAGAAAGTAATTAAAGTGTCTATGACTTTAGCTGCTGCCGAAACAATATTTAATAATGGATAACCAAATGTACCAGTGGCTATCAATGGTACCTGGCTAAAAATAAGCTATATATTTCTAAATGGTGTTGTTACGGCAGTTAGTTTGGACACTGGGAAAGTTGTTGATGCTAAAATATTATCGCAGAAATGTTTGTGTAATTTTAACAGCGATGTACATAGCAATGAGTGTTCGGCAAGTTACTTTGAAAATAGTAGGGGAATGGAAGTTGAAGAGGTGCACTTTTTTTTTGTATCTCTCATCACTCGCAGACATTACACAATTTACGAGATATACACAATATTTGGACTATATGGGAACTCTAAAGCATACAAATCAGTTTTAGAATCTAAAGATATGTCAATATTGAACAATTAGAATGTGTTAATCATGTTGAAAAAATGGTGGGGACATGACTTAGGGCCTTAAAATTAAAATTAAAAGACAAAGCTTAAAGACAAAAAATCTCTAGGATGCCGTAATGACTTGACAGATGCTGAAATAAACAAATTGCAAAGTTTCTATGTTTTGGCTGTTCAAAACAACTCGGGAAAATTTGTCAGCCATAAGGCAAGCTATATGGGCTATAATTTTTGATAAAATGTTCACAGGTTTGAATCTACGACACAGTTTATGCCCCATGGGATGTGACTTGTGGTGTAGATTTAATATGTCCACATACAGAAAGGTTACACATACAAGCATAAACACGACTCTTACCTATTGTAATTAGAGAATTACATAAACAAAGTATTTAGAGGTCACTAATCTTGAACATTTATCTGGATGCTTGCTTGATAAAACTCAAAATATTAGTGAAAGCGGAAATAGTTTTTTGTGTATAATTCCAAAACTGTATTTGTGTAATTGGGAACTTCAAAAACTATAGTACATGAAGCTATATACTTATATAATCAAAGCTTCATTACCAAATTGAAAGTTTTAGATGTATTAAACATTCAACACCTGAATTTTACCAATGTCGAGCATTGCAAAAAGTAGATCATCCGTGTATTAGGAAAGCAGAAGTCATTTTTACAATGAACCAAAGAAGCCAGAATTAAAAATAAACAATTAAAATGTAGGTAAGAAGATGATCTTGCAGATGACACTAGCAATCCCCAAGTTATAGTTCTGGTATGCATTAGTTAATAGAGTAAGTTTGTACTTTAAATCACTATTTCTCAAAAGTGTAAATTTCAACACAAAAGGAACATTTTTGAAAAAACTACTTATTTTATAGCCTTGAAACTTTTCACATATGTTAACACTATACAAATAAATATTGTAATGAGAGATTTTGTCAAAAAAATTATTCAAAAAATATTTATGGATTAAAATGTACAAGAATTTTCATCGTTTTAAAATTATTGACGTGTTACTCCACATATGAATTTTTTTTAAAAAAACTAATCAAAATTTTGAAAAATGCTCCCATTAAAATAATAAAAACAATACAATTAATACACACAAAAAAATTCATGACTGTACAACCAGCCAATTTTTAAAAAATGTTCCTTAAACTTGGTCATTTTTAACATTACGGACATAGGGAAAATGCTGCGTGAAGTGACCCCCTTAAGTAATTTTTTCTTAAAATATATATTACTTAAAAGTAACATATACAAAATTTAATACTTATACAGTTTATAATTGAGATCGAATTGTAGCTTTAGCGTCAAATTGCATTTTTATTGCAGTAAATACATTATTGTTGTACGGGGGCGACAAAAATTATGATTGAAAATTGGATCCGCCAGTATTGAAAGTTTAATAAACATTCCCTTAAAACGTTCGGATTTTGTGAGATTATAAAAAATATATATAAAGAGTAACTTAGGCAAGGGAATTTAAGGGGACTTGGCACCCTTTGAGCAAACTTCTTTATTTACGTATTTAAAAACTGTATTTTAACATTTTATACAATGGTTCTATTCAAGAAAATGTTACCAGATGAAAATTTTCATATATTATTCACACAATTTTAAAAATTTAAATTTTTTGAAGAAAATTGGGAAAATTTTAAAATCCTACTCCTTTTGTAAAAATTAATTTTTTGACCTGATTTTTTTTTATAATATTCTTATAGATTTTCTTAACAACTTTAGGGATCTATTTTAGAATAACTTTATTCGTTTTCGAGAAAAAAAAATAAAATGTTGATATACAGGCTAAAAATCAACGAAAAAGCCAACATGTCTTACATTTTATTTTTTTTTAAAAGTATTCAGTTTATAGCAAAACGGATCCCTAATTTTATTACATGCTTTATTTTTAACACGCCGGAAAAAAATTGAAGCGATTGGTAAATAATTGTCGAAGGAGTAGCATTTTGAATGCACTAAGGTTTCGAAAAACACAAACTGAGAAAAACCACTTTAAAGTTTATAATTCTGAAAAAATAATTATTATAAGCTTAATTAAACTTAAAATACCACTTTAAGATATTACTTATACTTTTTTCTTTAAAATAATTGCATTTTCATATGTTTTCAACCCACACATTTTTATAAATGATCAACTTTTAGAGAGTACTAATTGCACAAGAAAACTCAAGAAAAACTTAAAAAAAAAATTTTTCTGCCACGACAGAAATTTTAGCTGTTTTTCTTCTTATAATATTAAAGTATTACATTCGTATGAAAAATGTATGAGGAATAAGAACTGAAATTATATAAAATTATTAATATAAAATGCCTTAATTTAAAAATTTTACATGCTCACATTTCACAAGGAAGAAAAATTACATTATTGTATTGCCTCGGTAAAATTCTGCTTTTAATACTACACATTCTTTTTTATAGTTATTATTTCTATTTATAAAATAGATTTTTTTTATCATAACGCATTTTTTAGCTTTTTTTCTAAAAAGGCAGTGTGGCTGAATTGCCTAATTTGTTTTCAAATGAAGTTTTATTCAACTTCTAACTTTCTGACATGCACAAGTGATATATCAATCGAAAGATAATAATGCAAAGAATAAGATTGAATGAAAATAAAAAAACGATAGGTTTGTGATTTTTAGGGTACCAAGTCACCTTAATTATTACTTTTTGTGCGATTTTTGTCAATTGAACTGTTCTATGTAACCTTAAAAATGACTGAAATATTTTCTTTTCGCAAATCGAAAAATATCATAAAGATCTTGATGTGACATAAAATTTTCGGTTTATTATTATATATGCATTTTATTTAGCAAATTATAGTCGTATTATGCTGAAAAATATTATTATTAATCCTATTACGTGGAAAGTATAGATTTAACAATGAATGATTAACTAAAATATTCAGCTTACGAACCTGCTTTCACACATGTCTAGTTAGAAATATATCTCCTTTGATCATTACAAATTTTCTACTATTATATTATCATTTAATATTTAAACCTCCTAAGAAATTTCAAAACGGCGAAAGTCATTTAACTTGTTGAAACAATTATTCTTAGGATCGTGTACATCTTTATCAACCAATTTAGTACAAGCCTTATCGCTCTGCAATCATTTTCATAAATAGTCCAACATGTGTGCTAGAAACTCCTGATTCTATGTAGAGGCTTCTGTGGGCAATCATAGTTAATCAGTAATCTGATTCCAGTGAATCTGACAATCCTAATCATCTGGATAGCAGTTAAATGCTCTTTCCACACTTGAATATGAAAATGTGAATTACAAAGCATATACCTTGTTGTATATCCCATGTAATTGGAGGCAAGCGAGCCTTGTTTAACGATAGAAAAGCCGTCAGAAATTCCAATTACTTTTTAAATTTATGTTGCAAAAGCCTGATAAATATATTTTTATAAAAAAAAATCTTCCCAATTCATTAAAGGAGATAGTTTTTATTTAAGTTATTAAAAATCTGTGTGAGACTATAAAGGCAATTAAAAGCTTTTTGAATAGAAATTTGAACTTTTTAAATTTAATACAAATTAAGAGATTTAAAATTAGTGATCATATTAAATGTTATTTGTAAACGTATTGATAATCTAAGTTAATAAATATAGGTGCATAAAAACATCGATTGAATGTTAAAAATTTTAATTTTATAACGAATCAACGAATGAGCGGAAAAACACTCACGCAAGCACACAAACGCACAATGTTATAAATATTGCATGTATGTATATATATGGTATAGTATTTAACACCATCTACTTATAACATCAATAGCACCCAAACCAGTTAGAATTTGGCCAGTTTTCTCTGCGTGTTTGACTTCCTGGTTCTTATAACTGATACGTACTGTTTTCTCAAATTAATTGGAAAATTTTTTGAATATACTGAATCAATGTATACAATTTTAGTTAATCTCTGAATAATAAAGGTATTAAACGTGGTAATATAAGTGTTTTAAAAAGATTTTTTCACATTATATAAAGTAAAAATTCTTTACGAGAAAATGACAAAATAAGCTCATTAAAACTCATGTTATGTGTTTTTTTTCTCATTCAACAACGCAAGAATTCTAAAAGTTGAAAAATCCGAATGAAAATCAACAAATAGTTCTCATTCACCAAGTTTTACAAAACTAAAAAGATAGGGCGAACTTATCTTCGGCGACAAATGGTTTGTTTGGCCATGTTATTTTCTTTGCAACTTGGTTGTAAACTGGTTCAGAAAAAATAACTTTACAATCAATAATGAACTATTGATGATTTGCAAACCAGAAAAGAAATTGTTTAATTTCATATAAACAGAGGCTATCTTAAAGTTTAAGGGAACAATATTAAAGTACATAGGAAAAGGCAAACAAATTGTATTTCCTTAGCGATGTCATCTGTGTTAAAAAAAATTTGCGGTGGAATATATATAAATACATTTAACGGAAAGGAAGGCTTCGAATATTCAGAAGATTGCGTAAATAACTATTTATAACACTTGATGGCACTCAGTAATAATTTTGGCAGAAAAGTAGAGATGGAGTAGCCTTTAGTCATACATTATTGATAATAATGGGTTCAATTCATGTGACGTCATATTCACATGATAATGATAAGCACGTGCTTTTAGTAATCAGTTCAAAATCGCATGTAGCGTCACAGTCACACGATAAAAGCAATCATGTGTTTCCAGCTAATCTGTTCAGCTAAATGCTGTTGCCTACTTTTTAATCTTTTCAGGAACTTTCTCTTAAGAAAACGAATTTATTATTATAATGCATTTTATTTAAAAATACAGGCTTAAAATAAGATTTTTTTTAATTTTAAAGTTATTTGAAGAAATTTATATCTTATAACATTTGAACATTTTTACCCGATTATATAATGGGAAATCTTACCCAAGTCTTAAAAGTAGAACAAAAAACGTACAACTGTAGTTTGATGATTATATCAATGGAGAACTTGACAATGATAAATTGTAATCAATTTAAGAGCGGAGCTAGTGGCACTAAAAGTAACATACATTTACAATAAAATACAATTTGCAGAAAATATCAAATACCCCTTATTCGATTTTTAGATATACTTACTTAACTTACAAGTAAAATGTACGTAAGTTTAATATGCATTTACTTAATTTGTAGACATACATTCAAAATAAAATTTAAAAAAAAACAAGTTAGAGATTGAAATGTTCTGCAATGTTGTTACAAATGCTTTTGAAAGATTGGATTCTTTCTTAGATTGATTAAGATAAAAGGTCACTTTTGCGTATTATCACTAGAGAATTCATTTTTAAAAATCTTAAAATGATATTTAATTTCGTAAGTGGCGAATATGTATGTAGCAAATAGCTACGTTACACTTTTCGTTGAATAAAAGAAGTTATTACTTTTTTTCGACTTTAAATGATACATTTTATAAGTTCTTTATCAATAATATTTTTTTAAAAGTTCTAAGTGGGTAGAAAAAAAAAGAAATAATTGTAATTATTTTGTTGTTATTGACGCACACACACATAGAAATATAGTATGAATTTTTGGTCATAAATTTACAATTTAATTGTTGAACACTTCTAATATCTTGATGCTAAAACACAATATCTATCTATCTATCTATCTATCTATCTATCTATCTATCTATCTATTCTCATAAAAACAATCATAAGGAACACAGACAGGGGATAGTGATAGTGATTTAATAGGTGGAAAAAGAATTTTTTTCATAATATTTCAGTGATTTTATAGTTGATTTTGCAGTATGATGTGATGCACAATGTTGGTGAAAAACAAAGTTTTCTTGGGAGTAAAGACGTTTACTTTCTCTGATAAAGTGTTTCAAAACTTTATTATGATAGTATTTAGCCTTTATTTTAGACTTCAGCTTTTCAAAAAATGACTTTGTTAAACCTTGAGAGGCTTTTCCTATCCATACCATAATACCTGACGGTCAACTTGCCTTTTGCAAAACTTTTGCGAGGAATATATTGTGTCTTCGTTTTGCCAGTTGTGAATGAGAGAAGAAACAACGCTTCATTCGAAGGCATCCATGTTTTGTATCAACCTTTGAATAAAAGTAAATACTGAGACCAAGAACGGTTTCTTTGTTTTTCTACGGTCTTAACAGACATTTGATGACAGACTGGAAAATTTACTTTCTTATAGCCAATGCTCTTTATCTGGCGATAAATTATCGATGGCTATACCTATAGTTTCTTTGTCATATTTTGAGACAAAGGATTTACTACACAAAAATTCTTTTCAACTTCTTTTTCTTTTTCTTTAAGGACTTTCTTTCATTCACATTTTTTTCCTGGAGCTTTTGATTGAGAGTCAAATTTTATTTCGTTTTGAAATTTAGATAGTAATATAGTAGAAAATTGTCTCTTTTGATTTTTAAATGCTTTATTTATAACAGAATTTGAACAACAATTCCTCAAAAGCAGTAAATTTTCGTTCCGTATTTTGAGGATCTAATTTCAGTAATATAATTTACTCCCAGTAACAAAAAATTTTAAATAAGTAAATTAATTGCTTCACTTTTAAAATAAAACCAGTAGTAAAACGATAAACATTCATCATAAATAGTTACCTACTTTTAAAACTGGTCACACTAGTTTTGAATCCACCGGTAAAAGGATAAAACAGCTTTATATAACTTGATCCAACTAAACCTTTTAACTTCAATTTATAAAAATTTTTTCTGTATTAACTTGCTTCCAAATATTATGCACCTATTTCTGGAGACAAAACTATTTTTAAAATGAAAGTGCTAATCAGAGGACAAACTAGAAGAAATGCATAGCAATTAACCACTGCGATATACCGTTTGTCTATTCAATTTTTAATTTGTTTGAATTAATGATCATGTAATTGATTTCATTGATTAACGATATAGTATAGCGTCGCTTTACAAAGCTATACGAAGGCTGTTTGCGACAAAACTATTAGGCTCTTCAAATACTAGAAAGTTCGTATATTTTAGTATTCCCCTTGGCATCTATTCTCACAAATTTCATACCTCACAAAAATTATGACTTTGAGATTTAATATATTTAATGCCAATTTGATTTTGAGATATACCCAGGATACCACAAATCACATTAAAAATCGAAAAGAAAAATTTAAATGTGCTTGCCAAATGTATCTCCAATCATGATCACCAATTTGTGTTCCCGGAATTCTGGAGTTCCATGAGATATATCCAGGGATACCACAAATCACATTAAAAAAAATCGAAAAGAAAATTTTAAATGTGTTTGCCAAATCGATTCACGTACTCTATGAAGTTTGTATACATACTAACATTTAAAGCTCATCTCTGTTATTAAAAAAATTGAAATTTTAACTTCTACGAAATAACTTTATTCTGCAGTTTTTTTAAATGTTTATTATAATATATTAAAAGAATATTAAAATGTTTTATTTTTATGTATTACCTACTATATTTTAAATATTGTATTGTTTACTACCCTGGGATCCACGAGATAATTTTATATTCGTTAGTACAATGTCTTGCAAGACTAAAAAGTTTTCCAATGGAAAATGCACCTTTTGACATTTGTTGAAAAAACACCTACAATATAGCAGAGATACTATCTCCAGGTCATAATGTGTAATGCGATTGCAGTTAATTTCAATCAACCTATACTTCGAGGGTTTATGTGAAAAGATCTAGCCCATACCCCAGTTACTAAACATAATAGATGGGTGGGTGACACTTAAGTTATAGATTAATATTATTAATGAGTAAATTATATTAAAATTAGATTAAAATTCTTAGTAAAAAATGCGATACTGTTTTTAATTGCCTTTACAAAAAGTACCTATAAGATGTTAATCTACCTTAAATTTTATTTTAAGATATATTCTTCGAAGTGTATGTGTTGAATAGGGGGTTCCACGAAAATATTTTCTAGTTCTAGGGGTTCCATGAGTTGAAAAGTGTGAAGTCTACTACCCTATACGGATGGTTTTAAGTAGCAGCAGGACTTGAACCCCTGATTCTATTAAAGGAATACCGATCACCGGTGTATGACTATGACAACTTGGCTATTGTGGGTACAGAAAACAATGGATTTTGTAAAGTGCAAATTCTTTGAAATAAGAGTTTAAATCATAAATAAAGCAGTGATCCTTGCTCAATATACATATACAAAAAACAGTAAGTTCCGGAATTTTTCATCAACTTGTGCTTTTACAAGCTCATTACCTGTTTAGGAATGCTTCAGGAGTGCAAAGCCCATTAGAAAGGAATTTTCATACGTGTAGCTTTTACATGATTTGAAATATATTTATAACAGTGCTTCTTAAACTTTTTACACATTTGCGAGCCAATTTTCAATTATAATTTTTATCACGCCACCCTTCATATAATAAAATACTGAATTCAATGAAAATGTACTTTCCCGTTCAATTTACAATACGACATTAATTATAAACCATACAAATTATCAAGTTTAAGTATTAAACGTTGTTTATAGTAATTTAATATATAACAAGTCCATGCGGAGTGTCATTAAACTTGTTTTTAAGTATTGGTAAAATGAATTATCCAATACAAAGTGCTGTACTGATACATTTATAAGTGTATTATGTGTGTAAATTTGTATTTCATTTTTTTTATTATGTAAGAATCTGTTTTTTTTTTTTTTTTTTCATTAAATTAATAATATTTAAAACAATACTTTATTTTCTATTTTTGATACGCTCCCCCGCTGGGATATTACGCTGCCCCCAAGGGAAATGCACCCCATTTTATTTCTACTTTTCGATACGTCCCCTCCCCACGTTAGGTTATTACACTCCTCCAAGGAGGTGCACCCCATAGTTTGTAAAACGCGGTTTTATAATATATATCTATGTGTTATACTTCAAGTAAAGCGTTTAAAATCTTTTTGTGAGACGTAAAATTTGTCGAGAAACTTCACATATCCCCCAGTAGGACCTTAAAAATCTTAAAATATTTAAAAAATTATAATAGTTCGTTTTGTAATATCCTACTATTGACTAAATCCTCCTATGACTCCTGTGGACTCGGATCTATTCTATTAGTAAAATACCGAGTCAGCCTTCGCTGTTGATTGATACATATATCTCCCCATATAAGAGGGGGCGTTAGAATGCATTACCGTAGCATTCACAAGAGTATTATTTTCACGGTGATAAATGCCAAGCCTAGCCTTTTGGTGGGTATTGAGTGGACACTTACAGAAATCCGAATAACAGAAGTGGAACGCCTAATGCATCATTAATAATAAACCACTCTATGGGTAACGAAGTAAAAGTTTTTCCCCCTTCATATCAAGGAGAAATAGCTGAGACAAGAAATGATTCCAGCAGTTTTATGGGGGAGTAATATCAATGTTAAGGAGGTATGGTTGAAGTTAGACGTAAATTGCCCTTTGAAGTTATCAATTCTTTTCATGTTGAGTATCAAAAATAAAGTGCTTTAAAGCTGTAATGTACTGGCCATTTTGAAGTGTGAACTAATTGATAATTCTATGTAATTTCTAGAGTTTTCTATCAATTTTGATATCATTGCATTTAACTCAATGAAACAAAATGCACTCGAAAGATAACAAGTTTTAAAAAAATATTTCCGAGATGATATTTTTTGTTTTTGTTTCACCTTTATATATTTAAAAGTATTTTGAATGTATTTTAAGGCATGTTGGAAACCTAAAATTTCCTAATGTGTCAATTTCGAGATTATTACATTTTCAAATTGTATCGATTTTAATCTTTCTAAAATTACCTTACTTTAGCATCTAGGATAATTAGAAGCTCTTAAAGCCTATTTTTAAATATTCATTGAAACTGAGCCACGCCCATGTAAATTGCAAAAAAATGTAAACAAAGTATTTTGTTTTTGCTTAAAAGTTGAGTGAATGATGGAAATCAAAACATTTAATCTAGAATTGTTAAAAAAATGTTAACATTGAGGTAAACAAAATCCCAATTAAAGTGTAAACAACGTAATATGGTCTCGTGCACCAAAGAAAATATTTGTATAAAAAGTATTATCATTGGGTACATAGGATGCAAATTCATCATTTAATATGGGAAATGCACCAAAATCAAAAATTTCGAGAAAATTTAATATTGAGCCTGTTAATTATACGACACAGGCAATGCAACGCCTCAAAAACCAGAGGCTGTTAAATGCTAAATAATCATGTCTAAAAAACAAAAGAAGTTCGGAAAGAAAAAGACTTAAAAGGAAGAGAGAGGATGATGCGATTAAAAATGTAAATCATTTGGTGTATAGTGAGGAATGTTTTAATAAAAATTAACTATACATTGAAGTTTATCTCAAAATGTAAATTTTTGAGTTTGATGTACCTTTTCTGAAAAAATAATGTTAACAAACATTTAATTTTTATGCCATATTTATAATGATGGATAAAATATACTAAAGTGAGATTTTTGTAAAAAACAAAAATTTATTTTTTACCATTTTTTTATGTAAAAAATGAGTCAAATTTCACTATGTTTGATGAAATATTTTATAAATTATTAAAAAATGGAAGATTATATATAGCTAAAAGCTCATTTCAGTATAATGAGAAAGGTGTACTTTAATTGTACGAAAAAAATTCAAGCATGAACATAAAACAGATATTGAGAAAAGGTGACTAAGTAAAAAATCCAAAAATGAAAAAAAAATCATGTAATATAAATCTTATGAAAGGGAATTTAAAATACAAATTCATAGCGAAAATATAACGATTCTTAAAAAAATGACTAAGTAAAAAATCCAAAAATGAAAAAAAAATCATGTAATATAAATCAGAAATATTACTTAAAAATGATAAGTGGTTGCAAAATAAAAATATAAATAATTTAATAGGATTAAGGCAGCGTTTCTCAAACTGTGGGGCATGCCCCCTTGGGGGGCAACTGAACGAGGGAGCGAAAACATATTGAAAGGTCGAAAATAAAAGAATTAAAAAATTTGTTAATTTACTGAAAGAAAAATAAACACAAAATACATTCTGACATAATAAAAAATAAAATGCACATTTACACTGATATATTACACGTAGAAATGTACCAGTGCTACACAATGTATTTTATAATTAATTTAACAATATTAAGTTAAGAAGTTTAATAATTACCAGTGACGCCATGGGATTGTCATATATAAAATTATATACATAATTCAGCACTTACCTTGATAACTTGTGTGTATGGTTTATAATTAATCTCCTAAATGCCGATTAAAAGTTTTGCGATTCTCTTCCCAATGCAAACCGTTTTCCCCGTAGGCATGCAGGAGGAGAGAAGAAATAGATAAGGAATAAAATAAGAGCTAATGCTCTGCAAAGAGTAAATCCTTGGCAAACAGTGCCAAGGCATTTATGTTGCATTCCAAAGTCTTCGGAATAATTTTATGAATTTCAGTCCACAGAAAAGATAATATTTCGAAAAGACGTATATATACGTCCTGGGGAATTAACACTTTGACTGAACGAGACGTTTATATACGCTGGTGGCACTTAAGAGGTTAAAGTCGTAAATGATAGTTTTAGTATCGATGTGTATATAATTATTGAATTCAATACATTGTCATTGTATGAGGGGGGCGATGAAAATTATGATAGAATAATGGGTCGCGAATATTGAAACATTGAGACGCACTGGGTTAAGGCGACCTTTTACATCAAGGAGTATATACATTATTATTATTTTTCATTGTAAAAAGTTTTTAAAAAAGTAGCATGAGTTCATCAAAATAATATCTATATATACCAACATATTCAATGAAATGCTGGGGGAGGAGAACTATAGCCAATGTTAAACAACTAATATTTGAAAATATATTCGACTCAGTCTCTCTGAATCCCAGAAGTTAAAATTTAAATAGGTATCATCAGTATTCATCATCTTGTCTCGTGTATTTTTAATGCAAATGTAAAAGCAAGCACACACACTGTCAACGTGTCATCGACAAAACGACATGTCTCAGGCATATTTGAATATGGAGCTTTTGTGTGAAGCTTAATATCTATGAAAGGAGAAAAATTGATGATAGAAAGCTTACAATAGAAACTGGTAGTTTCTGGATTTTTCAAGATGAATTGCAAAATCCAAGAGTACTTTAAGAATGGGAAGTACATTGGAAAAAGAATAACTAGTGTGTGGTAGTTCGATTTTCTCTTTGTCATCTTTCAAAAGGCGGATAATTGATTGAGTGTTTTGCAGTTGAAAGAGTGCTAGTTTTATGTTGGAACAATGGCATATACTTTAATGTTTTCAACAGAAAGAGAGGTCCAGAATATCCTGTTAATTGTTTATCCAGTAACTTTAATTGCAAGAATGCAAAAGCAGAGCAGAAATAGTTAAAGTACATCAGAAAATGGGGCTGTCTAGATATTGGTGAAAATTGTCAAACTGCTGTTGAATATAACTGTATCATATTAAGGTAATTCAAATGAAAGAATTTGGTGTATTGAATTACATTTATTATAAAAAACCACACGCGTTTCAATATATTCTTTATTGTGTTTTCTTAGTTTTTATCTAATAAGAGAGCTTTTTTTCAATTATTAAAAACAGAGCATAAATTAAAAACCACTTGAAATATGTACAGGTCAAGTTATTTTACCAGTTACTATATCTTCAAAACATTTGAAAACCAAAACTTTTTAATAATTGTGACGGGCTCATCGCGTTTTCAACTAAAAACTCCTCTTGGGTTCTTTGGGGCCGAAAAGGCAAATTCTTTCCAACTAAATCCAGAAGCGAAGCGTGTTTATGCAAATTGAGAACCTTTTAAACAGCAGAAGTTTAGCGTAAGCAGGGTGGCTACGGAAAGTGATTATACGAGGTCCATGTGTTCGAGTGAATAAGCTAAAGTAAGAGAAATTATCCGACACTCAAGAGTTAATCTATTCGTGCCAGAGCGTTCAAGTCAAAGGGGATACCATTCCACACGATATAAACCCCGACGTCATTTAGGATTCGAGTTAGTTACTGCTTACTTAGGATATACAAGTAGGATTGTTCAAAGTATTACAAAGAACTGCGTATTTACGGAGGTTAGGAGTAGGATGTAAAGTTAGATATATTGATCTGGGTCGCGCTTAATTGATAGTACGTATTGTGTGTTTCTTTACCTCAGATGCACTAAGTTAAACTATTAATACCCTTATTGTATAATGTTTAAGTTAAGATCTTTAGAAAGAGATATTAAGATTATTGCAACCCCCGGTTCTTCATTCACTCCCACACCTCAAGGTCATGAGGAAAACGTAGGAGTAGGGAAACCCTCACGGGCCAATGCCTTACATAATAAAGGTTGGAAATAAGTCAGTAATTTTGAAAATTGTCGTTGATTATATTTTGAAGGTATCTAAATGATTTACGAAAATGTAAAATATGTTAAGGGTGTAGCGGTTTCTCAACGCGGGTTCAACTAAACTCAGGAAAACACTATTTTGTGGGTTGTTTAATCGATTTGAAAACCTTGCCACGTAAAGAAACCTTTGTATAAGTGGATTATGGCTGCTAGATAAAGAATTATGAAGTAAGTACGTAGAGGAAGTTGAGATTCTAATTGTTAGGAGAAATTTTGCGGTTGTAATTGTAAAGATTTGCTTTAATTATTCATTATTAAATTGGTGAGAAAAATATAAAAGTATGCAATTGCAGCTTGGAATTATATTGGACTAGCTGGTTTAGCCGTTCTTCGCACGGGTAAATCGAAAGAATTAGCAATACAGATTGAAGGATAAAGAAGTTTTTAATGAGATAATGTTACATGAAATGGAAATTAAACAACAAAAAAAGCTTTCTGCATATCTCAGCTGAACAACAAAGAAAAAAAACATATTTATTAAATTTTAAGTTTGTAGATCTAATAGCTGATAAAAGGGCTTTTTATTTATTTATAACTGCAGGTAATTCTCTTGACAGTCGATTTTTGAAAACACATTTTTAAACTGATCTCTGCTCAGCAAAAGTAACACATTGCTACAAATTTTGTGAAACGAACGCTTAAAATAGTGTAAATAATTTTTATCTGGAAGTGTAATACATTTATATTACTTTCTGTTGAATTTATTTTAAATTAAAATTTTGACACAACCTCCCCTTCGAAATCTAGTTTTATTAAAAATAAAAAATGTGATTACACTGATCAAAATAATAAATTAAAAGCGAGGCGCGCACTGAGGCATGACGTAGACAAAACAAAAGGGAAAGTTTGCTTCACACAAAAAAGATATATATATGCTGTCGCGGGCTTTTTTGCAGATGACAGAATTTTTTCATATTTTCTTGTCAATTATCGTTATATTTTGAAAACTTCACACGATATCTTTAAAAACTATAGCCTATATGTTATTCTGATGTTTAAGCGTAATTATTGTAAAGTTTCCTTAAAATCCATTCAGTTGTTTTTCTGTGAAAAAGTAACAAACACCCATACAAACTTTCGCGTTTATAATATTAGTAAGGATTATAATCCTGTATATCTATAATTGAAAGCTTTAAGCAAAATAAAGTGTATCTTTATTATAATTGGTTAGAGTTCATGGTTCTGTATGATTAAGATTTCTATTATATTGAGTTCCAGCCTTTAAGATATTAATATATTAGGTTACATATTGAACAAAAGTAGGGACAAAAACCCCTTTGTCTCCACAACTACATTTTCCAAATATGGGATTGAAGATCGTAAGTGCCCCAAATACCCACAGATACCATCGTATGCTCGAATAGTTTAGGAGAGAAGAATCAAGTATCTTGTGTTGGTGCCTCCTCGCTGTTTCAATGTTTATTGTTCATAATGACCAATGGGCGACCAATATGTTACAAAATGCCACATTATGGCCTGAATTTCTTAAAGAAGATGATTGTTAATGCCTCCATGCTGGCATATATCAGTCGAACATCTATATAACGTCGCTAAACCCCGAAAAAAAATATCGTTAGATGGAAAATTTGTTATATAGAGGTTCACCTTTCAATGTTTTTTATAAAACACGTAAAAAAAAATTTAATTCATAAACACTATAAATTTTAAAAAAAACTAATTATTAACACTTTTTTGTAAATTAATATATATTTATTTTATACGTCTTACGTATAAAAAAGAAAAGAAAGAAAAACCGCAAGAAAAGTTTCTTTACACCTTTATCCACTTCTCGAAGAAATAAACTTTTTTGTTTGAAGCGCAAGAAGTATCTATGTTTTGACATTTTTGAGCTACAAGAAATGAAGTCATCAGTACGAATGATCAACACTCTACATGTACAGAAACTAGTTCAAAGGCACGAGCATCCACTGAATTTGAAATGTGATATTGAAGATGTTTGCAGTGAACTTGACAATGGGGGTTAAATGTTGCACTTCTAGGAGGAAATTCCCAGCATTCTATTTCCCTCAACGAGTTAGGCACCTAATAAAACCAGTTCAAGATTTATGAATCACCATAAAATGTGCTGAGAAATAATAACTTGAAAAGCCCAGAAATACTTTTAAAATACAGAGAAAAAAATTGAATCACAAAGGAAAAAGTTCGTTATATAGATCATGCACGTCACTATAGGGAGATTACATTTCTAATAAAATCGTGAAATGTTCTTGATAACAGGAAATAGTTCGCTACATATAAAAATTCGTAATATAGTGGTTCGACTGTATATATATATATATATATATATATATATATTATATACTGAATTTTTTTATTTTTTATATTGATTATATATATATATATATATATATATATATATATATATATATATATGTATATATATATCATGATTTTGAAGACAGAATCAGATTTAAAGTTATCAAAAGGACGATCTTTATTCAATCATTCCTACATCTGTTCTGACGCTAAAAGCAGGGAGTAAAATAGCACGCCACGATTTTCGGCTAAAATGGATAACACTTGAAAAACATGTGGTAAGTATCGCGGATTTGAAGAGGGTATTTGAAAGTTAATGCTAACATATATTGACTATTAAATCTAACGATCTGGAATTAGACATGTTTATTGGCTAAGCCATATCTTCGATCCACTGAAGAAATAAATGGGTGATTAGTTTGATACTTGAAGATGTGACCTGAGAAAGATGAGTCAAGTGCTAGATAGGGAATTTAATTTTTTTTTAATCTAATTTAATTATTCTATATATATATATATATATATATATATATATATATATATATATATATATATATATATATATATATATATATATATATATATATATATATTCAGTTTCTTTAACTTTAGTTTGAAAATTTCATTAATGCATCGTTTGCTTAGTTTAACTAGAAAAAACTATCTAGGTGGCACCAATATTTTTTGCTTTTCTACGAGTTAACACTTCTACTTTAACACGTCATTTATAGCACTATTTTTTTTTTGCATATGATGCCTTGTCTTCATGAATCTTAAGGGTTTGCATCTGATCATGTAAGTTTTTATCCTAGTTTTCCCCTTATAGAATATAATTTTTGTCTCAATATTCATCTCTATGACATAAACTTTATTGTTCTCTATATTCATACATTCATTTTATTTAACTGTCTGGTGTTTCATCTGAATTTTTAATTTATTTTTTGCCTTGTTGATAGCACACATTTCTCATTTATTTTTTTATTTTATTTTATTGTACTAGAAATATATATATATATATATATATATATATATATATATGTATGTATAATACAAATATCATTAGCATAATACACATGCACATTAAATTGAAATAAAATATTGTGTAGGTTTGTCTGGATATATATCATGAATAATCTCATTTTGAGATGAGAATTTGTTCATTAAGTAAAATTAGGACAAAAAAAAGTAAGCATGTATTTTTTTTTTTTTTTTTTTTTTTACATTTTGAAGTTTAACATTCTAATCTGAATTGTACATGACTGTTGTTATGCAGCAGGACATCACCCACGGTATTTAAAATTCACATGGATTCTGAACTACTACACAATCCATTATTAAGATTGTTACAAATACAAAATTCAGTTTATGACGGAAAAAATATTTCCTACCTACGTGGACTTCATGTCATAAAATAAGACAAAATTCAAACACTGAGATAAATAACCAATTTCAAATTACTAATTAAAAGAATTATGAATATTTTTCTATAATAATTTTATTATAATTTATTTCATTAAATTAAATAAAAAATTAAAAGCAAATGAGTAAAGAATAAAAATGGAAGCGCAGATAATGAATGACATATAATTAGGACTCAATGCAAATTTTAAAAATAAAAGAGAATTGAAATTAATGATGTAAATAATGGTTATTTTCCTCATTGTCGTGTGTTTTACATGCTATTAAAGATAATAGCAAACTTTTAGTTTCGATAATTAAAATTAGAGAGAAAAAATTATTTTTCATAAGTAGGAATTCTGAACTTTTGCTTTTATAAATAAATATTACAATAAAAAAAATTTTGCTAAGCATTTATTTGTCCTTTCTTTTTGAAAAAAAAGAGAAATAAATATATACAATTGGCAAGTTAAACTTTAATTACATTAGTAGTTCATTTTCTCAAAATATGGAGGAATGACTATAAAATGATAAAAAAAACTATTTCAAGAGATATGTTTAAATGTGCAAGTGTTCCTCTCAAATTAATTTATAAGAGACCATCAAGCAAATATTATTCTTTTTATTATTCTTCCTTTTATGATTTATCTATCTCATTATATGTGTATTAAAGCAGTGTTTCTGTAACTGGGGGTGTCCACCTAAGGGGCGTCGTAAACCTACGAGGGGGCACGAGCCTCTTGAAAAGTCGAAAAAAATGTTTCAAAAATTATTAACTTTCTGAAAGTAAACAAACAAATACATTCTGACATAATTAAAAAAATAAAATACTCATTTGCAATATAATACACTTATAAATGTATCAGTAGGACACACTCTATTTTATAATTAACTTAACAATACTAAGTTTAGGAAAAGTTTAATAATTACCAGTGACCCTATGGATTTCTCGTATATAAAATTATAAATCCACGTTAACAAATGTCTTGATAATTCGTACGGTTTATAATTGAACCCTTAAATACCGATTAAAAATTATGCAGTTCGCTCTCCACTGCCCCGTTAAACACGTAGGTAAGTGTTTGTAGTGTACTGAGGGGGTGGATGATAGAAAAGGAATAAATAACCTCTGAAATAAGTGAATCCTTCGCAAACACTGTCAAGGTCATTTATTGCTTTCTACGCCTTCGGAATAATTTTATGGATATCAGTTCACAGAAATGATATAACTTCGGAAAGACGCATCTATACGTCTGAGGGCAATAAACACAGTGGCTGAAAGAGACGTTTATATACGTTAGGGGCTTAAGAGGTTTAAATCGTATTGTATGTTTAAAGTGATAGTATTATTGAAGTTATTACACAGCTATTGTATGGAGGGGGGGCGATGCAAATTATGATTGAATATTGGGTCGCAAACATTGGAAGTTCGAGAAGCACTGTTTTAAAGGATTCATGAAACGTATTATTTTTCTTCAACTCCTTTGGAACTAATGAAATCATTCAAACGATGAAACTATTTCTTTAATCAGTTCTCACAGAGCACAAGAAAAAATTTCAAAAGGCAGATTAAACAAAAATATCAATTGGAAACTTCAATGCTAATGTATAAATTTGGCATCTAACGGTATTTTAAAAATGTGTTTTGAATTGTAAATCCCCGGAAATAGATAAAAAAATAACAATATAGATCTTTCTCATTCATTTATACTTTTTAAAACTAAATAACTGTACAGTTTTAAACTTTCTTGTGAAGACAAAGAAATCATATGTATTTTTCTTGTCATATCGATTTTATCCATAAGTCTTTTATAATTACAGTGAAACGTTAATATAATGACGATGCTGTATGGGAAAAAAACTATAACTGAGATATCGATATTCCAAAATGTGTTTATTATACATTTTCAGACAAAGGAGGATTAAACGTATTATTAGATACACACAAAATTCCAGTTCAGTCGTCGGAAACCATTATTAGTGGGCTCGAGACGTCTGTATGCTTTGGATTGAAATTGGAAAACCTTAAAAATGAATGAGCCACATAAAACACGATGATTTGTATTCTAACGTAATTGATATTAAAATATCTTTCGCAGGGTTAAATTTTGCATATATTTAAGCAAATATATTATAATTACTTAGATATATAACAAACTAAAAATATTTAAGATAACTAGAACTTATTTTAAATTAAGAAACAAATTAACCCTTTCGTGGGCCATTTATTTCTCCTTTGAATTTCTCGCAACTTTTTATGTTTTATTAACAATTAAACAATAGCATTTAAGAAAATATGCTTTATTTTGTCGAATTTTATGTTTAAATTTAAATTTTGGAGGTGGAAAGAATGCTTACCAGGCAACATTTACCGTCATAAAGGAAATTACATTCAATGGTGATTATTTGCCAGAAAAAGATGAGAAGCATTTTGCAATGCTCAAGAGGACATCACATTTTAAACGCATGTAGCGGTTATTCTTTTCTTGTACCTTTCTGCTACATTTCCTATATTGTCTATAGTTGGAAACCATCTTTGGCATACAATATCAGCACATCATCCGTAACTACACACTTCTTTGTTTGGAAGTTAGCACAGGGCGTCTTTTCCTTCTTTCTGAGGAATATCTATCTATTTGCTGACGAGTTAATGCTATACGGAATGTTAACTAGTCCAAATTTCTGTTTCTTTTATTCACTTGCCACTGTATGAAACTACTTATGAGAGCAAGGTCAATAAGAAAATAAAAGATATGTTGTCACCATTTAAAGATCTTCTTATTTGGTATCTTTCTTTTCGTTGATTGAAGCGATCAACCCCTCCCATGACATCGTTATATACAGTGACAGCGTTTGTGCTAGGTACTTCTTTTTTTAGTAATAAATAAACTTCCATTAAAAATGTTAGAGAGAATAAAAATATCAGTGACACTTTTATGTTCACAAACATCTTTAAATGAGACATAATAAGCATACAACTAAACACTTAATCTGGATTCTTGAATTCTATTCCTTGACTTTGCCTTTAATGCTTCGGGAATTGAAAGGCTTCAAGTATATCTTGTAGCAGTACGTCATCATGAATCTTATTCGTAGAAAAAAACTAAAAAAAAAAGGAAATAATTATTATGGTGTATATTTTTGTTGTATATAAGAATGTATAGCTGATAAATATGGAGACGAAATACTTATCAGAAAGATATATAAGAATCGTTAAACATATCCATTAAAACCTCAGAATCCGTGAGAGTGAACTTCTTTATCAAGAACATGCACAAAAAAACGTTTATTAGAAAAGTATAAAGCTCACTAATTTCACTGTACATTAATAAAAATCTTACAATATGTTATAAAACTCGAATAATAAAGCAGCACTCTCTCTCTCTCAATTATAATTATGACAAGTAAATTAATTGCGCATTTTTTCTAAGCGTAAAACAAATCCTCGTAATACGAGTTCTCGGCAATTAAAATTGTTGAGGGTGTTCTATAACACAACAACACACACAAAACATTTAGACATAACATTACCGGAGCTTAAAAAGTTGCCTTAGAAATTCTTTAGAAGAATATAGTACATGCATTTATATAATATTCCTTTTAAATTAAACATATTTTGGTTCAGGAAATCCTTTATGTCAGAAACAGGGAAATTTCAACAAGAGCTGTAGTTTCATTTTCTGGAGCATTCACCCCAGAAGTTAAAAATACCAAAAATTAAGACTGTTAATTTATCAATCTAGGTAGTATTCGTTAATTTCACAATTTGTTAATAAGGGAAAAGGAATAGTTTTTTCCCGTGATGTTGCAATCTTTCCTGTCATCTACATATTGTGTGTTGTGTAATCCTCTATGCGATAATTAGTTTGGAATTTTGAAAACAGTAAAAGTAAAGAGATAGTGTCAAGTTGGATGTTGTTCTGTTAAAGCGATAGCAGCTTTTAGCAAGATAGAGTTTTTTAAAGAAATGTTTCCCTACACACCATTAATTTAAGCACCTATAAGTTTTGTCATTTTTAAGAATCTAATTCGTTTTTTTTTCGCATGTCTTTCTGTTTTATGAATATTCTTAAAACTATATTTTTATATGCATTTTTGAAAGTACGGTTTTAAATTAATTGAGAATTGTATTTAATTACTAAAAAAAATATTAGTTCACTCTCTCTCTCTCTCTCTCTCTCTCTCTCTCTATATATATATATATATATATATATATATACATATATATAGTTCAAATTTTCAATAGTTATTAAAATACTTTTTGTTCAAAGTTCAAATACATTTTTTTAAACTTGCTGTGGATGACACTTGATGTTAATACAGTTTTTTAAAACATTAATTCATTAATTAAATTAATAATGAGTAAATAACAACAAACAAAAATAATAATCCAACTCCATTTACAGAAAAGAAAATCGCTTGTTGTGTCCTTGTAGTGCAATGGACTTCTGATCAAAAGGTCATGGGTTCGAATCCCATCTGGGAGGGCCTAATTTCTGAGAATGTTATTTCTTTTTTGATGTACTTATTATATTGGAATAACTAAATTTAATTAATGAATAAATAGTAATAAGAAATTCAACACTCTATATTGAAAGCAAGATGGAAAATTGCTAGCAAAATCGCTTTCTATTTTGTCAATTAATATTGTGAAAAAAATGCTTTTAAAATTTTTGTCTTGTAGTAAAATAATATTTAATTTATAAAACTCTTTTAAAAGTCTAATTATCATGCTATAATTTTGATGAAGCATTTCAGGTTCTAATGTTAGTTTTAATGAACACTCTGATGATAAATCACTTATTTCCATTTGAATAAATATATTTTTCTTTCATAAATTGTTCCAATATGGTCTTGCACATGGGAGTTTTAGATGGATTCTGTTAATGAGAAAATTGCGTGTTTAAAGACAGTCTGAACTCATAAAATGAAAAAAATTACATAGATTTTATATAATGGTGATAATCAATTTACTTGCAATCTTTTGGCGCAGAAATGAGATTTAACAACTATCTTCAGCAAAAAAGAGGAAATTGCTTTATAAAACGAAATTTCTCCTAATTCTAGCACCTTGCGCATCAGCTTAAATTCAAGATAGTAAGGGCTTATGATAGTAGCGGTAAAGAATCTATGGATTAACATAATGATGCTTAGATAAATTTTAAAAAATCAAATTGCAAGGGTAAATATTTGTTAGGAAGCAAATAAAAAAAAGATTTTTTTATTTAAAAAATTACACACACACATTTTTCGTAGAGTAATATTTAACACTTTTATCATAAGTTTTCTTATTTTTTTTTATAAATGCAACCTAATTTTTAATTCTAATATTAATGTTCTTATTAAAGCGTTAATTATTTGATCTTTTCTACTACCTTTGGCTATTACTTTTTATTAACATGTTCATCAGAAGTAATAAATTTGTATTTAAAATGTTTGAAACCAATCATTCGTTATAACCCCGTGGGAAACTACACTGGCAGAAAAGAAATCCCAAAGCCAAGAAAGACTTGTATTAAATAAACGAAATTTGGACTGCGTGTTTCAACATCTGAAAGATGACATCAGTTCAAATTTCGCGCTTAAGTGTGGCGCTTGTAGCTAGTAGCGCCACTCAGAACTTGCAAGTCAGGGTTGCTTTAAATGTGTGCTGTACATTTTGTGAGTGTTATTTCTCTGTGAAATTTGACGTTTTGAGTTGATATTAGGCGAAAATGCCTTTAAGAAGTATCGCAACTCAACGAGTACCACTTCATGCCGCAAAGGTTAGTGTGCGGAGCGGGTTTACGGCATCATTTACCATAGGGCTATATTTTTTTAAAGGAGACTGGTGTTTTTGGTCCTATTATGGTCAGCGGCAGGGGTGTCTTTTACTCAACCACGACATTCTAGAATTTCCAACAGCGTGGTTGTGTGAATGGGATCATTTGTATGCAAAATAGTGCTCCTCCGCAAGTTGCAAATCCAGTGAAGCAGTTGCTGAAGGGGCATGCTGAAAATGCTAGAGTTATCAGCCACCATTTTCCTACAGCCTTTCCACCCAAATCACCTGATCTTAATCTGTGTGACTTCTGGCTGCGGGGCTATCTGAAAGATGCTGTGTTCAGTGTTCCGACTGCCCACTTAGCTGAATTGAGGTCACTCACATTGCTCAACATTCTGAACGTGACCCCAGAGACACTTCCATCGTTGGTGGAACATGCTCTGTTTCTGGATTTAAACTTGTAGCAGAGATCGGTGAACAGCACAATGAACATGTTTTGCGCAAGTCTCACGAAATTTAAAAACTGATTTTATGGACACTTTTTATGCGGTTTATGGGTTTGGGAAAATTAAAATTTATTTTTCCCTTCCGATGTGATATGACCTTTCCGTGGTAGGTGGACTTACATAGGTACCAGTATCACATCTGAACAGTCATGCACACTGAACAACACACTAGGTTTAAAGTGTAACTTACAGCTTTAGCCGTTCTGTTACGATTCACTGTCATTTCTAATTTAAACCATTTAAATTATGATGTTTACAGTGCCATCTGTTGCTAATATTTAGAATTACTTTTTTTCTTGTACCGTACTCTTTCCCTCTTGTTCAATAACATTCCGTTTAAATTTAAAGTCATTCCGATAAGAGGTTATTTTTATAGCGTTTTTTTTTTAAACTTTAATTATAATCACCTTGTACTCTAATAATTATAACAATATAGAAGTATTTTTAACTCCATTATTATTGAAGTATTACATGGGCATAGTATTTTACATTTTAAATTTTCAAAAATATTGTTATAATCAGCATTCAGCATAAAATATTCCTCGTTTCACGTATATTAGAAAAAAGATAGAAAATTATATAATTAATACTCTTTAGAACAAAATTACTCAATTAATTTGTATTCATATATACTTATCTTTTGAAAGATGTCCTAAATTTTATAGATTAAAATGCTCTTTCTAGATAAATAGGGTGATATTATTCTAAAATATAAAACAAATATCTTAGATTTTATAAACATTCTCTACGCTCTCTCTTCTGAAATCATACATAGTTATACTGCAATTCAAAGAAATAACATTTACGAAATATTTACTACTAGCATATCACTATCACAGTATAAAAGATTACAATATTCTGAATATTATTTCATTTGAATTAATATGTCAATAATGCATGGTCATATTATTCTCAATGTCTGGATTACACTAAATAAAGAGCTTAGTATGTATTTTATTTGACTTTTTCTTTTGTCATTGGATATCTCTGGATTTCATGTTTTGAAAATCGAAATGTTTCTTTAAGTATTATACTTCTTCCTTATAATATATAGTAGACAAGAGTTTTCTAAAATACATGTAACTTAGATTAAATTTGTACAGAAAAAAAAATGAATTAAAAAATATCCAATGAAAATTTTTGTATAAAAGACCTTTAGCCTCAAGGTAACCATTGGAAATGCGTCACCTTTTCGGTGGGGGTGAGTAGAGGCACTCCCAGAATTCCTCTGCTTGGTAAACAACAACAGGGCCGATATACAAATTACTGTTGTAATCCTTATATGGAAAGCAGTGGCCCCCCATCACTCCTCCCTCTCTCAGATTAACAAAACCAAATGAATAATAAAAAAAAAATTTGTGCATAAACAAACATAGAAATTGTCCTAGCGTCGGCAAATGTCTATGTCACAAGAACAAAATTTGTAGACTCCTGGTTCACTCTCAGCTGTCCAATGCCTTATGAGGGGTTCTGACCATGTTCATCCATGATGTTGGCAGCTCCATCGTCGCTCAGATATTGCCAAAGAAATTCAAACTGCAAAAAAAAAGAACAAAAACCTTGTCTCCCAGGGAAACCATATTAGTAATGAAACAACAGTTATGAGCAAAAAAATTAAACTTGGCTCCCTTTGTGACCACCCTTGATGACTCCAAGCACCAATTTCCAACTCCTCTCACCGCTCATAAAATGAAAATAAGAATGTTAAAAAAATACAATCAATTTCTGAAGTTCCTAACCTATTCCGTGAGGGAAAACCAAATTAACTATCAACAACTACAATGACGTTAATGTACGAAGAGGAGAAAAAAAAAAATTTACTGAATGGATCACCCAAACAATTCACAAAACATCAGACACAGACCGACAAATAGAAATAATTAAACAATCACAAAGAATCGTGCTCACCAACAATAAAAATATTAAGACAAATAACACGTAAGAATACAAAATTGGCGTATGTAACAACTGCGCAACTAATAAAACAACACTTAGGAGTGTTGAACAAAATACATTGATAAGAAATAAACGCCAGTGAAAACATTTACATACAATTCAAGCGTGGCGCTCAGAAACAGGCACTTCATAATCGTTTAACATCGAAATCTTGACACGACTAATGTGAAGTGAAAGTCCCAGACCATCAAAAAAAAACTAGCAGAACTCTTTACATACTCAAGCGTAAAAAAATTTCAATGGTTCACTAAGAGCATTGATAATATTTAACGAAAATAATTAAGTAAAAGTAAAAAATTAGAGATTAAACAATGAGGCATAAGCGGAGAGAAAAAAAATTTGTAACTTCGTAGAATGCTTGATAGCCTAAGAAATTTAAAAAAAATTCACTACAAGCATTGGTTACAAATAAAAGTTTAAAAAAATATTTAACGGAATTAATTCAGATTTGCAAATTAAAATTTTATAAATTAACTAATCGTATAAATGATAAAAAAAAATTATAACCTGCAAGAATGCTGAGTAGCCTAAGGAATTTTAAAAGAAAACTTCACTACGAGCATTGGTTACAAATAAAATTAAGAAAAAAAATTACTGTGATTAAATTTAGAATCGCAAACTGTGAGTGCGCATGTGATCAGTATGCACCCCCACTGTTTACAAATGCAACACAAAAAAAAAACATGCCATTCCCTGCGCAAACGATTTGCTGCATGCCGCAAACGCCAGCACAAGAGATAGAATGAATTTAAGATAAAAAAAATTTTTTTTTGCAAATCCGATTGTAAAAAAAAAACTATAGCGATTAATATTGTTTAAAAGAAACTTTAAAGAGAAAAAAAAATTCTTCCACATTCAATACATTTGAATTTCCATTTGAGAAATGAATTCCAGAAATCACAAGTGCAGTTGAAAATTTCAAAAAAAAAAAAAAAAAAAAACATAAAATTGATATGCAACCCAAGTCATATGAGGCGATACATGCAGAGTAAAAATAATTTAACTAAAAGAAAATTATTGCAAGTGTTACACAGAATTAAACAGTTTCCAATATAAAAAAAATATCAGCTTAACTAATCAACATAACTTTTTAACAATCCTCGTAATACAATGTATCCACAAGTCCAAATAATATAAAAAAAAACTAAAATTGTTTCACTATACGCGCAAAAACTATACAAACACGAAAAAAAAAAGCACACAAGATCCTCGATTTACAACAATACCGCTAACTCAATTCATCGAAAATCCTCTAATTAATAACTCAAGTACAATTCTATAACAACAACCTAAAATTCTCAGTAACCTTAAAATGATTCCTCGATAATCCAAAATTGCCTTTACCTCCGATCGTACACACATTTGAAGCCTCAACAACACTAACTAAAACTTATCTGCAACTACCGAATAATCAATTGACTGCTCCACAATACCATTAACTAAAACCATCTTATGTTCATCAACTTATTTACAATAAAAATCTCACATACCAATAACACTTAACTAGACTTATATATCTTCAACATTCAAATAATTAATCGACTTCTCCGCAATACCATAACCAAAACCATCTAGCTCATCAACTTATTTACAAAAAATCTCGCATAATCCTCCACTGAACTTTCCTAAATGCATCTCAAACATTCCTAAATCTACCACACAATCATTAATTCAACTTATCTATGTTCGTCAACTATTTACTCTGGAACTGTACTCAAATCATTAACTCAAATTATCCTATCTTACATCAAACAACTTTCTCAATTATACCGCATAATTATATCAACTCAATTTCCTTTTGCCCAAAATCCTTAAATCAAATATCCTTCAGTACATCAAACAGTTTTATTAAATAAACCATGTGACTTTCTTTTCAATTCAATTATCCATTTCCATAAAAAAAACAACTATCGAATAAACGTACACTTTGAACACAAACTTAACTATCTCCATAAAAAAAAACAACTTCCCCAACCATTCAACAAATTCATCGAGTGCAAACTTTATCAATCTCCTTCAAATAACTGTCTCAAATATTCACGAAATCTCTTAACTCAAACTTATGTAACTCCTTACAAGTAGTGAAACAACAACAAGAGAAAATTCACGCCCAATCCTAGTCCAACACTTCCAAATTCTCTTAGCAACAACGCCTGATCCTCTTCCAACCGTTTCAAACCAAAAAAATTTATGAGTTCCGAGTCTCATAGCAACAGCACCGTAACGTAAAAACAGGAAACAAGGGGTGGGGAACGAAAACCCATCGGAAAAATTTTGCTGAATCTCTGTCGCGACAGCAGTGGGGGGCGAAGGAAGACCCCTCCTAAGGCGGCAAGAATCCGACATCCAAAAATTCCACCCCTGAATAAACCACAACAAAAAAATTCCAAATCTATAGCAAAACAAACAACGCAGAAATTAGAAGAGCATTAAAACATCTAACGGCAACACAAAAAATTTTAGTCAAAGTTAGCAATCATCTCACATAAAAACAAACAACATATGGAAAAAAACATATTAAAGTTTCAACCTAATATCTTATAGAAAATATTCAAACAACCATCTCTATCCATATCTTAACAAGCATAAATTCCAATGTTATCATCATTTAGTAATACACAACCACTTAAAATTAATACACCAACACAATTTAGCAATAAAATTGATTCTAACAAAAAATGCTGCTACCAAAATTGATCTTCTATAAAAAAATAAAAATTTAACCAGAAAGTACAGTTATAAACAATCAATTCAGCATAAACTAAACAATTCAATAAAAGGAACCTTTATATGAAAAATTATTGAAATTCTAGACAATTAATCACAAAACAAATTATGTAATAGGGAAAAAATTTTTAAATATATGCAATTATAACAACATTCGGGGCCTCTCATGACAGGTGTCCAGAGACCCCAAAATTTGACCTTTGTCACAAAATATAAATTAAAGCATTGAAATTAAAAATTAAAATTGACGTACGTACATCATTATCATTGAATAACACTTGCATTACAAATTTATTTAAGATATTGCACAAAAACATAGCATGAAAAATATTTTATCTAGAGTTAAAATTGATATAAACTACGAACAACACTATGTCATTTAAGCATAAAATCACGATATAAAAACAAACTGCATAAAAAAATTTAACTGAATTCATTAAATCACAGGAAATCATTAAATAAATGAGTACAAAATTTGATATAACTGAAAAAAAAAAAAAACATAAACATAGCATGAAACAAGGTGCAACTCATGAGACAGGTATCATTCAATGCGTGCTCGAAATGACGAAGCGTAAAATTGCAAAAATTAAGTCTCCCCTCAAATATTTTAGCGCAGAAACGTATTTAACGAGCCGAATTACCTGCACGAGCCCTTAAATTATACTGTGGACTTGGAACAATACCCTTAACTCCGTCTCGTCTGGTTGTAAATCATCCAAATTTTTCAAATGCAAATATGAAAATCTCTTAATAAATGAATCATCCGATTGATATGCGTGTTAAATCTTTCCCTCAATTGTTCTACATGTTGCACCCATAATTGACATTAGAAAAACGCTCTATCACTCTGTAAGGACCTTCGAACTTAGGTCTGAGTTGAGATAAATTAGGATTTAATGTTAGGCGTCTTATAAAACACAAGGACCCGATCTTGTAATCGCAATGATGTTGTTTTGTCGCCTTCGTACTCAATTCAACATGTGATGCCTCCGATCCTTTAGATTTTAAAACTTTATTGAAAGTATGCTCCAAAGATGGTAAAGTTTCTCGACATATTCATACTTATTTTGTGGTGTATCAGAATTCTTTTCGTAAGTGTAGGATAATCGAATATCTCTGCCATGCTCTAGGAAAAAGGGAGATGTGTATGTAGCTTCATGGATCGCTGAATTTAATGCTAACATGGTGTGCGGGAGTTGATCATCCCAATCGTTTGTGTTTTGTGAAATTGATGCAAGGATATTGGCTAGCGATTGATTGGGTTTCTCTACCCTACCGTTGACGTGAGCGGAATAACTTGATATGTGCCTTTTTTGAATACCCATGACTCTGCAAAATTCAACAAATTCGGAACTCTTAAAATATGTAGCGTTATCTACGACTAATTTATGTGGGCAACCCCTGTGTACAATGTAATTATCAAAGAAAGCTTTTGAAATCGTACTGGACCTAGTATCCGGAAGTGGAACGATGTGAATATATTTTGTGAGTGCATCTATCATAGATAAAGCTCATGTAGCTACCTTTAAGCGCGTGGTTTAAGGGGACGAAAATATCCATATGACACGTTTCTCCTGGTTCAGTACTTGTTCAACAAGTTGATGGGGTGCAGGCGGAAGGATTTTAAAGAGAGCGTTTTTTTCGAGATAAGCATATGTGGTACAAGAACGAACAAAATTAGTATCTTTATACATATTGTGCCAAAGAAGTTCTCGCTGAGTCGATGATGGCACGAAAAATTTATGTCCTCCATATTCTGAATGAACTGATTCGAGAATTTTACAGCTTTTAGACAATGTGGAATGCAAACCTGCTTTTCTAGTGGTGTTAGACCTGGGTGATCTCGAGGGCGCTTGGACAAAATGACATAACAAGCCTTCCCCCATTAATAAAAATAGTTGCTGATTTGTGGGCTAACATCATTTTTGATCAATTTTTTGTATGATAGTGCTTAAAACAGAATCTTCGCGTTGCATATTAATAAGATCTTTAGAGTCCGGTAAAGCTATTGTGATGTTGTTAATATAACGAGAAAGATGATCTGCGACTGAATTTAAGGATCCCCTGATGTAGTGTATGTCGTAATTAAATTCTTCCAGAGCCAATTTCCAACGCAAAATTTTGGAAGAGGGATTTTTATTAGAAAGAAATCCCGCGAGAGGCTTATGATCGGTAAAAACTTTAAATTTTCTGCCTAACAAGAAAGGTCTAAAAAAATTTAATGCTGTATATATCGCGAAAAATTCTAAAACAGTTGCGTTATATTTTGATTGTGATGGATTTAATTTCTTAGAAAAAAAATATAAAGGTTTGACTTCAGAGTTAGGATATTTTTGTTCTAAAACTGCCCCTATGCCGCGAGAAGAAGCATCCGTTGTTATTTGTAACTCCGCGTTTTGATCAGGTAGTGCCAAGACCGGTGGATTCAATATGGCTTTCTTAATATCATCAAATGCCTCCTGCGTTTCGGATGTCCACTCAAATGGAGTGTCTTTTCTCAATAAATTCGTTAAGGGAAGTGCGCGTTTTGCTGAAATTCTTGATATATCTCCTATAAAAATTACAGCACCCTAAAAAGATTTAATTTGTTTTTGATCCTTTGGAACTGGAAACTCATTAATTGATACGGACTTATCTTTATCTATAAGAATGCCTTCCGGCGTTACCACAAACCCTAAAAATTTACAACTTTTCGTTAAAAACTGACATTTACTCGGATTAAATTTTAAGCGAATCCTTTCAAAGCGTTCAAAAACCTTACCCAGTAGTTCAAAATGTTCATCTATAGTTTTAGTGAATAAAATAATGTCATCTATATAAACCAAGGCTCCGTGGTGTAATAAATCTCCTAGGACCTCCTGTGCGATTGATTGAAAAGCTTTAGGCGAGTTTTTTAAACCGAAACATAATCTGTTAAATTGATATTTATAATGCAACGCCCGGTTAGCTTAAGTTAATTTAATTTATTCTTATTATCCGTTCTTTAGTACCCAGGTTCTAAATTAACATTTGGCGTCACACTATAGCTTAAATTTAGACATTAATCATTAAAGACAAATAAAACGGACACTAAATTAAAAAGCCTTCTTTAAATTACACTTAATTTATTTACAAAACATTTAAATTACGTTAATTACTAAAGATATACATTATCGCTTAACTGAATTAGGATCTGAGAGAGAGAGAGAACATGGTGTGCCATCTCGGGAGTCTCCAACCTCGGCAATTTGTCAAAGGGTCGTCAGACCAAAATCGGTGATAAAATTTGTGTCAGAGAGTGTCTAAATTCGTCGATGCAAGCGCTTATATTTCGCGGCGGTTTTACCCCTGTATTCTGGAGAGGATTCTTTTTCGAAACACAATCAGCTTTTCTGATTGGTCTGGAAGTCAGCGGAGGGATATCTTCCCGGGGTCCATGACTCCCCCAAAACGCGGGAAATTCCCAAAAAACATCCCATATCATGATGTATTTATGGGTACATTGCCTTCTTCCAGGCGTGGGAAATGCGTCACCTTTTTCGGTGGGGGTGAGAGGCACTCCCCAGAAATTCCTCTGCTTGTAAACAACAACAGGGCCGATATACAAATTACTGTTGTAATCCTTACTGGAAAGGCGGCCCCCCATCAGTATTAATAATACTTATTAATACATATTATTTTTATTATATATTAATTTATAGAAATATATTTTTATTGTATTGTACTGTATTCTATTTTATGGCATTTCATTAGCAATAGCGACAATAAGTAGAAATAATTTTTTACTTGGGTGTTAACAAATTTACTACTTTTATTTGAAATGTAATCTAGCACGTGAACTCATTAACTAAAACAATGACCCCTTCATATTTAAAATCAGTATTGCAGGCATGAAACCAGGGGTGGCTCACCCGCGGCACAGTGTAGAGTTGTAATAGTAGCACGTTAAGACTTATTAAAAAATTAAAATGTTTGAAAAGATTATAATAATTAAAAAATTATTCTGACATTGTTATTAAAATGCGGGAAAAACTCAGAATTTTAAAAAAACCTAACTAATTGGATTACAATAAAAATATCATGTAGAGAGTAATTTTTAGTGTTGTGTATGCAGGAATTCCGAAGGAAGTGCACTCGCAAGATTTTTGAATTTGAGGAAACTTGTCTCATAATATCTTTAAGAAAACACAATGAACTGCCCGGTGAGTGCTTGCTAATTGAGGATGAAGATGGGCAATAAAAATAAGCTTTATGGGACGCTTAAATAATTAAAATTTATGATTTCAAGGAAAATATTTTCTTATCTTAGAAAAGTAACCTAGTTTGTGTCATATACTCTTTGTGAACAAATTGTTGCTTCTCCAGAAATAGTTAACACATTTCATATTAATTCAAGAACTATTTACCTAATGGACTGCCCCGATCCTACATCCAGCCTTTATCGAATTGGCCATCTATCGGCGACAGAACTAGAAGGAGTGTTCTACGCCCTTTTCAACAGCTTTAAGATTGGCACCCTATCCTTTTACAGTGGGTCCCTTCTCATGTATGCCTGCCCCGGAACGAAGTAGCAGATGACCTTGCGAATGTGGCTGCCAGTAATCCTGTGGATCTGGAGGACCACGTGGTCCTTACGTCGACTGAGATCTACTCCAGAGCTAAAGATCTAATTTGTAGAACCTGGGTAGTCCCTCCTGTACAACCACTGTACTTTCAAAGTCACCCTGGATCCGCCATATCATTCAAAGGTTCCAGATCGTATCAGACGGCAATTCTTGCTATTTTCGACTGGTCGCCTGAGGTGCATGAAATTTGAGGGTGGTAAAACAACCTTCTCAATTTGCACCAAATGAGAGGCCACCAATCCTTTTTCTCCTCAGCACATTCTACAATGTCTGGGGCTTTCCTGTGAGGAGGCTGTTGCTTCCCCCTGCTGTTCTTAGACTTTGCACATACTTTTGGACTCATGCATCTGGTCTAGTGAAACTAGAACAGAAGGGGATTAGTCCCACCTATTTAACTAAGTTAATAATCTTTCAAATTGTGTCAAATTTAAAAATTTATTAGCCATTTTTTTCTACAGAATTTGTCAAGAACTAGGTTTAACAATTTTTAAGGTGATAAAAAAATTATTATTACAAATCATTTTTTAATTTCTCTGCAAGACGTCGATTCTTACCACCTAAAATCCAAATCGAAATTGGTGACATACAGCATCATACTACAATAAAAAACAAGTATAAGGAACTTATTTCAGCCGTAAATGATTCGAACAATATTGACTTTTGGAAATTTGTAATAACAAGCAATTATATCCAAATTTCCTCGATTTAGCTGTCAGGTATCAGTGTAGGTATGGATCAATATATGCTTGTGTGAATAACAGGTATAATAATATAATAACATTCCTTAAAAAATAAATCATAAGTATAATGTATATAAATATTGATTAATCAGAATTAGAACAATCAAATAAGTGTAGAATTTTAGGGTAAGTATTTATTAACATTGTCACTTAGAATCAGCACTAGTTATATTGCAACGGACTACTTTATTTTGGCCAGCCAAGTAAAAAAGGCGGCACTAAGCTGCTACCTTACTTTCTTGACTTCCATGTTTTGCCAATTTAAGGAATTTCAGCCTTGACAAATTTAACTTGCCTAATACCATCTGCACGACAGGTCTTCAATCTCAACGGGAGTCGAAACCTTGACTCGACTGTATTGCTATGATCTCTCGAGCATGACCACCCGGTTTCAGCGGTCTTGTAAAATCGATGGAAGAGAAACTAATATCTTCGGTCAAAATAAAAACTCTAAAGAAAGTAATAAACGTTTACAGCAGTGTTTCTCAAACTGTGGGGGCGCTTCCCTAGGGGGGTGTAATAACCCTTCGAGGGGGGGGGGCTCGAGTATATTGAAAAGTCGAAAACAAAAGATTATCTAAAGAATTATTAACTTACTTTAAGTAAACAAACAAATACGTACATTCTGACATAAAAAATTTAAAAAAAAACTCATTCACACTATAATACACTTATACATGTATCGGTACTCCACAATCTATTTTGTAATTAATTTAACAATGCTAAGTTAAGGACACGTTTAATAATTATCAATGACCCCATTGGTTTGACATATATTAAATTATATACATAAATGAACACTTATCTTGATAATTTGTACGGTTTATAATTAATCCCTTAAATGTTGATTAAAAATTGCGCGATTCATTTTCCAATGCAACCGTTTAGCATTTAGGTAAGTGCATGTAGTGTATTGAGAGGGGGTAAGGGGGTAGGAAAGAAATAAATAATCAAATTCTCTGAAATTAGTAAATCCTTCTCAAATACTGTCAAGGGCATTTTATTGCTTTCCAAAGCTTTCGGGGTAATTTTAGGAGTAGAAGTTCACAGAAAAGGTCTTACTTCGGAAATACGTATATATACGTCTGAAGGCAATTAACGCACTGACTGAGCGAGACGTTTATATACGTCGAGGGACTTAAGAGGTTAAAAGTCGTATTGTAGTTTTTGCGTCAAAGTATAGTATTGAATTTAATACATCGTCATTTTATGCAGGGGGGCGTGATGCAAATTATGATTGAATATTGCGTCGATAACATTGAAAGTTTGAGAAACACTGGCTTGCTATAAAAAGTCACTTCTCTGTAACATTAACATGCATGATTAATGTGTGGTAACTTTATGATACTTTAATGCCATGATAAAATATGAAATA
>BMAU01013293.1:0-24754 GCA_019973935.1 Trichonephila clavipes
CTAAATGGGCTATATATGCACTTCAAGTACGAAAACGAAAAAGAAAGTATTCATGGAATATTTTGATTTTTTTAAAAACACTATATTGTTAACAGAGGTATTAGTTATAATATTGCAAATTTCCATAGAAATTGGAACATTTTTCTGTCCGAAAATGTGTTTCGCGTTTAGTTCAAGCTCTCGTACTTTTACCGAAGACAGCCTTAATATAACGTTGAAAAATATTTTCCTTTAATTACATTTATTTATACAGTACATATAACATGTTGATATATGCTTTAAATATTATTTTAAGGTGCATATTCATCTAAACCTTGGAGGAGGTTTCTCGGTTACACTTTATAGTTTTGAGAAAAGTCGAGTTCACAAAAATTAAGATCACTGATGTAAGGGAAGAAAACGGAGATTAGAAAATGTTTGAGCCATTTTTTCTGCCGGAGAAATCATTTTAGATTTCCACGAAGTGTCTAAGGCTCGTGTAACAGCACAGAATGCTATTCCTACTTTCCTTTGGAGGTAGGGACCAATGCCCTTTACCAGCAGGAAACATCTGATCGCACACTGCTCAGATCAGAAATGCGCTTTGACGCATCTGCATATGCTTCTCTGGTGACCATTCGTATCGTAGAATACGTCTAGGACAAGGGAAGGCAACCCAAATGACCTCACGGGCCACTTCGGAAAAACATTTTAATCTCTTATAAAAATGTACATATTTATGTTAGATTTGGAACCATTACAAGCATTTATTGGAATGAAAATTTAAAACGGATTGAGACATATTATTCTTATTTTCATTGTTTTTCATGTATACAGACGCAGATTATGTAGCAATAATAATGCAATCATCAAATAATGTTTCATTTATTTAATTATTAAGATATTTGTTTCTCAATTCTTTCATTTAGTTGTTGCAAGTATGCGTGTATTGGCGCATCATAATTAATGTTGCAGGTTTCGTCCGTTAAATTTGAGCCCGATTTATGTTTGATAAATTGACTTTTCGAAACGAAAAGGAAAAAAAGATTCGCAGCAACAGAAGCAACGAAATGAAAAAGAAACAGTTATGGGATTTGATCGTTAAAAAAGAAACACCAAAAAAATATATTGCACAAAATAGTCGTATTTTGTAAAGTTGTAATTAATCTCGCGAGCCTCTCCCTGGCTTCGGGTTGGTTAACCCTGGTCTAGGACATGATTGAATGACGTTTACAAGGGTTCAGAAGACATGTCACAACTGGTTAACACAGAATGTAGAACCTTCTTTCAACGCGTAACGTTTTCTCATTGACTCAGTTCCTAGACATTTTGCTTCATGTATTGCTGTAAAATCTGTGACGGGCTCACGCTTCTTTCCTTTAACATGTTCTTTGGGTTTTTGGGGCCAGAATTAATGTCAACTCTTTTCCAAACAAATTCAAGAAGTGAAGCGTGAAGAAAAGATGCAAATTAGGAAGCTTTTAAATATCAGAAGTTACAGTAAGCGGTGTGGCAATTGGTGGAATGTAAAGATAATCCATAGTTCAAACGTGAAGAGGTTTTGGAAAACGTTACACGTGGCGGCTAATATATGTGATAAAGAGCAACTAAGTCAAGGTGCATACCATTGCACTCGAGTAATTACGCAACTTTATCTAGGATTATTGTGATCGCTACTTCAGACTACATCAAGGTAGGATTGACTATTTATTATTAGGATCTGTAATAGTATTGGAATTGAGTTTAGGGGACTTCGGTAATAATTATATATTGTGTGTTTTGCCACCGTAGATTCTCTCACATATATTATTATAATCTAATTTGTTAAGGGTTTAAGTTAAAAATCAAGGGGTCACAGGGGTGTTAAATTTCTCTGGAGGTCTGAAAATATAAACAATTTTCAAACAGGTATAATTTCTTTAAATTTAAGTTAAATAATTCGAATCTATTACACATTAATAAAGGAATTTCAGAAAAGTATAAAATGTTTGAGCATATAGTCATAATTTTAAAAATTATAAGCATATGAACATAAGAAACTTTTCTGTAAAAAATATTTATTAAGTTTTACGTCGCGCAGTTATTTTCTCTCAAGTTGATTTATAAAGACAAAATGTATTTTTATACTTTGTAGCTACTTTTATATAATTGAAAATAACTTACACATTTTAATAAAATAAAAACATGTATTTTTAAAAAATATTTAAAAATTGCAATATTTTACAAATATTTTTGGATATAAAATACTAAAATTAGGTAGGGTTTAAAGATTATGATGCATTGTATAATTCTATAAAGTTTTATACATCAAGAGGCTAATATATAGAAAATAGTGTGCGCTTTCAAAAAATACTTAATATTTATTATAGAATTTTCATATGCTTATGATTTTTAAAATTATTAGTATATTTTTAAACATTTTACTTTTCCTAAATAATACGTAAGATTCGAATCGTTTAATTTAAATTTAATCGTTTGAAAATCGTTTATACAGACCTCTAGAAAAATTTAACACCCCTGAGACTTCTTAATAAAGTCATATTAAAGATTATGGGCTCCTAGTTCTTGTAATCCTACACACCTCTAGCTCACGCTGATAATCAAGGGGATGTTCATCCGGGGGGCGACATCACAAATCTACTGAGATGATGTTGCTCTCGACCTGTAGTACGAATATGTTTTAAAAATATACGTCACTTATTGTCTATTACTATCTCTTCTTTGCCTGTGGTCACATTAAATGCCTACCTTCCTCTAATGAAAGGCATTTAACTTTATTGATTAATAAAATCGCATTGAAAGGGCAAAACACGCGTGAAGCTGGTACCCCACACTTCCACACTACACTAGGCAAATCTAATTAACTTAGTTTTCGGTATAATTTTCAAGTGGATCAGAATTAAACACTCTATTTTGAAACTCACGTTATATTATTAAATAAATATAACTTTCTTTTTGAAAATAATGTCACATTGAATGCAGAAATTACTGTCCATATGCTTCTTAAATGATATTTTTTTATAGATTTAAAAAATTTAAATATTTTATTGCGGCTGAATATACGATAATTCTTAAGAAAATATTCTACTTAAATTTTTTTTTCTCATTACGATTATTAAATATACTTCAAATGTGGAATGATATTTTTACTTATTTTTGTAAAATATTAAAAGATTTCTTAGATTACTGAAGTGTACTATCCGCACACCTATATTGCAACCGCATTTAGATTTTTTTAAGGGGTCCGACACTTAAATTTCTAAAAATTACGGATTTTCACTTTTTTTTTTTATATTTTTAAAAGTGCAAATATTTCTGTTTCAAATGATGTATGGTATGAGGAAACATGATAATTAGAAGTATTATTATTTTTTTAAATGAAGCTACTACTTGACGCGCATCAAATGAGGTCTACTAGGAGCGCCTGTGTTTCCCCTTGTATAGGTTTCTGAGGAGCGCAAATCTATATGATGTTCAAGTGCAAAAATTAGAATATATTGGGCTTATCCAAAAGTGTATCGGTACAGGTGTTTTGGATCTTAAAAGCAAAACAGAGTAAAAAAAATTTAAGCGATATAAAAAGCCTAAGTAGTCGTAACCGATATTTTAATATCAAAATTCAAAGATATTGTAGTATGGCTATTAGAAATTATGTCAATGATCTACACAGCATAATAACTGCTGTTTGGGCTGTTTATTTTCATCTTCTGTCTTCAAATGAGAGCTCTCAACTTTGACTGTACCCTGCGATTTTAAAGGTCTAGTACAAGATGCAAAAAACAGAAGCTGAATGTAACGAAAGACACTATGATCATTAACACATACACACATGCTATATATACCATATAATGAATTACATGAAGTCAATTTTTAGAGATCTAGCTGACCCTATGTTGTTAAGAAAACGTTTACATGGAAAGACCAAGAACCCAACTGAGTCAGTTAATAACACCATATGGTCAGTGATTTTAAGATCTACATTTGTGGAATTAAAAACTCTAAAATATGTATATTAGGGGTAAATATGGCAATTGCACAGTTCGATATGAGTCATGTAGCAAAATTAATGATCTTAAAGCGTTGTGATATTGAACCAAATTATAAATGTATATGATGCTTCAAAATGCTAGATACATGTAGGATTCGCGCTGCCCAACGAAAGCATCTTTGTAAGCAATTTCATGTTTAGTTTATAAACAATTGATCAAATATTTAACATTATATGGACTCCATTTGTGATTTTCTTTTCATCATTCAACTGAATTTTAATTTTTCATATAAATGCTGAAATATACAGAGTACCCGAAAAGTAGCACCCAAATTCAATACAGCCAGATTGCTCGATGAAAGTACATAAAAAATGCATAAAGAGCTATATCTATAAGATCCATAGTTTACGAGACAAATACGGTGAATGATGATGCATGATGGTTCGTGATAGGGATAAAGCTCATTTGTGTGCCCTTGTATGTGATTGTCTGTGTATGGTATAGTCCAGTCGCTAGATCGAATGTGGGGCTCGGTTCTATGGCCAGCACGATCCCCTAAGGGTTATTCTCAAAGAATTGGTGTATCTAGACCAGGAATGGCCAACCCTTTTGGAAAGAGTGGCACTATCTCTTTTAAAAAACTATGCGTGCCCCTTCCAACTTTTCCAACAAATAAAAAAAAATATGAAAAGCTGAAAATTACATGTAAATTTGGAAAAATCCTTGTTGGTTGAAGTTTCCAATATCCAATACAATTCGGATCATTTTCCGTTGAAATAAGCCCCTTATATTTACTTTTCAAGATAGTATCGTGCTCTTGGTGAATAATTTTAATTTGGATCTCAGGTGGGTAATAATTAACGTCTTGATGAGAAATTGCAAAACGATTTGTTAATAGATCAGCAACTTCTGATATTCTTGAAAATTATCAAACCCAGCACTAAATGGATCCTGAAAAAGAGATATATTAAATTTTTAATCTACCACACATAGCTGAGAGAATTATCAACTTTGTGTGTGGAAGATAGTTCCTTCATTAAGACGACTTGGTACCCCAAAAATCACAGACCTATTGTTTGTTTGTTTTTTATTTTCATTTAATCTTATTCTTTGCATTATTATCTTTCGATTGATATATCACTTGTGCGTGTCGGAAAATTAGAAGTTGAATAAAACTTCCTTTGAAAACAAATTAGGCAATTCAGCCACGCTCCCTTTTTAGAAAAAAAGCGTTTTGATAAAAAAAATCTATTTTATAAAGAGAAATAATAACATTAAAAAAAAGAATGTGTAATATATAAAGCAGAATATTTCCGAGGCAATACATACAATCCTTTTTTTTCCTTGTGAAATGTGTGCATGTAAAATTTTTAAACTAAGGCATTTTATATTAATAATTTTATAATTTCAGTTCTTATTCCTTATATATTTTTCATACAAATGTAATACTTTAATATTATAAGAAGAAAACAGCAAAAATTTCTGTCGCGACAGAAAAAAATTTTTTTAACATTTTTCTTGAATTTTCTTGTGCAATTAGTACTCTCTAAAAGTTGATCATTTATAAAAATGTGTGGGTTGAAAAAATAAGAAAATGCAATTATTTTAAAGAAAAATGTATAACTAATACCTTAAAGTGGTATTTTAAGTTTAATTAAGCTTATAATAATTATTTTTTCAGAATTATAAGCTTTAAAGTGGTTTTTCTCAGTTTGTGTTTTTCGAAACCTTAGTGCATTCAAAATGCTACTCCTTCGATAATTATTTACCAATCACTTCCATTTTTTTCCTGCGTGTTAAAAAGGAAGCATGTAATAAAATTAGGAATCCGTTTTTCTATAAACTGAATACTTTTTAAAAAAAAAATTAAAATGTAAGACATGTTGGCTTTTTCGTTGATTTTTAGCCTGTGTATCAACATTCTACTTTTTTTCTCAAAAACGAATAACGTTATTTTAAAATCGATCCCTAAAGTTGTTTAGAACATCCATAAAAATATAAAAAAAATTTCAGGTAAAAAAATGAATTTTTACAAAAGGAGTAGGATTTTAAAATTTTGCAAATTTTCTTCAAGGATTTAAAATTTTAAAATTGTGTGAATAATATGCGAAAAATTTCATCTCGTATCATTTTCTTGAATAGAAACATTGTATAAAATGCTAAAATATCATTTTTAAATACATAAATAAAGAAAGTTGCTCAAAGGGTACCAAGTCCTCTTAATACGAAATGGGTTAATCTTTTTTATAAAAGCAAAAGCTTGTTCACAAAAGAACGATAGATGACCAACTAGGGTAGAAAAAATACAATTTTTTCCCTGTGATCTTAAGTTTCAATTACTTAAATGTTCCATAGTATGGGTAAGGAAAGTTAAAGTTGAAAGCCAAACTTCAGGCTTAAGTACCAAGCACTCACTTCCAGTTCATTGTTTTCTACCGGATATTTTAAAACACGCTCTCTCAAATTCCAAAATCTCAAGAATGCACTTTCCTTTAAAAGCTAGTATACACAGCATTGAGGAATATTCTTTACATAATAATTTTCTCTATTAGAATTCCATTAATTAAGCATATTTAAAATAAATTTTGAGAATTCCTTTTTTTGTCTGAGACAACCACATTTCAATTAGAATTCTGAAAAAAATTATTTTCTATATCATTTAATTTTGCATTATGTCTTCGAGTGCCACTGTTACAACCCCGCCGTGCCTCACTGTGGCACGCGTGTCGCTGATTGACCATCTCTGATCTAGACGTAGTGACTGCAAAAATGGATTTAGTTGCTCGTCTGCAAACTGCTGTGACGTATGCTTTCTTCTCTTCCAAGACACGTTTAAACCTGGTCAATATGATATGCGGTCACTGCCTTTATAAATATTTTAAAATATTGCTGTTGATGCCTCCAATACAGCCTGATGTCATACTTTGTTTTTGGTATTTTTTTTGTAAGCTGTAGATTGTACAGGTACATTACTTTGGACATTTTTTACGTATTCCCAACTAGGAATCGGGCTGTACCGAGTTTGGGACCTATTTTACGGACACTCTGTATGCCAGTAGCTGTATAAAAAATGTCTCTAATATCATATGATGACCACATATGAACAAAAGACTTATGTGTAGATCCATATAACAGGAAGGTAAAAAAAAAAACAAATATGTAGATAAAATATTACGAATGACTTGCAACAATAGTTTTTAATTACTTTTATAAAAGTCACACTGTTCTGTATTTCATGTGTCATCAACAGTGGCGCACACAAGGGGGTGCCCTAGGAGTCTGGACACCCCCCCATAGCCCTTGATTTTTTTTCGATTAGTTATAATCCTACGTTTACATTACTTAAAATTTAATTATGTATTTGTTATTTATAATTAATTTTATTAATTACTGTTAATTATTTATTCAATAATTAAATTTGTATTGTTTTTGTTCCCGACAATTAACAAAATCAAAAGAATATGTTGGGTGGCGCATTTGAGCATGATACCAAAATAATGGACTTCGACCCTGGCCTCCCTCCCCCTTGAAAAATTTTTGTGCGCGCTACTGGTCATCAATGTAGACAGTGCCGGTTTATCCACTGAGTGCTTGGAGCAGGCACTAAGGAGCCCGGTAAGGCACAGGAGGGCTCGTATAAGCTGGACTTAACCAGATTTCCTGGTTATAAACTTAAATCATCCAGCTCCAAGGGGGCATGTAGATATTCTGCGCCTAGGGCCCGTAATGAGCTTAAACCGGCACTGAATGTAGGTGTTATTTCGGTTGAAATGGAGGGAAGGTGGACTCGATGACACTACCAGATTTAAAGAGTAATCATTTCATTGTGATTTAAAGATCTCTTTAAATCAACCAGAGGGTATATGTGAGCAGATGTGCTCAAAATTGCAACGCAATTTCTTAATTTAAATACAACTTTGATTTCTGATTTTATATTTACGTATATATAAACTCTTCTTATTACATTACGTATACAACAATCAACAAAAACGCAGACTTTAAAAATGTTTTCATTATGCTTTATATTTTACGTTGTTAGATTATAACTAATTGGGTGTAAGCTTAGCCCAGTGGTCAAGTGGTAGCGTATTGCGTTTCCACGCCACTCCGTGGTTCGAGCCCCGGGGTGGGCAAAATCTACTTTGTCTTTTATCCCTTCAGTGGATCGATAAAATGAGTACCAAATTTGTTTGTGAACTAAACAATGGGGGTTTCACGTCAGACTGGCCTGAACATTTGCTCATGAATCTCTGCACCTAGGTGGCCACGGTAGCCGAGTGGTCAAGGTATCGGATCGTGGCTCGGTTTGTCACGAGTTTGAGCCTAGTACCACTAAAGACCCGCCGTGTAGGGGAGCGATGCACGTAAAATCTGTCGAAAGCTCAAATGTCCTCCTGTTGGTGTGGTGGGGTAGTTAGGAGATGGGTGCCAGCTCAGATGTCGTCCACGTCACTTGACCGTAGTTCAAAATTATGTGGTCCGTCGCCCAAAGCCCTCGTGTAGCTAAACAGTGCGACTTTAATATTCACTCATTCATTCACCTCAGTGTCTAAGGTTACTAAACGTGAGAAAGATACAGTAGGTCTTGGTCCTTCCTGATCTGTTGCGACACTGGGTTTGGTTTAGTGTGTAAACATTAATTTATTTATATACAATAAAAATAGGTAAACTAGAGCATTTGAGAACATTCTTGTTCTGTGTAGAAAAAACCATGAACACTATTTATTTCATTTAAAAATGACCCTCCCTAATTGTTAAATTAATTTTGAAACTAAAACTTTGAAATGTTTAAAGGTATTAAAGTATAGGACAAGATATTTTTTTACTATTTAATCAGTTTGTCTAAGGCTTCACACGCATCATCTAAACATTCGTGTTTAAAAAAAAAGGTATTACTTTAAAAGTATTAATAACTATCAGAGAAAACTTTATGAATATTTAATTTCATTCAAGCATTTTTATAAATCTTTAAAACTGCACTGAGTTGAAGTTGAAATTTATGTTTTTTTTCCTGCTTAAAATCAACGCTTTATTTTTAAATAAAATTTTAAATTGAAAAATATATAAGCAACTGTGAGATTTTTAGAAAGTATTCAGATCATATTTTTTGTTCTTTCCTGACAACCAGTTTGTCCATTCTATTTATCATTCCGCACCATGTTATTGTAGATTAATGTATGCAGAAACCAGCATTTATACATGTATGGAAACTGCCTGCATCGCCTTAAATTGAGCTTGAAATATGTTTACGCATGAATCACTTTTACTTCCTGAAATTACATACTTCGAGTGATTAAATCACATTTTTGGCTTAAAGCATATGCAATTAGTACATTCTGAATAGGTTAGTGTGTTAAAATTTAGTACAATATTTTAGATGGAAAAAATTAAAGTATATAAATGCTCGTTCGCTTTTATCAATGTATTTATTTTCTTTTTATAAAGGTTCTATAAACAGAGGTTTGAGACATAATGATATGATCAGCATTAAAGTTAGTTGCTTATTGAAACTATTTACTATGTATTTAAATTTTAAAATATTGATTAACCCCTTAAAAAGTGAATTTTTTCGCCCAAAATATTCCAAAAATAGGCAATTTTCTTTATTGCATATAACTAAACATAATACTTAACAGAATGGGAAAATGGAAGAATTTTATTTTAATGTTCAATTTTAAAGTTTTCACATTAATTTTTTTTATTTTATATTTGTGAAACACACAAAACTGTATGTGTTTGTTTTTTTATAAGTACACTCTGCCCGCTATGAAGAATGTTTCATATATATCTTAAGAGAATTTCTCTCATATTTACAAACAATTTCATATTCGTACTTCTTTTTCAAACGGTTGAGGAATTTGCGCATGTGCATATATATATGTGTGTGTGCGCATGTGCATTTGTTGTGTCCGGTCTAAAAATTCATTTTCTACCTACCAATACTATCATAATGGTTTATCATGTCCATAAACAGCCATCGTAAATTTGTTGGACACTGCAATCATTTAAGTGAAGGGACTTAATCACACTATCAGCTGCTATTTCTCAATATTGCGGGTTATTTTAATCTATTGTAACTTGAAACCAAACAGTACAGCATTAACAGCTACAATTTACGCACTGTTTACACATAGATGCAGAATGAATTTTATTTAGATATATTTCGGTTCTTTCTTAGTAAATTTTACGAAACACGTACTTACTGAAAATCTACTCTACATAACAATCAAAAGAAATACTCTAGTACTGTACAAATAGAAATAGATAATTTATACTATATTTTCGGAAGATAATTCACCTTTTTTACAGTACATTAATGAACCTAGTCAATGATGCTTACATTTCAATTCAACAAAATCATTTATATACGAGTGGAATGGAGTTAAGTATTTCTTGATAATTCCCGCTAGATCTTAAACTCAAGAAGAAATATAAAGACAATATACTTATTTAGGTTTCATTCTCACACTCTAACCCTTGTTCAAGTTTAATAAGTTTAGTTCCATACCAATCTATGCAAAATTGCTATTTGAATTTGCTGTTCGTGATGCGTTAAAAAATATCAGAGCGCAATTTTGATCAAATAAATGAAGCTGGAGAAAGATGGTTTAGTGCAAGTATTAAAGTACTTCTTATGTACATGCGTGAATTGTTTTCTGTGTTCAGTAGCTATTATATTAGCCGTTAGGCTACTGATGAATAATATCGCTGCATCGCTATTAACATCGCACTGTTAAGCTGTACGAGGGCTAATGGTGACGAATTTCGTAATTGTGAACCATAATTAACGGGAGAAAATCTGAACCTTGACAGATTTAACGTGCATCGGCTCCCTCAACTCGGCGGGTCTTCAACGTACTAGGCTTGAACGCATGACAGGCCAGCCATGAGTCCGTGACCTTGATCACTAGGCTAACGCATCCCCTTAAGTGGCGTAGTATTTTTGTTTTTGATAAAATGGAGAAAGCAACACAATTGTATTAAATTTTACATGAGCTTCGGCAGTTTTGGGGGATGAGGAAAGTTAGAAAGTAGGAGATATGGAAAGAAAATTAAGAAAAAGACACGCATTTTTTGGTGCCGAACTCCAGACAGAATAAAGCGGGATCAACTAAATTCTGTCTCAAAAGAGGCATTCCAGTGTTGCTTTTGAAAGTAGCAAAATTATCGGGAGAGAAATATGTAGTAACCCAAGGATACAATTTTGAAGGTAAGTAGAAAACTTCTGTGAGAATAAAATTTTTCATGAATAAAAGTTGAAATATTTTAAAATTTGAAAAGAAATAACAGTTTGGTACAATGTGAAAGCCAAAAATATTTGAAATTCTTTAAAGTTAAAATAATAAGTAGCTTATATATGGATTCGCCTACCTAAAAAAAAAGGGCATAGGAAAAAAGGATTTTTTTGTAACATTTTCTACTAGCCCTCCCTCCCCCACATGCGTAAGTTATTTTAATCATCCATTTTTTTAGTTTTGAATAGAACTAGTATTTAAAAAAAACCCTCAAATTATATTTAAAGTTTTTGTGAGAATCCGAGTTTCGAATAATTATTAAAACTCATATTCACTCCTTCGGATGTCTGAACCTGTAGTTTGAAAGCAGTTGCATACAAATTATCTCTCCATTGATTTTCTAAATAAAAGAAATGGTGTATGAAGTTATATTAACACAGATAGTGTGCAAGATAACAAAAGAATGGGAAAATAGTTATGCTAGCTGCAAATAGGGTAACAGAAACAAAACTATGACTGATGCTGTAGTTAACAGCTATCTGATTGGAAAATATATTTAAATCGCTTTTCCCGTTTTTCAACATTTTCGCTTTCATATCAACATGTTTGAAAATTGTAGGATTTTGTTTTTGAGTCCGGCTTTCCATCTGGTTGATTTGGGAAAATTGCTGAGTGGCACGAGATTTAAGAAAGTAAATTATTGATTCATTATATACATTTACACAGCTATTAATTACACTATTTACATTTAAGTATAGTTATTCAAGCTATTGATTATTTCAACGCTACAGAATATGTTATTTATAATGGAGGAGGCAAAACACAGCGTTTCTTTTGTCGAGTGTTTCCACTCTCTTGGTGGTGAGGAAGATAGGGGAGTGGGAGGTACCAGCTCAGGTGTCGTTCCCGTCACTTAACCATGGTTCAAAATTACGAGGTCCATCACCAAAAGCCCTTGTGCAGCTAAATAAGGCGACGTTAATATTCACTCACTTACTCTCTCTTGGGGGTGGCGATCCCTTACACCAGAGGTCTCCAACCCCCAGTCCGTGGATCAAATACTACTGGTCCGCACATGAAACATTAAATTATTTCCATTTTATATTTTATTATAGTATATTTTCTTATAGTATATAGTATATTTTATATATTCTACCAGTATATTTTCTTGGGTTTGGGCTACTTTTTGTGAAAAGCACTTCATATTTCTTGTTAAATCACTTTATTTTCATTTTTGGTATAGCTATATTTTATTCTGAAGGCACGTTTAAATACAATTAAAATAAATTTATTAAAACAAAACAATTTAAAATATAAACAAATCAACTTCCTTCCCCTGAGAGGGCGGCGGGAAAATTATCGAACGTTTAACGGTCCGCGGCGATAAAAAGGTTGGGGAACACTGCCTTACGCCACGCATTTTACTCGAGGTTTGGCTCGCAGGTGGAGTGCTATTTTTTCATGGCCATCGGTTGTCGGCGTGCTGTCAGATGAAAGGATCCTGCAATGTTTTAGAAGTGCACTTGTGGGTATGAACAGCGTAACGTTATCTGCATAGAAAGTCGATCTTGCAGCTGCGAGACGAGAAAACGTCATAAAGGTTTTCTGATTTTCGGCTTATATTCGGAATATATGTTACTCCTTAAGCTCATTTTCTTATCTTCTCTTTTTCATCTTACATGTATTATTGAGTAATTCATTAAAAATGTCGTTTCTTCAACTTATATGCAATAATAAAAAACCTCATATTCAACAAGAAAAAAAGGACAAATTGTATATATTTAATACAAAATGTAATCTAATTGAAAGGTATTTTTTAAGGAATCTTTTCGTAATGTATTTGTAGACAAGAATCTGCTTTGGGATTTCAGAAAAAAGTACTTATACAGAGAGAAAGGGAAAAAAAGAAAAAAGAAAGAGAAGAATTATATCATTCAACTTGTTTAATTATAATCACATTACCAAGCCAAGTAAGGAAATGACAGTGAAAATTAAATTTTACAGGATGGTAATATATTCCTTAGCTGTGCAGGCAAAAATATTTTAAAAGCACTGCTACATGTATTTAGTCTATTTTGTGTCACTTTTTGGAAAGTTCAGAAGGTTTAATTGCCCAGCGTACTATATAATCGACGTTAATCAAATAAAATCGTGATCTATGATTTTTAATTCTGATGTAATGAAAAACTGTCTTTTAGAACTAAACCATGTCACTCCCTTATGGACGGTTGCTTTGTGGTTCTCTTTTAATTGATGCCACTAAAAGTTATACGTATGAAATTCGGGTAGACTATATAATTTTGATTCACTATTCACTTATTTTGATTCATTTCCTTTAACAAGGAAGGCATCATGGATTATACTTAACTATCTTAATTTCGTTACCACAATCAGTGAAAAAGGTGCCCGTATGTAACGTAATCGCTATTACCTTAAATTTCGTTGCCGAACAAAACTGGAAGTTTTTGTTCTGATTCCCCTGTTTATCAATCTTGCTAAAAAGTAGAAACTGCCAAATTAAATTATGTGTCCAAGTTATATGATAGATGCTATGAGAAGAAGGAAATTTCTATACAGATATTTTTGTCACTCGTTTGTGATTTAAACATTAAAATTACGAAATCCTAGGCCAGTAGTCATTGCTTAATTTCTACTGGGTCTTTAATTCAAAACGTCACTCTCCGCAATCTTCTGTCCTTTCATAGAAAAACTAAGGTTTTGATCCATTTCACGTTAATTCAGAGACATATTTTGACTCATTGCAGTTTTTACATGAACATTCATTAAAGAACATAAATAATTTTTCCCACTGTTGCTTGAACTTGCAAAATTAATTCAAAAGAATATCGTTTTGGTGCAATATCATTTTTAAAAATATCGTTAGTACTGAACTTTTTATCTGCATGCATTTTTCCCCCTTCAGTTATTTATCAGTTGTCCTAAATGTCCATAAACAGGCATTGGTTCTAAAGGAGGAAAGAATTAAGTTAAATTCTTTTTGTGTAATTTTCCGTCTTTTCAAAAAATTAAAGACACACTTTAGACAAGAATTTTTAAGAAAACAATGAAAAAAAGCACAAAAATAGGTTGTTTTTTTTTAAAGAAAACACTTTACTCATACAAAGTTTAATTTAATGGTTCAATTAAGAGTGTTAAAAGGTCAAATAGTTTTCTTTACCAAAAAGACCCTATTTAATAATGAGTGGTTTGCTTCTCAAATATGGTTTCGCATTTCATTGGAAATAATTATAACCAAGAATGAATCGTAGCCATAAAAAATATTAAAAGTCCTTATTCAAATCATTTCGGTAAAAAAAAATCAAAACAAATTTCCGCTTCCAAACTTACATAGCAATATTACATCTTTCACAAATTAGTTATATAATTTTCTCACCTACACATATAAAAAAATTTAATATTGTCAAAATAATATACATGCTATTAGTAAAACATAAATACATGGCGTTACCGAATTCGACCGACGAATTAACTAGTAGTGATAGTAGGCATCATAGGAACAACAAGTCACCTTATCACGTAGGGTCGCAAACCATTTTTAGTGAGAGTAATTCGCAAAAACGGCGATAGAGGGTGTGATGCCGAGTGGAAGGAAAACGGACAATAAGAGGTAAGAAATACATTTATTAGATGTAAAGAATGTTTTCAATACGAACAATGTGTGCATCACATCTCAATATCAGGAATGTAACGATAAGTGATTGTCACAGGAATTGTTGGAAGTGGACGTAGTCACGTAGGTCATAGCCTAGCCGACACCGAGGGAAGAAGGATTGTCTGACGCGTACAAACAAATTCCATGTGCTAGCGATGTCAGCTGAAGCGACGACGATCCGTGCCCTGAGATCCTTCCCTGTAACTCCAGGAGTAGGAACAGCGATTCTTTCCGAAAAAGATCCATTTTTAAATCGATTCGAATCGTAACCTGATGAATCGATTCACAAAAAAATCGAGGTCTAAGAGATCAATTTCTAAAAAATCTATTGTTTTTAAGTCTGCATTTACAATGTAAATATAAATCGATTTTATGAATAACAAAAAAATACCATGTAACGTAGCCACTCCCAGCAGCGGTCGAAATCTTTGGTGGACCCAACACCCACACGTGCATCTTGCAGCTGCAGCGCAACCCCTTTTGACCCCCGAGGAATCGAACACCGTCGACCGGAAGATGAGAGAAGAGAGATGCTTTGAACTTACACGGGAGCGGTGGCCAACGAATCCTCCTCTACAAAATATTGGACTCTAACAACCTATAATTAAGTTTAATAACTTTAATGTATCATTTAGTAAATAATATTCAATAGTTGTGACGTAAATAAATTCCATATTTAAATTAACCAAGAATACGCTACCGTTATTCTTTCAAACGTTACAACCATAATAAACGATCTCTTATCAGTAAAATCAGGGGATTTTTTAGAGTTCAGGGAATTTGACTATACAATTATTTTTATTACCATATCAAAAGTATCAGGTATAAAAGAAGACATTTATTTTCTAAATGTATTTGTCACATTAAAAATTTTAGAAAAGAGATCTTATAGTTTATATATATACACTCTGTCGCAAAAAATATATGCACCCAGAAGAAATCAAGCTACAATCACGAAACTCGGCAAGAATGTAGTCTGGTAAGAGATATGCAAATGATTAAAATTTCGAAGCCAATGAGACAAGGCTAAGTGTGCTATGCGCATATTAGTTGCGCAACTGGGAGAGTTTAAAAGCATGAGTACGAGCGCCGTACGGCTATCCAAACGAATCTGATGACTTTGATAGACGATATTGAGACTTAGGATGCCTCTAAGACGTAACCGGCGGCAGTACGAGCAGCTGACGGACTTTGATAGGGGCCGTATAATAGGCCTCAGAGAAGCAGGTTGGTCGAATAGACGTATCGGCCGCCACCTCGGTCGGAGCGATATGGTAGTTGCTCGGTGTTGGCAACAGTGGATCACAGAAGGTAGAGTGTACCGTCGCGGAGGGTCAGGACGTCCCAGGAACACAAATGATCGCGAGGATCGTGCAATCAGAAGAGTGGCCACTTCGGCACCAACAACGTCGCTAGCATCGATTCAACGCCACTTACCTCCTTCCAGACATCCAGTGCCATCAAGAGAAACCATAAGGAGACGACTGACCGAAGTTGGCTTGAGGAGCCGACGTCCGCTAAGACGCTTACCACTGACCCCACATCATAGGCAGTGTCGACTGGATTTTTGCCGACCTCGGGCAACTTGGAGTGTGACAGACTGGAGACGTGTCATCTTCAGTGATGAATCCCGATTCAGTCTCAGTGCTGATGACCACCGCACACGTGTCTGGAGGCGCACCGGCCAGCGGTCCGATCCGGCATTTATTGTCGAGCGGCATACAGCAATTTCACAAGGTGTGACAGTGTGGGGAGCAATTTCTTGGGACACACCATCATCTTTAATGGTCCTTCAAGGCACTTTGACAGCTCGCAGATACGTGGACGATATTTTAACGCCGATTGTGCTACCCATGCTATCAAGTCGCCCAGGTGCCATTTATCAACAGGATAATGCTCGTCCACATACTGCGTGACTCTCCCAACAATGTCTTCAAGGATATGACGTCCTACCATGGCCTGCCAGGTCACCAGATCTTTCGCCAATAGAGCATGTCTGGGACGCGCTGGGAAGGCAACTGCAGCCGTCCCGAGATACAGGAGAATTAACTGCGCAGATGCAAAGACTATGGCAGGATCTTCCACAGGGGGGTCATAAGTGATCTAATTGAATCGATGCCACGCCGAATTTCGGCTTGTATAGCTGCCAGAGGTGGCTTTTACTACTTACTGATTTTTAACCTTTTGCAAGCTGTAACCGCTTAATAAAATGATATTTTGTTCTGAATTTTTAATCATTTGTTTATTTTCATATACACTACAACCATACCAAATTTCGTGAATGTAGCTCAATTTCTTCTGGGTGCATATATTTTTTTGCGACAGAGTGTATATATATATATATATATATAGTTCCCAATGCTTAATATCTATTTTTCTAAAAACAACAGTCTCTCAAGTCTACTGGGATCTAAGTGGTTCCACTGATCACTTGCGATGTCTCTGGCAATTGAAAAAAGTCGCTCACAAGGAACAGATGATTCCACGATACTCATATAGATCATGGCTATTGAGTGCACGTGATGATAAATAGAGTTTTTTTGCTCTTGACAGTAAAGTATAGGATCATACTTCAGGTGCACAACTGTCTGCGATGAATAGTGTTTAAATTCTTTGTTTTTTTATGGTTTTTACATACTTTATGGTTTTTAAAAAAATAGGAAAAAAATCGAATGTCGATCTTTTAGGATAAAATATTGATTCCCTGAATCGATTCAGTGCTACATAACGATTTAAAAAATCGATTTTTTTTTGGCCCGAGAAATCGATTTTCTGATTAATCGATCTCAGATTGCCATCGCTATCCCGGAGTCTTATGCACATGTGATTTGAGGAGACTCTAGAAGAAAAAATACAAGTGATTGAGGTCCGTGGAACATGGAAACGAAGCGACAGTTCCATCACGTCGAATCCACGTCCTGGCATATATAACATGGAGGTGGTTTCGCACCGCAATCTAAAAATGTGATGCTGTACCATCCTGCATGAACCACACGTTTTGGTGCACAGTGACTTACATTCCCTTTAGTAACGCCCGGAAGAAGTGAAAATTTTTCATACGTGCTGGTTTCTTCATTTCTAAGATGGTGCTCTGAATCCCCACGTTCGTTCGGTCAACCCGTCATCTGTCAACCATCATCACATCGTACTCCCAACGGCTACTATTATCTAGGTTTTCACCGCCTATGGTTCTAACTCCATGTTCTGTGGTGAATTGTTATACCCATGCTGCCTATTACCATCCATCCGAATTTGTCGGTCGATTTCGGCAGCACCCTGTATATGTGATGTAAAATTAATTTATTACAATTTTAACTGTAATACTTAGAACTTGTTATAACCTTTAATGTTTGTCTTTTTACTAAAAATACCGCTGTAATTTATTTAGTTTTCAATACTTAATTTTAATATTAAATTTTTTGTATCTAATCATAATGAAAGAAATTTTATTGCAGTAACAAATGTCCTACAGTGGTCTATTTGTTTTGCACATTTATTTCCCTTATAATTTAAAATTATTTTCCATAAAGGATTTAAAAATTTGAAAAATTACGATGAATAATAGTAAGTATTGTTTGTATTTTATTATAAACGAGTTTTCTTTTTAAATTAATATTTCTTTTTAAATTGTTTATACTGCTTAGTTTTAACAATAAATTTTTCATTTCATCCTGTTTTTTACACTCAAAATAAATGTTTTTTTTAATACTTTGTTGTTGAATTTTTTTAACATTAATCTTTTTTTTTGTTTTAACTGAAATTGTTTTTAAAATGTATTTATTTTGTTAGTTATGTAGAAACAAATTGTTAGTTTTGTTTCAATGGCATTATGATTACATTTTACTTCATCTTGATTTGTAACTTTTTAACTTATAAATGATTTAACGATCAAATGTCATGCCGATATAGTTAATATTCTTAAAGTCATTAATAAACCTCTTTCACCCTCAAACTAATGGAATGATGTATACCACGGGCGTAGATTCCGCCGTATCAATGATACGGGGTCCCGGAGCTCCAGGGGCCTCAATTGTAAAATTTTGACTCCTTCAAATAAGTTTTATTATAGTGAAAAGAGCCCCGGTAGAATTTTAATACGGGGACCACTCAGAATTAGCTACGCCAATGATATATACGTACCTCAAACTCTTTTAGCAATCAAAGACAAAGTAGTTTTTATAAGTGTAAGACCTTTTAAATTCATTTTAAACTGTTGTCCGTTATTAATATTTTAAATCAATTTTTCTCAGATGTTGAAGGTTTAAATTGAATGTTTTTCATTCTTGATTCTTCCCCCCCCCCCTCCCTTTCGCTCTTTTATATGAAAAATAAATATAAACAACTCAAGTCGAATTATATTACAATCAGATGTCATGTTCTTGGTAATTAATTAAGTTAAGGTAAATTTATGAATACTCTCTAGGAATAATTAAGTAATAATTAATAAATACTCCTTTAAAGTTGTTTAAAATATTTCTCTCTTCTACTGATAGATGGCGGCACATGTTTAGTTACAAAGATCTATTAGTATGAGTGATGCAAAATGTTTTATTGCTCATTACTTGTGCGTATGTTTTTAATAAAAACGAATTTTCATTTCTACTTTCTTGCACTTGAATATTTACTGAACGATGAAGTTTGAAGGATTATGAATGGATTTAGGAAATTCAAAATGGAATACAAAAACAAATAGTTGAGCAGTTGTTTTTTCCTTTTTAAATTAAAACTACGGTAGATTTAGTCATTTTTATTCAATGTGCATTGTTAAATTTAAATTGAATTTAAAAATGCCTGGTTATTAAAAGAGATTTAATCAAGTGTTTTTCACAGATTTCTCATGCTGCATACGATTAAAATTAAATAATAAATTATTGTTAAAACAGTCATACGTAAATTCATTAAAACAAGATTGAAAGACTCATATTTTTTTTTTTCGTTACATTAAATCAATATTTTTATACGTCTCACTCATTATTGTGTTTTTGTATTATATATGTAAAAACAGCTTTTAATTTTGGAAGATATTTAAAAGTTCCAATTCATCAACCTCTAGAAATTCAAAGTTATTTGAACGACATTTGCTTGACATCAAAGAACTTAACTTCTATTGTTTTGTATTTGTTACCGTTTTTGTGTACGGGAAATATATTATTTCACTAAGAATATATAATATCATTAATATTATTGTTGTTACTATATTAAACAAATACCAGAGATCCTTGATTTCCTTGATGACTATTCGGTCATCAAGGAAAGAGTTTGTCGCGTTGCGTGGTTAGGCATTCTTCACTACAACATGGTTGAATTAAATAACAATAACATTTATTAACTTTAAAGATTAAATGAGCAATTAAGAGGTAAGCTTTTAAGAACTACAACACATGGAACCAGGCACGCTACAATAATAACAGATCAATTCAGTTCAGTTTTGGAGTCGTTATGTTGAGTTGTAAGGTCGCTGCATACTCCTTCCAGTGTCAACGATACCTAGTTGGAAGATGAACTTTGCGACCAGAACGTGTAGATGGCTGGGTAGGCGTTGAAGCTGTTGGATCAGATTCCACAGTAGCAGGTGTTGAAGCTGTTGCATTAGGTTCCCACAGTAGCAGGTGTTTCATTCTTGGTTTGAGGTAGTTGCAAGTCCTCAGTGTTAAGAAAGAAGGCAGGTTTGCATCTATCAATAGATACAGATACCCGTTTACCATTGATGTCAAGGAAAAACACTTTATCCTTCCTTTGTAAGACTTTGAAAGGGCCATCATAGGGTTGTTGAAGTGGACGACGTAACATGCTCGGCGAAGAAAACATGTGTTGCTTCCAACAGTCCTGGATGGATAAAAACTGGACGTTTGCCATGGTGTTTTGGTGGTTTAGGGTGAAGTGATTGCATGTGAGACTTAAGTTTCGAAACAAAATTCACAACATCATCGTCTGGCTTGGAAGAGTCAAACATCTCCCTGGCAGTCGAATAGTGGTCCCAAAACTAATTCAGCTGGGGTACACAGAATATCTTCTTTAAGAGAAGCTCGTAGACCAAGTAAGATGATAGGGAGTACTTCTGTCCAACGCTCAGTAGCATGGCACTTGATTGCACTTTTCAATCGGCGGTGCAATTCTTCGATCATACCATTAGCTTGAGGGTGGTATCCAGTTGTACGACACTTCTGAACACCAAGTAGTTTGCTAATTTTGAAAGAGCGAGGACTCAAACTGCCTGCCCCTGTCGGTTGTGAGTGCAGGAGTTCAAAGCGAGACACCCAAGAGGAAAAGAAGGCCTCAGCCACAGTCTCAGCAGTTATGTCTTTGAGAGAGTTGGGCCTCTGGCCATTTCGAAAAACAGTCAATCATTGTCAGGCAATAGGTGTAGCCATTTGATGGAGGTAGAGGTCCAATGAGATCCAGATGAACATGATCAAAACGTTGGGAAGGTTCTTGAAATGATGAAAAGAGGTGATCTAGTATGACGATGAATTTTGGATTTTTGGCAAGCTAGGCAGTGTCTTGCCACTTAGCTACATCTGATGAGATTGATGGCCAAACAAAACGCAGCTGCTTCATCAAATGCACTGATCGACGTATGCCAGGATGGGATAAATTATGCATAGCAGAGAAAACATCTTGGCGATGCTGTTTTTTGGGATGTAGGGTCTGGCTGTGCCCGTTGATAGATCACACATAATTTCAGTAGACGAATTGGAAAAAGTTACCTTTTTGAGTTCCAAGGAAGTTCCAGATGCTATTAGGGTGTGAAGCTCTGATCAGTCTGTTGTGTATCAGCAATACAGTCATAGTCAATTTGACTTGGGAAGGTGATTGCAGAAACACGAGAGAACATCAGCAGCAATATTGTCAGATCCTGGAATGTGTACAATATTTGTGGTGAACTGAGAGATGAAATCCAGCTGACGGATCTGCCGTGGAGAACACTTGTCACTTTTTTGCCGAAAAGCATAAGTGAGGGGGCTTGTGATCATTAAACACTGTGAAATCTCTAGCTTCCAGCATATACCGAAAGTGTCGGATAGCCGAGTAGATAGCAAGGAGTTCACGGTCGTAGGCACTGTAAGACTTTTCAGATGAAGTAAGTTTTCTGGAAAAGAAAGCCAATGGCTGTAGCTCAGAGTCCACAACTTGGTGAAGTGCACCTCCTATGGCATAATCAGAGGCGTCCACATGAAGAGTGGGGAGCGGGGCAGAAGGTGAAGGGATGAGCAAGAAGTGCAGCATCAGCAAGAGCTTGTTTACACCTCTGAAATGCTGTAATTACCTCAGAAGACCAGTTTAAAGGCTTTGAGTCCTTCTTACCTTTAGAACCTTTTAAAATTCACTTAAAAGATACTGTTGTTCAGCTGCTTTGGGCAAGAAACGTCTATAAAAATTTAACAGTCCTAAAATTTTCCTCAGAGAGCCAACAGTCTCTCGGTTGTTTGTAATCAAGAACTGCTTGAACTTTTTCAGGCAATGGCTTAATGCCATCAGGAGTGATAAGGTGGCCAAGAAAATGAGTTCAGTCACACCAAATACACATTTAGAGATATTTAGTTTTAAACCATATGAGCTCAGTCTTTGGAATATAGTTCTTGTTGAGAACGATGCCCTCAGCATTTTCTGAGTAGCGCAAAATATCATCCAAGTAGACAAAACAAAAGGAAGTCCTCTTAGTAACTTCATGCATGAATCGCATAAAGCTGTTTGTGGTGCATTCACAAGGCCAAAACACAAATGGGCATATCTTCGTAAAGACCCCATGGAGTTGTTAAGCAGCTGTCTTAGGAATACCACACTCAGCTATAGGGATTTGGTGGAATGCCTTAAAATGTCTATTTTGGAAAATATCTTCTTTGCCATGTAGTGCATGAGCAAAGTCATTCAAATAAGGCATGGGGTAGCCGTCGAACTCAGTAACAGAATTAGCGCCTGTAATCCCCAACAGGTCTAACTGTAGAGTCAGATTTGGGCACAACATGAAGAGGGAGGAACTCCAGGGACTTTGAAGGTCTAATAATGCCTTGAGCAAGAAGAAATTCAAATTTACCTTCACTGCATCATACAGTTTAGGTGTAGCCTTCTAGGCCTGGCAGTGACTGGTGGGCCAGTAGTAATAATATGGTGGACTGTGCCATGTGATGCTGATTTGGAAATTAAAGAAGGGTTGCTGAGGTCTGGATATTCCGATAAGATATTTTTTAAAACTAATGTTTGCATCTGCAGTGAGGATTGAGGAGCTGTACAATATTTGAAAACAACACGAAGTGAAGAGAGTAGTTTCCACACCCACCAACCTTTTTCTTAAGGTCGATTAAAAGGCGTTGAAGTGCTTTTTAGAAAAATCAGCACCAACTATAGGAGATGATACATCAGCTTAATTATGAAAGTCCAGATAAAGAAAGATGCGCCCTCCAGACCCAAGTTCAGTTCTTTACAGGACCATACCATAGGCTGGAATTTTGGTATTGGCAGCAAATAAGGAGAAGTTAGGACTGAGGTGATTTATTCATAGTTGGAGAGGGGCAGGGATGACACAGAATTTCACTTCCAGAGTCTATGAGGAATTTCTGGCCAGACTTGCGGTCTAATAAAAATAACCCGGCTGGTATAGCTCCTTCAAGGGCTCTGCCTTGCATTCCGGCTATGACAGAGCTTAGCATCGTTTTTTTGCACAAATGCACAAGCAGACAACACACTCGCGGGGCCACTGCTCTTTATAACGGCGATGATAGTAGCAGATGCCACTTCCTCTATTGACACTCCTAGAGCGTGAATGTGATCTCCGGCGGTCAGAACTATATCGTTGGTGGCGAGAGGAATTGCGCTCTCTTGTCAGTTCAGCAACTTGGCAGGAACAGCTCTTGGATCTGCCTGTGCGAGAAGTCCATGGTTGGCTGAACACTGCATGAAGATGACTGGGATGGTGGAGGAACAGTTGTGGGCAGCACAGATAGTTGGAGGATGAACCAACAACCTCAGAGACCTTATCAGCGATGATAGCCAGTTTGTCCAAAGGCTCTGAGGATGCAGATAAAAACAGTCAACAGATGTCGTGAGTGGCATTCTTTGAGGCCACAAACTTTTTGCAGAAAGTCAATACCCGGGGTTGGCCCATTAGACGGCTCTTTGCATTTTTCGCAAACAGGTGGCTGGGCTTCTCCGTCATCCCAGCTAGCAGGTCAGTAAGCAGTTTCTTAATTTTTTGAGTCTCCGAGTCGCTAAATTGGGTGATGAGCCGCTGCGAGAGAGTGTGATGTTTGTCACTGTTCGGAGTGGCTGCAATTCGACAATGTCGCGGACACGTAGGAGAGAGTTTCCCAGCATCCAGGTTTGCAACCAAAGCCCAGAATACTTAGTATCATCACTCGGAGATACCACTGAATGTGAATGCATGGTCGCATTGCGCAATCCATAGACGAACGTTGGATTTCCAAAACGGCGGCAGCCGCAACGCAATACGAGCGACTTCAGCGAGATTTCACTAGTCATATTGTTGAATAAGCAGGGAAAGCTGAAAACGAATCTCCGAGCAGATGCTTCAAGTGGCCTTGAGGAGAAGGAGGAAAAAAATCTTTCGCTGCGTTGCTGATCATCCGTAGTAGTAGAATTTGTATTGCATTCCCAGGCAGTAATCGGTAACAGCTTACGTGTTTTTAAGTCCAAAAGGGGTCACCACCGCCGCGTTGCGTGGTTAGAGCATTCTTCACTACAACACGGTTGAATTAAATAACAATAACATTTTATTGGCTTAAAGATTAAATGAGCAACTAAAGAGGTAAGCTTTTAAGGAGAACTACAACGCATGGAACCGGGCACGCTAAGCAATAATATATAACAGATCGAATTGGGTTCCAGTTTTGGAGTCGTTATTTTGAGCTGTCGCGGTGTTA
>BMAU01013295.1:0-277500 GCA_019973935.1 Trichonephila clavipes
TTTCCAAAACAATCTTTGCAACGAACATAAATACAAGCGCCATATGCTTGTTCCGATGAGTCTGAGAATCCATGAGTTTCTATTAGTGTATTATCATTTTGAATGATGCAACGAGGAATTTTCAAGTCTTCGATATTTTGTAAATTACGAATGAAGTTTTCAAATTCACTTTTTTCTTTGTCAGGAACTACCTCATCCCAAGAAAGTCCTAGAAACCATAATTTCTGCATGGATACTTTAGCCGTTACTATGATAGGACCAACTAGACCTAAAGGATCATACAGCTTAAAAATAAATGACAACATTGTTCTTTTCGTAAAGGTTGAGGGAACATCTTTGTTATTTAATGTGAAATGAAAACAGTCCTTTTTAGGATTCCAAGGCAATCCTAATGCTTTTACTGATGTATGATCATCATTTCCTACTACATATTCTCGATTATCAGTTGATACTTTCGAAAAAGGAGGTGAAAACTATTAGAACACCACATGTATAGATACATTCCACAAGCATTCATCATTCCTATTACGTAATTGCTGCTGGATCTCAATGGCTGTTTCCAAATCTGGTGCACCGCTAAGAACATCATCGACATAAAAATCCTTTTTAACTATAGGTGTTGCTAAAGGAAAAGTTTGTTTTTCATCTTCTGACAAATGAAGAAGGTTCGGGTGGCCAGGAATGAAGCCCAGGTAGTATTTACCATATATCACTGTTGTTAAACAATAAATTTTCAAAGGAGAATCAGCAGAAGTTTTCCAAACAATTCTCAACAAATCTTGTTGTGAAGAATGAATCTTCACCTGCCTGTACATCTTTTTCACATCAGCTGAAAATGCAATGATATGTTTACGAAATCTAAGAGAAGTGTACACCACAGCTCATTTTGAACAATTCCACCTTTAGCAAAGTATCACTGAACGATATACCATTTGAAGTTTTGGCAGACGCATTAAATACCACTCGTAATTTTGTTGTACTTTTGCCAGGTCTTAGCACAGCTTGATGAGGAATGTAGTAATGGGGATTTGGAAGAATGTCTTCCTTAACTTCCTCCATGTGAACTAGGTTTTCATATTCATCTAAAAAATCACTGCACAATTTCTTAATATCTGGATTTTTATTGAATCGAATTAAAGTGGTATTGAGTCTTTTAACCGCGAGATCCTTAGATAAACCGAGTTGAACTGTATCTTTTACTTATCGTTGTGGGGGAAGCAACATCCACACATGCAGAATGATTTACAAACGACGATTGATTTCTTTTTTCCGTTATAGGTTGTATATTGTTTCGATGCAACAAGGAATGATGTTTGCGATTACAAAATGAGCATTTCAATTTTGATGTGCAGTTAATTAGTTTATGTGCTGGATTCAAACAATTCAGGCACAGGTTTTTTAATTTACACAAATCGAAACGTTCAGATACTTCCATTTTTAAAAACACTTAACATTTATACAAAGAATGATTTTCTTCACAAATTATACTATATTGACAGGCAGATTTTAATAAAAAGTTTTTTGACTTGTAGGATAGAAAATTATTTCTTCCGTTATTATTTGTGGCGCTTAATTTAGGTTTAGAGTCAAAACACACGTGATTTAAGTTTTCTAAGATTTGATACCTTTTTTCAAAAAGTTTAAAAATGTGTCCCAGTAGGCACATCATGCGAGTCAACAGTTAATTGAAATTGCCTATGAGTTTCTTTGTCTAATTTTGCACAAATTAAATGTATCAACAAAATATCAACTAAGTTATTACGTTCAAATTTTAATGCCTCTAAAGAGCGAATATTCCTCTGCAAGGTATCTATTAACACATGAAGTCCGGCAGGGTTTTCTTTTACTAATGGTTTATAATTTATTATGCTTTGGATGTGGCTATCAACTATGAGTTAAGTATTTTCATAGCGAAGGGTAAAAGCTTTAAACAAGGAATCATACATATCATTCGGTGACTGCACTTGCTTTGCAGCACCTTTAAGTGAAATACTTAAATAAAACAATTTTTGAGAGTCCGATAACTTGGGATTATTTTGTATTAAATTATGAAATTGACTTTTAAAAGAACTCCAATTACTAAATTGTCCATCGAATTGTGGTAGCGGAATTTCTGGAAGCCGAACATTATTTGCATTCTCTGAACTATTATTGTCTTCTTTAAATTTATTAGCTTCAGTAAATTTATAAAGTAGCAATTTTCCACTAACCTGGAACTCTTGAATATCTTCATCTATTTTGTTTAATAGGGGCTCCAGATCCTTAAATTCATCATCATTATCAATTTCGAAATATGCTTGTTTGATGTTTTCAAATTTTTCTTTAATTTCCAGTAGAGTGTCCAATACTGTGAGAAGTTCCAATTCCGTTAGATTCTCTAACGGTTTCGACGATAGTTTTGTAACTTTGGTGAGTATATTGCCTCTTTTACGATTCAGTGCTTTAATCGAAGACATATATATTCAAATACTAGTTCTAGATTATTTAACACTGGCCTTTTCCGGCTACGATGTGACCAAAAAATGTGACAAGAAGAGAGAGGTGAACGAAAACGAAAATTCAAGAACGACAAATGTGATCCCAATCCAATGTTTATTACGGGGGACGTTGACCCCACTGTTTACGAAGAAAAAGCGACCCTTTCTCTTACACAACAATAAGTGGACTGCCACTAGAGAGGCTTTTACAGTAACCTTTTTGGCATATTGGCGCTCCCAACGAAGCCGAGCTCGCCAACAATTGTTTTCCTTTCATTTCCAAATCAAACAAAAACAAAGACCAGTGTGAAATTTATTATATTTTTTACTAGTTGATATACCCGTTCTTCGCACGTGTGAATTTAAAAACAAAACAATAGAAATTGAAGGCAAAATGATCTTTTCATATCTTAAATTTAAGTGAATTGCAAATTAAAAGAAAAAAGATTCTCTTAGCATATCTCTGCTCAACAAAAAACTAGATTTGTCAAATTTGAAATCTAATAGTTGAAAAAAGGGATACATATATTTTTATTTATAACACCCGTGGAGATTGACTTTTGAAAAAACCATCCTTATGATGTCTCTGCTCAGCAAAAGTTTTATGTTTTCTAAATTTCAAGTTAATAGGTTTCGTTATTCATAAAAGGGAATTTTTTTATACACCATGTCCGAAAAGGAATATACCCTTTTTCTTTATTTTTTTGTAGGTAACCAATGTGCAGAGAGGGGCGAAAACTGACCTGAAAGCTACTAGATTCTACATGTTTTGAAATATCCGCCTTTCCAGTGTGCACAAAATTGTCAACATGGCACAAAATTGTTAACAACCACAGAAGGCATTTTTGTGCTGTGGAATATGCAAAAACAATGTCTTATCACATTTCAACGCAACTTTCGGGGACAATTTGGGATCTATACACCGGACAAGAAGTCAATTAAACGTTGGCATACACAACCAATGGAGACAGATTGCCTGTGCAAAGGCAAAAGCACTGGGTGACCGCGTTCGAATTAAACAATTGATAGAGTTCGATAATCCTTCCTACGCAGGCCCTAAAAGTCAGTTCGGAAAGCGAGCCGTGAATTAGCAACAGTCTGGGATGTTCTACACAAGCATTTGAAATTCAAGGCTTATAGGTTGACACTTGTGCAGGCACTCACTGAAAATGACAAACAGCTTTGCATTATCTTCGGTATAAACATGTTGGAAATGCTGGAAAATGATGATTTTGGGGATCGGATATATCATATAGTCTATAGTCTATATATAGTCTATCCTATAGACTGTAGTATTTTATGATGAAGCGATCTCCCATGTCACTGGCAGATTCAACAGACATAATGTTTGAAACTGGGGTTCAGAACACCCTCGAAGAATTGTAGAGCATGTTAGAGATTCTCTTAAGTTAAACGTTTTTGCTGCCATATCCAAAAGGAAGCTTTATGGGCCATTTTTTTTTAACAGAAGAATCTGAAAGAGGTCACTCGTACCTTGACATGCTCCAGAATTGGTTGATGCCACAACTTGAAGAGGATTCCCAAGATTTCATTTTCCAGCTTCTCATTTCCATAATGACGTTAGAAGGTTTCTGAATGAACATCTCCTACAGCGTTCGATAAGTCGAACTGGTCGTGATGATGAAGTGATGCTGAAATAGCCTCCGAGGTCTCCGGACATGACGCCCTGTGATTTCTTTTTATGTGGCTTTATCAAAAACAGCCTTTGTCCCACCATTACCTCGAGATCTGGTGGAGCTGCGTGGGTGGATCAGAGATTAATTTGCTGCCATTACAATAGATGTTAGTGCAAGTATGGATGGAAATGGAGTATTGCCTAGATACCTGCCTTGTCACGAAAGGTGTCCATATTAATCTTTGTAAGATACAACTTTTGTACAAAAAAACTTTGGTACAAAAAAAAATTTGGTACATTACCTAACTTCTAGTATAATAAAAGAATCCAATAGTACCTCAGAGAAACTAGAAATTTTTTTAAAAGAGGTACAACCTGTTTCAGACACGCTGTATGTATGCAATTATATTATTATTTATTGACACGCAATTATTTATATTATTTTAACTCTTATTTTTAATATCATTCCCATTTATTATATTTCCTTCGCAAATATGTGGTCCTGAAAATATATACATCTACGTATTTAGAATTTTTTATACATTTTTTCCTTCTTTTGTATTATTAGTGTCTGTGTTTCAACTAATGACTTATTTTAAAGTTATCTCTATTTCATAGTGTTGAAAAAAAGACATGATCACGAATTTTATTTTTCGGCTAGAAAAAAATACCCCAATATTATTTAATTTAGTATTATTTTTCGACAGTACTTTTTATCATGCTGTGTTCCTACATTTAAAAACTACGCAATTTTTTACTTAAGGGGTCACATACCTTTTAAAAAATTGAAAATGGTTAAAAATAGTGAGCTCTTTAAAGCTCTATAATTTTTTTATTATTGTTTCCTGGAATGTAAATTTTGGAGGAATAAACAAATAGATATTACTTTACTTAAAACATAACCAACAAACACAGTGCTAATTAGGATAAATTTTTAATTAGATAATTACAAAAAGAAATTTTTGTTTTCTTTTCGCAAGTGATATGCATTACGCGCAGCTTTATAAAAAAAGTTACTAATATTTTTTGATGAAATTTTTGCTCAGTGTTGGAAATTGTGTTATCTTTAAAATGACGAAGCATGAAACACTGATTTAAAATTTTTAGTAAACTATAACAATTTAAAATTTAACTATAAAATTTTTAAAAATGTTTTGCTATTTTATATTTGTAATTTTAAATTTTTTCATTAAAAATTCAAACTGGTTCGTTATTTTAAGTACAGATATGATCAGAATCTACAGTAAAAATTTTATCATTTTCCATGGCACGGTTTTGAAAATATCATGCGCGTAATGAGTAAAAATGACGTTCTGAGAAAATTGACATCAAACGTAAAATTTACCACAGTTTTTATATATATATTATTCTAGTTACTCAAACAACAACTAAATTTAAATTAAAACTAATGTGAAGTTTTTTAGTCAATAAACTTCAATTTATTAAAATTATTATAACTAAAAACATATATTATACCAATGCAGTACAAGCATCGAAACAATATCAAAAGCTACAAAATAATCAAAATGCAACAAAGTGATTCATTTCTCCAAAATAAAGTTAAAAATTTATAAATATTACTTAAAAACAATCAATACCTTAATTAACAACTACTTATTATAAATATTAAACAATTTGTGATATGAATGCAGTGTATTATTATGATTCTAAAATGCTAAATTCGCCACATGCATATGATGTTCCCTCTTTTTCAGTTAGTTTCTTACAAGTAGTTTTAAATTGCATTCTTTTAGCCTGTCGTACTTCTTTTGTGCGGAGATTAAAATGTACTTCTGCAGTCTGAATTCTTTTTATATCTAGAAGTGTAACAAATTTATGTGCAAATTGACCAACAGTCAGACCAAGCGATTGCATAATTTTTAGTCTGCCTTGATTGCCATCATTAAAAATGACAATTGCCTCATTTGTAGATATATCAACAACCTTTCTACCACAACCTAAAGTTTTTGGGCATAATTTCCATATTAATGAGTTAATGGATTCATTATTATTTTGGGTTTTACCCCCTAGACATTTTTGTTGAAGTTTAGGTTGTGATAGATCATTAAGGCCGCGGTAGCCGAGTGGTATAGGTATCGGATCGTGGCTTGCATGGTCGCGAGTTCGATCCCAGTACCACTAAAGACCCGCCGTGTAGGGCAGCGATGCACGTTAAATCTGTCGAGAGCTGAAACGTCCTCCCGTTGGTGTGGTGTGGTAGTTAGGAGAGGGGGGTGCCAGCTCAGGTGTCGTCCACGTCACTTGACCATGGTTCAAAATTACGTGGTCCGTCGCCAAAAGCCCTCGTGTAGCTGAACAGTGTGACGTTAATATTAAATCAAATCAAATCAAATCAGATAGATCATTAAACACAGGTTTTATGGCATCCAATACTGCCACTGGCAATTTGTTACTGTGTCTAAAAGTTTCCACACTGTCCTCTACTACTTGATTTTGATATTTACACCAATAATTAGGACCTACGGGACAAAAACTGTGCAATGGTTCTTCGTCGCTTGAACGTATATGGAAATATACAGCCCAAACAGCTTTTCGCATATCTGACAGGCATGTTTTATTTTGTCGGATTGCATTTCCATAGTATGTTGTAATTAAGTCGATCATTCTGTCGACCTTCCCTTTCCCCCAATCGACTTCCCATCACTGAGTTTGGAGCTCATTTGTTTTAATTTTCGTAAACGAGTTCCCATTCTGTTTTGAACATGTCCAACACATTCAATTTTTGAAACTGTGATATCTTCTCCATATGGATTGGATGCAGTAATAGATGTGAATGTTTTGGAATCGCCATCCCCGATGTAAGATGTATATCTCACAGAACGATGACTTAATGAACGCTGAAATATACGAACCATTCCCACAGTCTCCATCATGCCAGCTGAACCATTGTGGTTCTTCAAACATTCTTTAACGTGAAGAATTTCCACATTTTGTAAGCAGGTGACCCCTTTCTTCGTTTCCAAGAATCACATCCTTTACAGAAAGAAGACATCACTTCCGCATCAATACACTTTCCTGTTTTGTCTCCTATAACAGCACACACACCAACACGAGAAGAATAGCCACGGGTTTTCCATGTTACATCTCCACTAATTATTATATCGGAAGAATTTGTCAAAGTTACCTCTTCCAAAGCTGCACTTTGCATTGAAGCTTCTGCGACTTCTTTACTACACAATAGTAGTTTGTTTATAATGGTATTATAGGATTTTTCAGCAACTGGAGGAGGAAAGTCCATGACACCACAGAAAGTTGTCATTGCTGCATGACCCTGTCCAATTGTCTTCATTGCGTATACAAAACGTCTGTTTATTTCTGGAATATTTTTTCTTTTACCCAGCATTTTTGAATTTCTAAACGAACACAAGTCTTTACAGTTCTTGCATTCAATCGAAAAACACTAGACAAAACTCTAACACATTTTTCTGGTAGATCTTCATTCTTTCATTTTTGCAAGAAGCAAAGTTTTGAATGTTTGTAAACATGATAGTTTTATCAAACACTCTATAGCCATCAAAACAGTCATCATGTTCAATAAAAGATGAATCAACATCTTGCAGCCGAATCTTTTTTCCAGATGCACTGTTGTTTAGTGATTCATCCCACACTGTGTACAGCTTTGCATCTCGTATGCATATTACCAGTAAACTTCCTTTTCTTAGGACGTTTACCAGATGGTCTCTTTTAGCAGATTCAGTCGAATTCATCCTTCAAAATTTTATAAAAAAAATAATACTTTTCCTATAACTTATCTTAGAATAAGATACGGTATGAAAATCAAAAACGAGCGAGTATAAATTCAAGATTCACTTTATCAAAACAAAGTAGAAGTAGAAGTTTATAAAGTTAGTAGAAGTTGTAGTTAATATTCAGAACAACAATAATAATATTTGAGGCTTAGATTCAAGCATTTGATAATAATTAGAATGAAAATATTAGAAACAGAGAAACGCAGCTGTCACCAGCGACATGACAGCTGTCACCCTGGAGCCAAAATGTAAACAATATGTAAATGACCTTTTCTACTCTTTTTATTTTCTTAATAACGTCCGTTCTATTGGGAATATCTGCATGAGGTTTCTTTTAGAACACTCAGAAAGGTTTACTCTATAAAATAAAATAATAATAAAAAATCGATTTTCAGGAAATTTTAAAAGGTATATAACCCCTTAACCATACAAATTTGGAAGTTTAATCAACAATTATGTATACCGAAAATAAGATACTTATTGTGCATATAAGGAAAATGAATTTATTGAAAAGTATATTGAAATACACAATATAACACTGGAAAATCAAAATATGAACACAGTTTTGGAATATTTTTAAATGAAAAAATTGTATTGAATTTAAGTCCTATTGTGTTTAGTTCTGGGTGGAAACAAAATTTTAAAGGAAATGTAAAAGGTATGGCTATTAAATAACGAGTCAGACACTTAAAACATTTTATTTTAATTCCATACTTACTTACTAATTATTACTTACAATATACATTCCTTCTCTAATCCTACAGTATTCCATGCGAATCATCAAACGTTCTAAACAGTGCTGGTAGTCTTTTTGTATCAGCTCCTTTGGGATGCGTGTCTCTTCCTCTTTCACAGCTTCAACGGACTCAAAACTTGTTATTTTTCATGCAGATTTTATTTTAGGGAACAGATAGAAGACACATGGATCAAATTCCGATGATTAAAACGGATGGTCTTACTCAGGGGCACTGTACTTGGTTAGAATCTTGTCTTGGTGGAGAACCCATGATTTGCCCTTCCACATTTCGGGTAATTTCTTCCTTATTTTTTCACAGAGTTCAGCAAGAACGTGAAAGTATCAATGTTGGTGAATAGTTTTATCTTCAAGAACCCAATGAAAATTCACAATTCCATGAATATCGAAAAAACAATCATCATTGCTTTGAATATAGATTTGTTGATTTAGGTTTTCTTGGCTTTCGATGGTCTCTTTCAGAGCATGGATTTATAAAAAATCCATGAATCATCATATATTATTATCATCCTTTTCAATAAGTTTGGGTTATTTTCAATGGCATTCAAAGTGTCAGTGCTAACATTTTTGAGAGCTTCTTGTTATTCAAACGTGAGACTTCTGGGAACCATGGAAGATATTAAATGCCAGTTCTAGGACAGGTGTAGGGTAGAGCCTCCATTAGTTTTTTATAGATACCGGTTCTGGAATAAGGTGGAGAAAAACCCCTGCGGTTTCGTCGGGAGGGGCAGTGCCGGATTACTCATTAGGTGAAGTAGGTAATTGCCTATGGGCCTCGCGCTTTTCAGGGCCCTCAAGAGCATGTTTTGTTTTCTGTTAATGCTCCAAAAACACCCGGGTGAAGTCTGTGATGTCAAGAGCGTAAGTCTGCGGCGTAAACATCTTGCATCCAGTTTACACCTACTGATGGTTATGATGGTAGGCCAGAATAAATTATTCAACAGACCTCAAAATTTCAGTTTTTTTGGAATTCGTTTCAATTTCCCCTCACTGGACAGTGGCATTCCTTCTGCAAGGGTGTGCCAGAGGGTTCCCGCGCCTGGGGGTCACTAGACCCATAAATTGCGGGGTGCGTCAACAGATTTCCCGCTCTCCCGAAAGTTCAATAAACCCTATGCTGTAACTCTGCGCTGGTCTCTGGACCAATCAGAGGCAATTAAGTGGACAAGACAAAGAGTCTGCTCTAGGATTTTTATGTGAAAAGTCGTAAAATAAAACGGGACGCACCCCGATTTTGAGACAGAGAGACATGGACAGAGTCGATCCCAGAGCTAGAGAATCACAAAAAAAACTTCCGCGGAGACTTCGGGCGTCAACCATGTCCATTCTCCTACCCTGCTTTTCCCCTCTCTCAGGCTAAGTTAAATTTTGATCTTGTAGTGAAGTAAATTTCCAGATACTTGTGCTTAAAAAAATAAATTTAATAATGTTTTAAAACTATACGATCAGTGTATAATTTATTGTGAGATGAGTGTTTTAATTTTAGAATTAGTTAACTTAATTAATTGTCATGATGCGATGTGAAATTAGGAATCTGGGTTCGAAATTATAGAATTTAAACAAAGCTAAAATAGCGTCGCATCATCTGGTGGCATGACCTTTTAATTTTCCTAGACACGATGTTGTGTTGTGAAATTAATTTTCTTCAAAATTTTATTTGTTGTTTCCTTGTAAGTTTAAATTTAAACGAGATGTTGGGTCACCAAATGATAATCTTAGTTCATCTGTTAAACGTGTAAAAATTTCTTATTGTGTGCCATTGTGTTTTGATTGTATTTATTACTCAATTTTTCCAGTTGTGAAATTATTTTTTCTCGCAGTATTTTTTTCATTATTTAGATACTTGGGGATGTTGCAAAGAACAACTTCTGAAAAAGGGTGCTGACGATGTGACAGGTACTGGTGCTTTTCTTTTATATCGATGTTGATTTTTTTAAATATGTATTTACGCGAAAGTCGGTTGGTTAAAAGTTTTGTTTAATTTTCTGAGATTATGAATTTTCTCCTACCCTGCACGAGTGCTTGAATTCAGTTGTTTTAGTTTGAATTTAATTGTTTCTGTTGTAGTTTAATCTCGTTAGCAATTCTATTTTAACTTTTTAAACATGCCACGTACGCGACAATCCGACCTCCTTTTGACGCAGACAGCGTCTGAAAAATTTAATCTAATTGATTTGGTCCCAAAGTATGACGGAAGTGAATCGTTGGGAATACGTAGGTTCCTGGAGAAAATCAATGATGTTGCAAATTTAGGTAATTGGTCTAACGCTGAGAAAGTCACTATTCTTAAACTAAAATTAGCGGGAATAGCTGAAGAATTTTTTATCCGATCCAACTCACAGTAATTTAGGATGAGTAATGAGAGGACCGTTCCAGCTTCAATTATTTTCATCCTGCATTCAGGGTTCATCTGAAAGCTTGCAAGAATTCGCAGCACGGATCAATAAACTAGGTGTGAAAAAATTAATTTTCTATTTCACAAATTCTAATATAAAAATAAAGGTATCACTTACCTTATTCTTTCGTTTCTAACGCCCGGGATGAGCTTGACCTAAAAGATTCGATTAAATAGACTCTTAACCAAGAGAATGAGAGTCCTTTTTGATGCAAAAAAGATTTAATGGATAAGGAAAATAGACGACTGATACATTTCACATTCGAATTACAGATTCAACTACTCACTACTGACAAACGTAAACAAAAAAGGAAATGCGCTCACAGCGCCACTCTAATTAAACTACAAGTTCGTTAGCTCCGTTCGCGACACTCCCCACATTGAGTTTTGAATTTTTAAAATAAAAAACTCAACAATAGTCATTCAGTTCTTTTCTGGGTTTCAAGAGTCTACCATAACGAGATCGTCGAGGTCCCGGCTGTTGAAGTTCACCGTCAGAAATTAAGACATCTGGCAATTCAAGGGTCTCAAGTCTCGGCTCCACTCCGGCTTCCCCATCAGAAACACTGGAACAGGGCTGCATCGAAGAGGTTTCTGCCTGCTGGTGTCCACTTGTCTCAGCTCTGGGCTCTAGTCCAGCTCCACCATTAGAAATACTGGAACAGGGCTGCACCGAAGAGGTTGCCACCCTCTGGGGTTTACTCAGTTCATGATCTATATTAATAGGTAAATGACTTCCTTCATTAGTATCTGAAAATAAAGGAGAGTTAGTAGGGTGTACAGATGATTTATTTTTCTCCATCACCTCTAGGAGATACAATTTTTGCACTGGACGCAGAAAAGAGCCAAACTTAGTTTTTACTTGGGCTACTCCAACCTTCTTGTCTTTGCCAGGGTAGAGTTTCAAACTTTTACCTAAATTCCAGTTTAATCTTTTGGCGTGGTCATCTCCCACAAAACACACACAACATCTCCTTCACTTAAGGTATTTTCCCCTTTTATATTTCTTGTCTCTCTCAATTGACCTAAATATTCTACTCGAAAACGTTTCCTAAGATCATTTTGTATTCTATTTCGGTACACTAATCTTTTATTCAATTTATTTTCATCTATTTGATATAACTCCGGCACACCAACTTCTCTAATGTCTTGCAAAAACATTGCTGGAGTTCGAGGTTCCAAATCTTCGACGTCATCTGTAACATAGGTTAATGGCCTGGAGTTAATTAAACTTTCACAATCGCAAAGAACCGTATACATTTCTTCATGATTCAAGGAAGTTTTTCCCGGTGTTTTTTTTAAAGTCCTCTTCACAGGTCCAATCAATCTCTCCCAGAAACCTCCCCACCAAGGAACCTGTGGAGGGATGAATTTCCATGAAATTGGATTTAGCTCTTCTACATTCTTTAATTTTTCTAAGTTCTTTTTCTGATAAAGTCGATAAGCACCTTTAAAATTGGTGCCGTTATCCGAGTATATGACGGATGGTCGGCTTCGGCGTGCTATAAATCTGCTTAAACCAAGCAAGAAACTTTCAGTCGAAACGGAGGTTAACAATTCAAGATGAATTGCTCTGTAGACGGCACAGGTCAATATCAAAATCCAATTCTTCTCCCCATTCTTAAGAAAGAGAGGTCCTGCCAAATCTAATCCTATAATTTCAAAACCAGCAGCCTCTCTCACCCGGTCTTGAGGTAAGAGTCTTTCTGATACCGATATAAGTTTTGCATTGAATCGCTTGCAAATAATGCTAGTCTTAATGACTTCTTTAATGGTTTTTCTTCCTTTCAGGATCCAATAGCTTTCTCTGAGAGTGTACATAAGCATCTGAATTCCGGCATGACCTAACTGTACATGCTTATAAATAATGAGTGCTTTGACTACTGGATTATTGGAGGGAAATATAATAGGTAAACGGAAGAGTCTTGTCTAGCGTATGATGATTTCGAAGCATCACAAACAACTTGTAGTGATAGGTTCATATCTTTAAAATCGAGATTCGATAATCTCCATGGAATCTTGAGGTCTTGTATCTCTGTAAGTTGGTTTTTCCACCTTTCAAATTTTCTTTCGATGTCTATTTGTAATTTGGAGTTCCATGAAGTTTCTATCTTCCAACGCTCTTCTATGAGTAATTCGGTGATGAGGGTGATAGGACATGTGAATCCTATCGGGTCAAAATATCGATGAGCCAATGAAAGAATTCTTCTTTTTGTGACTTCTTCTTTCGATTCTGTTTCTCTGTAAGAGATGGAAAACGTATCTTCTTTCACACATTCCACATAAGTCTAAGAACTACTATTTCTTCTGGGTTGGATTTCTGTTGGTTATCTTGAAAGTCGAAATTTGATTCTATATCACTATGTCGCCATCCATGTAAATCGAATTTACCCAATGCTAACAATTCTGTGAAATCTCTTTGAAACGATTCAAGTTCTTCGGAGGAATCGACACTCGCCACAAGGTTGTCAACGAACATCGAGTCTATCAATTTTTCAGCAGCCTTTTCCAAATGTTCAGGAGCCTGCTTAAAATGATGGTTTAATACTGCCGCTAATAAAAAGGGACTGCAAGAAACTTCAAAAACCACTCGACGATGCCTGTAGATAACAACTTTCTCCGAATTACCACCTTCCCACCACAAGAAAGGTAAAAAGTTCATGTCATTTTCGCGCAAAGATATCTGAAGGAAAGCTTTTCGAATGTCAGATATGACTCCGATTTTTCCTAAGCGAAAACGATTTAAAATTGCTGGTATCATTTCTATCAAATTGGGACCCTTTTCTACGCAGTCATTCAACGAACAAGATTTTCCATGATGAGCTGACCCATCAAACACAGGACGAATCTTAGTCGTGGAATTTTCCTTGAATACAGGTCTGTGTGGCGAATAATGAAATTTCCCACCATTTTTTGGTTCATCGTGTGCAATCTTTTCAATAATGCCTTCCTTTTCCCAGTCTACAAATACTTGTTCATAATCAAATAGTCTGCCTGTAAATTTTAAAGTTTTTACAGTTTTCTCCAATCTTCCCTTAGCTAAGCTGTAGTGATCCTCAAGTCTTTCATTCCCTTCTATCCACGGAATACTGACGATGTATCTACCTTCATCATCTCGCAATACCGTATTCTCAAAATGTTTCAAAGCAAGATCTTGTAATTCTAATTTCGATTTCTTTTCACTGGGATCTTTTATTCCTAAAGAATCCAATTCCCAAAGATCTGATATTTTTCTCTGTTCGTAAAAAGAGAATGAACAAGAAGTGAATTCTCTAATTCAAATTTAGATTCACAGCTTAATTTCCCCATAACTGTCCATCCTATTCGAGTATTCACAGCTGTAAGCCCCTCAGAAAGTTGTTTTATCTCACCAGTAAATAATTTTCCAATTATGTCAGATCCTAACAGAATATGTATTTCATCAGAATGTTTTTCGAAAAGACAAAGTTTGTTATTTGCGGACGAATCACTGATAAATATATTATGTGTTGCCAATTTCTGTAAAACGCGAGAGTCATTAATTCTAGAGATTCCTAAGCAAATGTTTTTCTGATCATTAACTTCCATTATGAAACGATATTTTCGGTCATAACTGTGCAAGTTGATTAAATACTTATTATGAACTTCGGTCATTTTGTGTCCTCCAAAAAGTCCGTGAGTTATTGTTTCTTTCCCAATACTTTTTAAACCTATAAATTTTGCAGCATATTCTGAAAAATGTAACTTTTTTGGCTACCAGTGTCTACTATCGCTCTCACCAGTTGTTTGGAATTTCCATTTTCTATAAAGACAGCTAATGTTTGTAAAAAAACTTTCCCGGTGTTTTGGTTAGCTAGATCGGTAGACGTTGACCCTATTTCTCTTTTCAGTTGCTTAAAACAAAAAAAATTATAATGTAAGCCCGAACAAATTTCACATTTTGTTTTATTTATTGGGCAATTACGCGATAAATGCTTTGCGATTCTTAAACAGTTCAATCAAGCCCCTTTTCGCAATAAAATATTCTTTCTTTCTTCTAAAGACATATTAATAATTTATTCACATTCATTCGAATTATGAGTCATGGAATTGCAAAATATACAGAGGAGTTTTATTTTGTCTTTATTTTCTTTAACAGGCGCCGTTAGTAGTTCGCTTGCAGTATGAAAACTTTTTTGGTTTTGTTGTTTATATGATCTGGGTTTTCGAGAAAAATTTGATTTCGTTTCCTGTCTACGATTGCATAATTCAAAACATGATTTATTTGTAGTATAAGTCTGCTCTCGCGCCGTCAAGGATTGTGTAAGAAACGAGAGCAAGTGCTGAATATCTGAGCCAGAATCCTTTTGTTGTAATTTATTATAATCTAATACCAAGTCAGATGGAATAAGTTTTAACAACATGGGGCACAAAATTTTTCCATAATTCGCGGAAGATACCCCTAATGAATTTAAACTTCTTAATTGAACATTACACAGTTATCAACAAATTTCCGAAAAGAACGAAGGTCATTAGAATTTTTTAAAGGCTGTAATGATAAAATTTTGTTCATATGTGCTTGAATTAATATTTCCGGATTAGCAAATCTGTTCTTTAATAATTCTACGGCTTCATCATAGGCCTTTGCCGAAATTGGAAAACCTTCAACAGTGTTTAAAGCAGATCCTCCCAAATGCGCCTTCAAATAATTAAACTTATCGACTTTATTTAACGATTCATTATTATATGTACGGCTGTTTCGAAGCTATTCCAAAAAGTTAACCATTTTGAAGCGTCATCTCCATAGAATCGGGTGATATGATATTTTGGGACTTTAATGCGAATGTTATCAGAGTTCCGAAAATGTTCATCTTGTGATTGTGATAATGTAGTCTGTAAGGAGGGCGACGTAACAGGGGGTTTTGAAAATTCATTAATCTTCTTTTTCGCACAAAACTGCCAAAGTAACACTTTTTCTCTATATTTTTCTGAGATTTCAAATTCAGCATCGAATTCTTCGGGCTTAAAAAGGGGTTCCATTTGTTGATCAATTAAAGTTATAGGCTCAAATTTGATGCATAGAATTTCTACCAGTTCCCATAATCTATCTCAATATTTAAATCAGAATTAGATAATTCAGCTTCTAATTCATTTACTATCTTATTAACAGCTGTTCTCAATGATTTTCGTTTGGTTTTTAACAACTCGAATGATTGTGCTTCGGCCATATTTAGTATATTAAAATAATCACAGCTTATACTCCAAAACAAGTTCAGATCAACTTAATATTTTCAATAATTCTACTAATTTCAAAACATTTCAATAATTTCTAATGTTCTAGTGTTCAAAAAGTGAACACAGTTCAATGTATCAGTTTCAAATATAAAAATTCACCATCTAAAATATTTCTTTTTCCTTTCGATTATCAAATATTCAAATAAAATGTAACATAATTTAATTATATCAAAATTCAAAATAACTGTTTATTTTATTAAATTCTAGTTCAAACTTCTTTGCTTTCAAAATTCTAAAACTATTTCAAGCTCAGATCCCGGCAGGGATGCCATGTGAAAAAATTAATTTTCTATTTCACAAGTTCTAATATAAGAATAAAGGTATCATTTACCTTATTATTTCGTTCCTAATGCCCGGGATGAGCTTGACCTAAAAGATTCGATTAAATAGACTCTTAACCAAGAGAATGAGAGTCCTTTTTGATGCAAAAAAGATTTAATGGATAAGGAAAATAGACGACTGATACATTTCACATTCGAATTACAGATTCAACTACTCACTACTGACAAACGTAAACAAAAAAAGGAAATGCGCTCACAGCGCCACTCTAATTAAACTACAAGTTCGTTAGCTCCGTTCGCGACACTAGGGACACAGATATTTCAGTCAAGTAATGCGACCAAGTAATGCGACCAAGTAATGCGACTCAAAACACGGCAGCACGTAACGCGAACGACCAACTTTTACAGTCCCATTTTATCAGTGGGCTGCGAAACGATATTCGCAGATTTGTTTTCACGCGAGACCCCAATAATCTCGAGGAATCGATAAAAGCTGCGTTGATAGAAGAGCAAAACGTAAAACTCAATCAAATAGCAAATGACGAGAGAACTGGTTTGTCACCTTTACACACAGAAACATCGGTCATTTCGGCATTGACGAACAAGTTAGATGAAATAAATTTAAGGGTCGAGCATTTACAAGAGGCCAGTTCAGTTACGGCTCGCAAAACAGGTGAGGGTCTTTTTCGCAGAAGGGAGACTGTCTTTAATTAGTTTTTATGGTGGCTTAGAGGGACATAAGCAAACGGAATGTAGAAGAAAAAGAGCGGAAGAACGCCAATCAAATTACCAACCCCCCTGGGGAAATGCCACGGGCGAATTTTCTGTTTTTCGCCACCCAAACACTCATTCTTTCGACCAACGAAGCGTCCATTTCCACGACTCGGCTTTTCGCGACAATTACACAACCCCCAGGCATTCGGAAACCGTTCCACAAAGGACTACCCGTGGCAGAGGAAATGCAACTCGTTTCAGACGTAATACGAGAAATGATAATTTAAACTTCCGCGGAGAAAGCCGATTTTAGATATTACACAATTGGTAGAAAAACGGCTTTCTCCTATAAAAACTAGAGACAATATTTTTGATCTACCAATAGTTAACGCTAGCGTGCAGAACTCTAGATTCAGAATTTTAATTGACACAGGTGCGTCCGTTTCCTTAACCCTCCAATTGGACAGAACGGATTTTTCCGCCCTACTAGAGAGGCTTCGAAAATGGACTGCACGGATTTTTCTGCCTTCAAGTAACGTTTTCAAAAGCGGATTATCCGCACTTTTCTGAAATTCTTTTCCCCTTTTAAGGTTTAACATCTTGAAAGATAATGAGGGACGGAGGAAGCAACACAGCAGGAGTTTTATGGCTCGCAGGGAACCCCGTGTTTTTGACCCCCCAATCGTAAAAATCGGGGAGAAATTTCTTTACAACCCCAGAAGTGTTTCTTTGCTAGCTTGTATTTTAAAAGTTTCCAAAGTCCCAACGCATAAGTAAAATATGTTACAATTCCCTTTTGGTTTCATATTAATTTCAAAAAGTGTAACAAGTTGGGGCGTGTCAGGGCAATCTGCTATTTTATATAGTTAGACAAATTATCTTTTTTTTTTTTTAAGTATATTCTCTTTCGCTTCATTTTTCTTATTCAAAGCTTTCAGTTTTTGAAACATGATTATTTTATTATAAGATACCGAAAAATTAATAAAACATCAAACTCTTTAAAATTTGGAACCTTTTCAATTTTCCAACCACTAAAAATGAATAAATTTAAACTTCATCAAATCATTTAAAACATTTTCTTACACTTTGATAAAAATAATAACGAAAAAAAAAAAAACTAATTAAGATTTATTAGTTGTTTTTTTTTAGATTTCAAAGCCTAAGTGTTCAGGGAAGTTTAAGTACAGTGCCTGGTTATATATTGTTAAAATACACCGAATTATATTTGAATTTTAAGTGCTTGAACTTCAGTTTACATCAAAGACAACATGAATGAAGATTTTCACACATTTTTTTATAACTTGAATGTTTCAATAAATGGTAATCAAAAAATATACGGAAACATTTACAGTAGACATTTATGCATATAAATAAACATAAAAATCAATTTTAAATTCGAGCTATTGAAAACATTCGAATTATATATTGTTCAAAAATATCTATTTATACAAAATACCTCAACATTTATCTTTTTAAAGGCTAACTGAATAAGTAATTAAAATCTGGATATGTTTTTGAAATCTCGACCTTATAAAGCTAGAAATTTTATGTTAGAAATTCCATTTGAAATTTCGAAAAAAAAAAATGCATCGCGCAGTTAAAAATTATTTACCATAAGTTTTAGCAATTGTTTGAGTATAATAAAAATTTCAAATTTTATTATATAGCTTCTTTGGTATCTTTTAATATATTTCGGCTGCGGTAGCCGAGTGGTATAGGTATCGGAACGTGGCTTGCTTTGTCACGAGTTCGAGCCCAGTACCACTAAAGACCCGCCGTGTAGGGCAGCGATGCACGTTAAATCTGTCGAGAGCTGAAACGCCCTCCCGTTGGTGTGGTGGGGTAGTTAGGAGAGGGGATGCCAGCTCAGGTGTCGTCCACGTCACTTGACTATGGTTCAAAATTACGTGGTCCGTCGCCAAAAGCCCTCGTGTAGCTGAACAGTGCGACGTTAATATTCAATCATTCATTTAATATATTTCGAAGATTTCATACAATTCGGTTGAAAACCGCATGCTAGAGCAAAAAATATACTAAAAAATTGATGAATATACAATTACAATAAATTCTTACATAGAGAAGCAAAACTGAGAAGCTAAAGCGTAGGAATAAAAAAAAAAAATTTGAGTATATCTGAAGTAGTTTTCGAAATATTTATATTTTAAAGTTTAGAAAATTTGTGTGCGTTATGTTATACTTGATATCAATTAAATGGTTAAAATAATGTGTGTGTGTTAATATTAGTCATGTAATCGTTTGATGACACATTCATATACTAATAAAATTATCATGGTCATTGATGCGAATGTCAAGAGAATTTTATGTAATTTTAAATTCAGACATTAAGATATTGATGTAGAAAATATAAAAACGACCATCTAAAATACATGAAAATGCAGTCTGCTACAAAATGATCTTGACAAACAAAATCCGGCATTTTCACTTACTATGGCAGAGCTGGCTTAGTCAGGGGCGATCTGGAAAAACAGAGAGAGAACCGCGGTTTTGATGGATGCCGCTCTAGCTTTTAAAGCTCCCAGGAAAAATTATATATATATATAAATTACAAATGCAAAAATAAATCTTGTAATTTTCCATACATTTTTATAACAACGAATTGTGGAATTGGCTTCCAATACATTGTTGTGTTTGACAATATCTAAGGTAACCAACCCTACTTTAGATAGATTTGTACTACTTTTTCGTAACCGTATTCCTTTTAAAATTAATTCGTGCAGCCGAAATATACCTTTTGTACCCTTAAAAATTTATGTTAACTATAACGGTTAATTTTAATTTATGCAACTTGTGAAATGTTCATAATTAACCATTTCCGTCTAAACAGTTTACATGAAAAAAAAATTTGAACTCCCTCATTCATTAGGGATTTATATAAGATTCTAACATTAAATTTTATTTTTCACCGAATAGGATTGAGTGGAAGTGTATAGTGCTTCCACACCACAGGTCTGGGGTTCTATTAATGGGCTGCGCAAGGTCGACTCTGCCTTTCATCCCCGCTACATTGGGTCGATAAATGAGTACCAAGCTTGCTTCGGGTCTTAAACTCTGAAGGTATCTCTTCAGACAGACCACCAAATCGGGACATCTGTTCATGCACCTCAGCGTCCAATGGTCACGTGTATTATGATGGGCACAGTAGTTCCTGGCCCTCATGGATTGTTGTGCTTCTGAGTTTGAGTCTTAAGTTTGAGGATTGCCTCACTTTGGGGATACCCCTTAGATAAACATGTATTTCCACTCATTTGCAATTAAACATTTTTTCTTTCAATTACGTTTATTTCAGAAGGAAGTTTGATTTTTCAAATGTATTTGCTTAATAACATGTATATTTGTGTATTATATTAAAAATTTGATCAGTCCAAAATTACATGTTTTTAGCTCCTCTAAAAGCTTTTAGGATTTTACAACTGATCTTATAATCCATATACGTTTTATAGTAGTATATTTAAAAATGATAAGGACATTTTTACGACTGTGTGTGAGCTGTTATGCCTCGTTTATAAATATAAAAAATTGCATTCAGCTACAGTTTTTAAAATGTACAGAAATAAGTGGAGCAACAGGATACTTACATATTATGAATATTTTTGACTGCAGTAAGATATATTTATATTTCAGTTTCTTTACAATTTGAATAGAAGTTGTAAGCCATTTTGCGAATAGTTTGATATTGAGTATAAACCCATAGGCTGTTTAATATTGTAAAGTGTTTTACTTTGATACCAGCACACATTAAAATAAGGCTCATTTGCAGTTATATGATCAGCTTCAGTGATATTTAAATTTTAAAAAATAGTCTACACGTACGAAAACATTCTTTCACAACCGCACACCACATCTCTCTCATACTATATCTTCCCTACAGCAGGAAATATTTGTGTATACTGAAAATTTAATACAGGATACATTTCCAAGTGTTAAATTTGTTTTTAAAATTTGGTATGAATACATTGTGGAACTGTCGGTTAACTTCACTGAACAAAATTGTTTTAAGTGTACTGTTTTGAAAGACAAGATTAATTAGGGAGAACTTTTCTCACAATAGAATTTGTAATGATTGAATTGTGTGAAAATGTAGTTATCGATGTGTGACATTTTTCCTTGTAATAAAAGAAACAGAAAGATAAGAAATTTAACTTGAGTAGAAAATGGTTAGAAGTACTGTCATGCGCATTTGAAGAAGTATATCCCCCATTAAAATTAAAAATTATTGACTAAATGTGTTATGTCCATCACAAATGCCGATGTAGAAAAGAAATTTTTATTTAATACAAGAAGTTCGAAAAAGAGAACACTAGGAAGGAAAATTTAAATTTTTTCCGAAAAATATTCAGTTAACATAAAAATATCTTTTATGTGATTTTAATTAAAATAAATTAAAAGTATTGAAATCCTTTTTTATGCTGTTTTAAACTAAAAATATAACTGAATAGAGAAAGATCGGTTTTATTTCATAAATATAATCATTGTATGTAATATTTTTTGTGTTATTGTTTAAAAATGAGATAGGGCCTTTGCTCTTTTTACCTCATTACTTTTTTAAAAAACAGGAAAGTGAGCGCGTTTTCTTACTCTCATATTCAAAAATGAATACAGTATGCTTTTTTCTGGTTCAAATCGCAATACCAAATATATATATATTAATTTTTAAAAAATGACAGAAAAATAAATTTTCTTTGAAGAAAATATAATTTTTTTTCAACTTCTAACATACTATTTATTTCATTTTTTCCTCTTTTTTTTTTACCTTTCATTTCGTTTTTAATTTTACTGTGACTGAACATATAGGAGAAAGAAACACCGTATGTTTCAAAGAGGGTTGATCAAGAGAGGATATCTACGCTTTCAAAGAAGATTGCCCAAGGCAACTTAACAGCTAGCTGTAAACGATTGATCTCTTGGTTCTTACTTTTCAAAAGGGACCGAACTGGGTCATAAAATTTTCCCCGTTGGACCTCCCAAGTTCTAAAAGGGGGAAAGGAAAAAAGTCTGTTGCATTTTTGAAGGGAATCGCAAAATAAGAGTTAAACGCTTTCGGAATAACTTTTCAGGAGGAAGGTGTCCAGTTAGAGGGTTAATGTCCAATTCACTTTTTGCTGAAATAAAAAACGAAAATTTTAAAGAATTTAATGATTCAATTCAAATTAAAGCGGTCAACGGGGATACGGTAGAAATTATCGGTTGTTATGAAATACAAATGTCATTGGGGGAATTTCATTTTCAACATATTTTTTATAACTAAGCAAGATATTAATGATAATTATTGCGCTATTTTGGGATACGATTTTCTGAAATTATGGAATGCAGTTTTAGACATGAGTAAAAACCATTTATTAATTAATAAATTTTCAATTTCGCTTATCAATTTTTCGCTTCCTTCGCGTGCCGTACAGACTAATTTTATTCATGGATTTTTAAAACACAAAACGTGTGTAGGTCCTCATTCAGTCACAAATGTTCGTATTCACGTCTCAACACTACCTAATTCTACGTCTTCGGCTACTATTCAGAGTTCAGCAAAGTTGAAAAGTAAAAACATCCACTTAACTACTTCGCAAATTAATATCGATCCACAAACAAATGACACCATAATAAATATTAGAAACGATTCTGATAACATAATTACCCTTAACAAAAACATGAAAATAATTACTGTCAATAATTACAAAGACTTTTATTCCGATTTTCCCGTTTCTCAAGATATTCTACCCCCACTCACGGATAAGGATTTTAACCTTTCAGGTTTGGACAGCAAAATAAAAAATAGATTATTTCAACTTTTAATTTCGCACAAAAGTGCTTTCGCTCGCTCTACGGTAGAATTATCTGCGGCCGCTACTGAGCATCATAGAATTAATCTGCAACATGACTATGCCATTAAATGTCCGATCTACAAGATTCCATTTAATTTAAGAAACGAATTTCGACGTCAGATAGCCGATTTAGAGAAGGAATGGATTATTTCAAAATCTAATTCCCAGTACAATACTCCGGCCTTGTTTGTTAAACAAAAAGAAAAATGGCGCCTTGTTTTAGATTTTCGGAAACTGAACGAAATAACTTTGACTCAAGACTTCAATATTCCAACATTGGACGACATTTTGCATGAAATTTCGGGTTCTAACTATTTTTCGGCTTTAGACATGAAGTCAGCATTTAATCAAATTCCACTTCACTTTGCAGACAGGCATAAGACGGCATTCTCTACTCCCGAAGGTGACAAATATGAATTTAATAGACTTTGTTTCGGTTTAAAAAACTCGCCTAAAGCTTTTCAATCAATCGCACAGGAGGTCTTGGGAGATTTATTACACAACGGAGCCTTGGTTTATATAGACGACATTATTTTATTTACTAAAACTATAGATGAACATTTTGAGTTATTGGGTAAGGTTTTTGAATGCTTTGAAAGAATTCACTTAAAATTTAATCCGAGTAAATGTCAATTTTTGACAAAGAGTTGCAAATTTTTGGGGTTTGTAGTTGTTGTTGTTTTCTTATGCTACCTGTCTGACGCAGTCAGATCGAGGCCCACGAAATTCATCGTAGCAAGGGCAAGAGGTACGCCTGTCGTTGGCCTTGAGCACCATACAGGTGACAGTACGATTTTAGCTCGGCGAAGTTCCCCGAAGGGACGATAGATGGCAACACGACCTCTATCTCCACCTCCACAATTTCTGCATGTGAACTGAAGGGGAGGGAAATATTCTCCAGTCCCTGCACTCGTGATTAAGCCCACAAGACTACGGACCCACTGATTTAACGAGCACGTACTCCGTGTGTACTCGGAGGGTGTTTGGTGGCGTCGGGCATCGAACTCAGGCCTTCCGGTCTGGAGTCCGATGCTCTAACCACTAGGCTACCCACGGCCCAATGTAGTCACGCCGGAAGGTATCCTTATAGATAAAGATAAGTCCGTTTCAATTAACGAGTTTCCAGTTCCAACGGACCAAAAGCAAATTAAATCTTTCTTAGCGTGTTGTAATTTTTATAGAAGATATATTAAAAATTTCTCAAAACGAGCACTTTCCTTAACGAATCTTTTAAGAAAAGATGCTCCATTTGAGTGGACATCTGAGACGCAGGAGGCATTCGATGATATTAAGAAAGCCATATTAAACCCACCTGTCTTAGCACTACCCGATCCAAACGCAGAATTACAAATCACGACGGACGCTTCATCTCGCGGCATCGGGGCAGTTTTAGAACAAAAATATCCTAACTCTGAAGTCAAACCTTTATATTTTTTTTCAAAGAAATTAAATCCTTCACAATCTAAATATAACGCAACTGTTTTGGAGATCTTTGCAATATATACAGCATTAAATTTTTTTAGACCTTTCTTGTTAGGCAGAAAATTTAAGGTTTTTACCGATCATAAGCCTCTCGCAGGATTTCTTTCTAATAAAAATCCCTTTTCCAAAATTTTGCGTTGGAAATTGGCTCTGGAAGAATTTAATTACGACATACACTACATCAGGGCATCCTTAAATTCAGTCGCAGATCATCTTTCCCGTTATATTAACAACATCACAATAGCTTTACCGGACTCTAAAAAAATCATAATCACATATATTGCACTATCATACAAAAAATTGATCAAAATGACGTTAGCCCACAAATCAGCGACTATTTTATTAATGGGGAAGGTTTCTTATGTCATTTGTCCAAGCGCCCCTCCAGATCATCCAGGTCTAACACCACTAGAAAGCAAGTTTGCATTCCACATTGTCTAAAAGCTAAAATTCTCGAATCTGTTCATTCAGAATATGGAGGGCATCTTAAATTTTTTAAAACATATCATCGACTTATCGAAAACTTCTTTTGGCATAATATGTACAAAGATACTAAAAATTTTGTTCGTTCTTGCACCATATGCTTATCTCGAAAAAAACGCCTTTAAAATTCCGCCTGCACCACATCAACCAGTAGAACAAAGTAAAGAACCAGGAGAAACGTGTCATATGGATATTTTCGGTCCTTTAAAAACCACGCCTAAAGGTAATATATATATAGCTATGTTTTATCTATGATAGATGCATTCACAAAATACATTCACATTGTTCCACTTCCGGATATTAGGTCGAGTACGATTTCAAAAGCTTTCTTTGATAATTACATTGTACACAGGGGTTGCCCACATAAATTAGTCGTTGATAACGCTACATATTTTAAGAGTTCCGAATTTGTTGAATTTTGCAGAGTCATGGGTATTCACAAGAGACACATATCAAGTTATTCCGCTCACGTCAACGGTAGGGTAGAGAAACCCAATCAATCGCTAGCCAATATCCTGGCATCAATTACGCAAAATACAAATGACTGGGATGAGCAACTCCCGTACACCATGTTAGCATTAAACGCAGCGATTCATGAAGCTACATACACATCGCCTTTTTTCCTAGAACATGGCAGGGATATTCGATTGTCTTACACTTACGAGAAAAACTCCGACACACCACAGGATAAGTATGAATATGTTGAGAAGCTTTTACCATCTTTAGAGCAAATTTTTAATAAAGTCTTAAGAAATCTAAAAGAGCAGGAGGCATCGCATATTGATCTGAGTACGAGAGCGACAAAGCAACATCATTATGATTACAAAATCGGGTCCTTGTGTTTTATTAAGACGCCTAATATTAAATCGAATTTATCTCCAAAACTCAGACCTAAGTTTGAAGGTCCTTACAGAGTAATACAGCATTTTTCTAACGTCAATTATAGGGTTCAACATGTAGAACAATTGAGGCAGAGATTTAACACGCATGTCAATCGGATGATTCCATTTATTAAGAGATTCTCATATTTGCACTTGAATAATTTAGATGACTTACAACCAGACGATACGGAGGTTAAAAGTATTGTTCCAAGTCCACGGTATAATTTAAGGGCCCGTGCAGGCAATTCGGCTGATTAATTTACTAATCGCGCTAAAAAATTTTTGAGGAAACTGAATTTTTTTTTTACATTTTTTACGCTTCGTCACTTAGAGAGTACACACCTAGGAACGGTACCTGTTTCATTGTTGCACCTTGTTTTATGTCATGTTTTGATGTTTTAGTGAGACAAAATTTTGTACTTGTTATGTAATGAATTTTAGCTCAAATTTTTTTTATGCAATTTGTTTCATGTCTTGATTTGATGCGTAAATGAGATAATGTTGTATGTGGTTAATATCAATTTTAGCTCTAGATAAAATATTTTTTGATGCTATGTGTTTTATGACAATATATAAATTTTGTTGTTTGTAATAAGATGGATATTTCATTTTGCCATGCGATTCATGTATGCACGTCAATTTTAATTTTATAAATTTTAAGCTTTAATTCATGTTTGCAACAGAAATCAAATTTTGGGGTCTTTTGGACACCTGTCACGAAATTTGAATGTTGTTACTGTATATATATTTGGCATTTTCATTAATGAAATAATTTTGTGTTGCGGTTATTATCTAGTATTTTAAATTTTTTTTTATACAAAAGGTTCTTTGCTTGAATAAGTTAGTTAATGCTGACTTGATTGTGTATAACTGTGTACTTGCCTTGTTAAAATTTGAGTTTGCATAAAAGATTAATTTTTTTAGTGGCGGTATTTTGTCTGAAGCAATTTTAGTGACAAGTTGTGTTAGTGTATTAATTTTAAGTGTGGCTGTGTATTACTGAATAATGATATCTTTGGAATTTATGCTTGTTAAGATATGGATAGAGGTGGTTGTTTGAATTCTTTTTCCATAAGAAATTATGTTGAAACTTAACTTTGTTTGGCTCAAGTTGTTTTGTTTTGTCATATGATTGCTAATTTTAATTTGAAACTTTTCTAGTGTTTCGGTTAGGTGTTTCAATGCTAATTTAATTTTTGTGTTTGTTTGTTTTGCTATAGATTTGGAATTTTTGTTTGCTTAGGGCTCTAGTTAAATTGTGGTTTGGTTAAATGATGAATGTGCAGTCAAAATAATTTTGTCTCGCTTGTGTGCTAAACTGTACTAGGAATTGAATGTCTTGTTTGATGTCGTTATAGTAGTTCTGTTGGTTTAGGTTAATTTTGTTTTATTCATGGTAGCGCTTGGGTAGATTATTGAATTGAGTATTGATATTAATTGAGTTTTTTTTTATGGTTTTGGATTTTAATTGTAGTTTTGCATTGTTATTTGGAAATAAGTTTATGGTCAGATAATGGTATTGTTACATTTTATGTTTTGTGTACGCGTAGTTGTGTTAGCTTTAAGTTTGGTTTTGGCGAAGAGGAGAATTTTGATTTAGTATTGTTTCAGTTTTAGATATTGAGTTTGATAATTTTTTTTGGTTTGAAAATGTTGAAGATGATTAGGTGTGAATTTTTTTGTTTTATTAATTGTTGAAGGAGTTAGATAAGTTTGAGTTAAGGATTTTGTGGAATATTTGAGAAAGTTATTCGAAGGAGATAGATAAATTTTAATTTGATGAATTTGTTGAATAATTGGGAAAGTTTTTTTTTATGGAGATAGATAAGCTTGCGTCCAAAAGTATGTGGTAAATTCGAGAGTTTTTTGATATGGAAATGGAAAATTGAGTTGTAATAATTATACGGTATATTTGAGAAAGTTGTTTTGATGTTGAGAAGGTAATTTTGAGTTAAGGATTTTGTGCGATTTCGAGTAAATAAGTTAATGAATATAGATAAGTTGAATTAATGATTGTGTGGTATATTTAAGAATGTTTTGAGAGGAATCTAGGAAAGTTCGAGTTGAGAATTATGTGAGATTTTGTGTAAATAAGTTGATGGGCATAGATGGGTTTTAGTTAATGGTATTGTGGAGAAGTCGATTAATTATTTGGAAGTTGCAGATAAGTTTAGTTAGTGTTATTGAGGTACAGAATATGAATGATCTTGAGGTAAAGGCATTTTTGAATTATTGAGGAATCATCTTAAGGTTACTGAGAATTTTGGGTTAATGTTATAGAATGATATTTGAGTAATTAATTCGATCGTTATCGGATGAGTTAGCGGTATTGTTGAAAATTGAGGATCTTTGTTTTTTGTTGTTGTTTTTTGTATATTTGTTGCGAGTATAGTGAAACATTGTTATGAGTTTTTTTTTTCAATTAGTTTAGATTGATACATTGTATTACGTGGAATGTTAAAAAGTGATGTTGATAAATGAAGTGAAAAATTTTTTGGGGGGAGAATTATGTTTAATTATGTGTAGCACTTGTAATAATTTTTTTTTGCTTTTTTTGTTTTAGTTAAAATTACTTTACTCTGCAAATGTCGCCTCGTATGTCATGGGATGCATTATCAATCTTATGTTTATAATTATTTTTTTTTCTGAAATTTTCAATTGCATTTGTGATTTCTGGAATTCATTTCTCAATATGGAAATTCGCATGTATTTGAATGTAGAAGAAATTGTTTTTTTCTCTCAAAATGTTTTTAGAAGTATTAATCGATATAGTTATTTTTTTATAATCGGATTTGCATTGTTTTTTTGTCTTGATTGTGCATTCTGTTTCTTGTGTTGGCGGTTGCCGGCGATCATCCTATCGCAGGAAATAGGATGTTCTGTTTTTTTCCCACCTTCGTAAACATTGGGGTGCATCCTGATCACATGCACACTCATAGTTTGCAATTCTAAATTTAATCACATTTATTTTTAATTTTAAATGGTAACCAATGCTTGTAGTGAATTTTTTTTAAAATTTCTTAGGCTACTAAGCATTCTCAGAGGTTATAAATGTTTTTTACCATGTACATTATTCGCTTCAATTTATAGATTTTAATTGCAAATCTGAATTTAATTACATTATTTTTTTAAATTTTAAATTGTAACCAATGCTTGTAGTGAATTTTTTAAATTTCTTAGGCTATTAAGCATTCTCGGAGGTTATATATTTTTTTTACCTATGCACACCCATCGCTTCAATTTCTAACTTTTAACTTGGAATAATTTTTTTTTAACAAAAGATTGTAATCATTGCTCTTAGTGAATCATTGCAATTCATTATGCTTTGAGCATTGTTGAAGGTTAAAATAATAAATTTTTTTTGGTGGTCTGATACATGTACATCATATTAGTCGTGTCAAGATTTCGATGTTATACGATTATGAGGTGTCTGTTTCTTTGTGCCACGTTTGTATTGATTATATATATTTTCACTTGTACTTATTTCTTATCACAAAGTATTTTGTTCGATGCTCGTATGTGTGGTTATTGTGAGTATCGAAGCTGTTATATATGCAATTTTTGAATTTACTATGTGTTACTCGTCTTATTTTTTTTATGATTTAGTGGCACATGATTCTTTGTGATTATTCAATTATTTCTATTTGTTATTTTATATATGTTGTCCTTGTTAATTGTTTGGTGACCCATTCGACAATTATTTTTTCGTAACATGAATTTAATTGTAGTTGTTATTAGTTATTTTTTCTCCCTCTCACCGCTAACGGACTTGGGACTTAACTTTTTGGAATTTACTTTATAATTTTTTTCTTCCTTTCTGTTACATTTTCAATTGTAAATTGTGGGAATGGTGACGTCGGTGCTTGGAGTCTGCGGCGGAAGTCAAATGGGTTCAAGTTTTTCTTTCTATACACTGGTTTTGGTTTCATGACTAATATGGTTTCCCTGGGAGACAATTCTTTCTCTTACAGCATGCATCAGCTACTTGTTCACCACCTGTCGGGGCCACAGGATGGCCGAGCTCTCGTATAGTTGAAGGACTCCAGTGGATGGCATCGTTCAAGGATTGGAGAGAATTGATGTGTGTTAGACATTTAAAAAGTAAAACCATTCGAAATATTTTTCGGATCCAAATTTTTATGATCTCCTTGTGTTGTTTTTCCAATCCCGTTCCATGATCTCAAGGAAAGTAAACAAACCGATTCGAACCCGATCTTTTTGCAAGTTTCGTGATTTGTGGTTGGCAGCAACTGCAATGCAAATCGAGCGACTATTTAAACTCGGCTCAACTTATTGTTTTTTTTTATCGCTCCAGTAACGAGCACATTGACTTTATCCTTGATTATTATTAAAAGCCATTTTTAAGAAACTGCTTTCATCTTCATGCCTCCTCGACACAAAAATTTCACTGCTTGCTTTGCCAAAATTTGGGTTAGTTTACCAGTAAGTGTAACAAATTTGGTTATGGGCCCAGTCCATGTACCGTGTCGAGACAGGCTAAGCAGTTGAACCAGGCCATGAACTTTGTCTATTTAAATACTGTTCCAGTCTAGAACTATTTTTTATGAACTCTGTTGCTAGTACGCTAAATCGAGTAACAGATATGGAGTTTAACAACCAGATATCAGTGTTGACTCAAAATAACTAGAACACATGGAAGCATGATATGCAAGTCATCTTAATGCATTATGTTTGCTGTCAGTTTATAATACAGACCAAGCCAGAGCAACCTGATGAAGAGGCAACATACAAAGAAAAATTAGATCTACAACTTCGTAAGGATAGATGTTATACGTTGATCTACACTAACATCAGTTCAGATTTGAAAAATCTGATAACGGAAACAACTGACGGAGTAGCGGCATGGAAGATATTAAAAGATGACTTCAAACCAGTCACAAGAGCAAGAATAATCCAGCTTTTAGATCATTTTTTGGAACAAGATACCAACCAGGGGGAAGATGTTGGAATCTTCATATCTCGTGTGAAGACAGCGGCAATCAGGCTACAGAAGCGGGTCATAAATTGGACGACCTGTACATAGGATTTCAATTAATAAGGTGGCTTCCTCAGGAATTCCAGTCTACCGTGCAACAAATCTACAGATGGAAAGAAGAGGACTTTAGAGTTGTCAAAATTGAAGCAGAGCTGATATTACAAGCCAATCGTCTTCAGTTGATGAAACAAGATTTGGAGAAAGCGGAGAATGCTTACTTGAGCAGTTTCAGTTCGAAGAAGTCGAAGACGTTTCCTGGTGCTACGGCTGCAGCTCATGGAGATCCAAATGGCAAGAAAGATTACCAAAAAAAAAGGTGGTAAGGTAACTGTAAAACTATTAAAAATGTTAAACAATCTATTAAGACTATAGGTCCGTGTTATGTATGTAATAAGTACGGGCATCTTAAAGTAAACTGTAAAGAGAAAAACTCTCTACAAAAATCTCCTTCAACTGTAAATGAAACTTTTAACATAGAGTTTAATATAAATTTAAGATTTTGTGAAGCTGAATGTAGTCTTTTAGAACTAAATAAACAACTCGTAACTAGTTGTATCTTATTTGAGGAATACTCTGATAAAGGTGTTTGGGTAATAGATACTGTGTGCTGCCACGAGTCATTTTTGTAATAACAAGAGTTTATTTTTTAGATCTTAAACCGATATCTAACATGAAAATGTCTTTAGCAACGGAGGATAAAAAGTTGTCCCGTAGAGGAATCGGTACACTTAGATTTCTGGTAAAATATAAGGGGAGTTTCATGAAATAACTTTGTCTGATGTTTTATTTAATCCTAAGTTGAGGAGAAATTTGTTATCGGTTCCAGATTAGAAAGTAAAGGTGCGCATTTTGTGGTACCAAAGGTAAAATTAATGTTTTTAATAAAGACTGGATAAAATTGTTCTCGGCGACGTCATGAAAATTTGTATTTTTAAGCCGGATCATTATATTATACCAAAGAGTAAAGAAATTAATTTTTTTAGTAATGTAACCGCTAAAACAAAAAACGGATCAATAGAAATATGGCATCAACGCTTTTGTCATGTTAATAACGATTACTTGGTAAAAACTAGTAAAAATGATAGTGTTAGGGTCTCCCACGCTTAACTGATAATGGTAAGACTCATTGTATACCGTGTAAATTAGCAAAGTCCAAGAGAGTTTCATTCAAAAGACGGGGGCCGTAAGATCAAAACGTCCATTGGAATTTGTTGCATATGGACCTCTGTGGTCAATGCCAACTGAAAGCCAAGGCGGTAATAAATATTTCTTGAGTATAATTGACGATTATTCAAGAAAGGTGACTGTATTTCCCATCCGAAATAAATCTGACGTATTTCATACGTTTATAAGATTTCAGAAACGAGCAGAACGTTTTCTAAGTAAAAAGGTAATAGAGCAGTTAGAACTGATGGCGGACTAGAATTTTGTAATAAAGATATGGATAATTTCTTGACAGAACTGGGTATAAAGCATGAGGTAACAAATTCATATACGCCAGAAATGAATGGGGTCGCGGAGAGATTCAATTTAACCGCTCTAGATGGCATCAAAACACATTGCTCAAGTCTAGTGAAGTTCCCCATAAGTTTTGGGGAGAAGCATTACTTTGTTTCACTTATGCGTGGAATCGAATTTGTCACAAAGACAGTAACAAAACGCCTTTCGAAAAATATTCAGGTAGAAAACCATCGGTATTGCATCTAATACCTTTTGGATGTTTGGCATATGCTGGTGGGCCACAACAAATTAAAAAAAAAATTCGATATGCGTGCGAAAATGGGGATTATGATGGGATACGCACAACGTACTAAGGGTTATAGAATATGGTTAATAGATGAAAATAAATTAGTCGAGACTATTAATGTAATATATATATATATATATATATATATATATATATATATATATATATATATATATTCCATGAAAATAAGAGGGGAATTAATTTTAGACAGAAAGTTAATAGTAACCTTGGATATAATTTAAACCTTCCTGATTATTATGATGATGAGGATGATTTTGATAGAGTAAAAGATTCATTAACGAGTCGTTTAGTTTCAAAGACAAGTACGGAAACGCCCTCAACATCTGAAAAGCCAGATGTATATTCCGATAATCATAGCATGATCCCATGTACAGAGGTTAAGTGGATTCGAAATATAGGTAGGAAAGTAACTGGATCTAACGTATATTATAGTATAGAAGGGGAAGCAACCAGATTGAAATCTTTTAACGAAATAGAGAGATACTGTAAGAGGCATAATATTGAGTATGATCCTAGTTTATTTAATTTTAGAAAAGATAATACCGAATCCCAGGGATTTTCAGATTTATCAGAGCAACAAGAAGCTCTTATGGTTGAAGTAACTATTCCTAACTGTTACAAACAGGCGATAAGATCCAGAGACGCATCTAAATGGCATGATGCAATGGATAAAGAAATTAACGTAATGAAGGAACGTAAAGTTTGGGATTTAGTTGATCATCCGGATAATATAAAAATTTTAGAAAACCGTTGGGTTTATACCATTAAATATGATGAAAATAATAAAATTGTTAGATACAAGGCCCGCCTAGTTGCGCGAGGTAACATACAATTACGAGGCGAGTCATTTGACGAGGTATTTAGTCCAGTTGTTAACTTTACTATTGTAAGATTATTTTTCACTATCTGTGTATGTTTGTGGAAATGGATGCATATTTAAGTAGATATCACTAATGCCTATTTATATGCTAACTTAGATACTGTAATCTACATGAAGCAACCAACTGGATATGAAATTGATAATAACAAAGTGTGTAAGTTACGTAAAGCAATATATGGACTCCACCAGAGTGGACGCCAGTGGTTTTTGGAATTAGAAAATAAATTAATTAAATTAAAATTTAAGAAGTTAGAGTGGGTTAATTGTGTATATATGTTTGAAGATAATGTAATTTTAATATTTTATGTAGATGACATGATTATATTTGGAAAAGAAATGGAAAACGTAAATTTTGTATTACAATTATTGCAGAAAAATTTTGATTTAAAAATTATGGGTAAAACAAAGAAATTATTAGGAATAGAATTTGAAGAACTAGGTAATAGTCTGTTGATACATCAGAGATCTTACATTCGAAGGTTATGTGAAATTTACGAAAAATATAAATATCCCATGAGTTCATTACCTATATCAAAAGGTCAAGTTCTTTCCAAATTAGATTCACCCAAAACTAGCGAAGAAATTTTATCAGTTCCTTATAGAAATTTAATAGGATCTTTGTCATTTATTGCTATACGCACAAGACCCGATATTATGTATGCAGTAAAAGTATTATCTCAATTCCAAGCAAACCCGGGAATAAAACATTGGAATTGCTTATTGAGATTATTAGGTTATTTAAAATACACTCAAGAATATAAATTAGAACTTTCAAAAGTTAAATCATTAAAACTAAGATGTTATTCAGACTCAGATTTTGCTACAAATAGGGATGATCGAGTGTCGATGGGAGGGTTCATAACTTTTATAGACGAAACTCCAATTTCATGGCGAACTTTCAAGCAAAAATCCGTTAGTCTGTCGACCATGGAAGCCGAGTATGTTAGTTTAACAGAAGCAGCTAAGGAATTCATTTGGCTAAAGAATGTAATTAATAATAAAAGTTTAAATTTGAAATTAAGTGAAAATGTAATGTTTTGTGACAATCAAGCTGTTATAAGTTTTTCCAATTCACCGGTAGAAAATTATAGAACAAAACATATCGATGTTCGTTATCATTTTCTAAGGAATTTGATATACGACAAGGTTTCCCAAATTAAATATATCAGTACCAAAAATAATTTGGCGGACATTTTTACCAAACCCATGGTAAAGGAAAAATTGTTGTAATTTTGTTGAAAATTATTTTTTTTTTAGAGAATAAGAGACTTTGTTTCTTTAAGATTAAAATATTAGTTTGTTTATTACAATAAAGATTGTGAATAAAATGTATTTTTTTTTGTTAAATTGTGTAACATGTGATTATAGAATAAAATTAATTTACTGATTTGTAAGAGATAATGGTACGAAATTGGAAAAAGGGGGCCGATTGTTAGACATTTAAAAAGTAAAACCATTCGAAATATTTTTGGATCCAAATTTTTATGATCTCCTTGTGTTGTTTTTCCAATCCCGTTCCATGATCTCAATGAAAGTAAACAAACCGATTCGAACCCGATCTTTTGCAAGTTTCGTGATTTGTGGTTGGCAGCAACTGCAATGCAAATCGAGCGACTATTTAAACTTCGGCTCGTGTTAGTTTTCATGCGGGGAGGAGAAAAGAAATATAAGAAGTGTGTGAGTGTTTTAGCTCTTAGAGGAGAGAGCGGCTGGTTGGCAATGCAACTGTATGTTGCATCCCCATTTTCAGATTATAAATTCGTTTTCAATATTAGGCTGTAAGAAGACGGTTCGAATCGGATGTCTGGTAATGTTGATTTTTGAACTAAGATTTTATTAGTCAACTTATTGTTTTTTTATCGCTCCAGTAACGAGCACATTGACTTTATCCTTGATTATTATTAAAAGCCATTTTTAAGAAACTGCTTTCATCTTCATGCCTCCTCGACACAAAAATTTCACTGCTTGCTTTGCCAAAATTTGAGTTTACCAGTAAGTGTAACAATGTGTTTCCGTTTTTTTCTCCTGATGGGACATTTATAGTTGAAGGACTCCAGTGGATGGCATCGTTCAAGGATTGGAGAGAATTGATGTGTTTCCGTTTTTTCTCCTGATGGGACAATTCTGTTTATACATTATTGGGAAATTTTTTTTGTGCTGTGTATTTGAGAGAGGGGAGGAGTGATGGGAGGTCAGAACGAATTATTCAACAGACCTCAAAATTTCAAAGTCAGTTTTTTGGAATTCGTTTCAATTTCCCCTCACTGGACAGTGGCATTCCTTCTGCAAGGGTGTGCCAGAGGGTTCCCGCGCCTGGGGGTCACTAGACCCATAAATTGCGGGGTGCGTCAACAGATTTCCCGCTCTCCCGAAAGTTCAATAAACCCTATGCTGTAACTCTGCGCTGGTCTCTGGACCAATCAGAGGTAATTAAGTGGACAAGACTAAGAGTCCGTTCTAGGATTTTTATGTGAAAAGTTGTAAAATAAAACGGGACGCACCCCGATTTTGAGACAGAGAGACATGGACAGAGTCGATCCCAGAGCTAGAGAATCACAAAAGAAAACTTCCGCAGAGACTCCGGGCGTCAACCATGTCCATTCTCCTACCCTGCTTTTTCCTCTCTCAAGCTAAGTTAAATTTTGATCTTGTAGTGAAGTAAATTTCCAGATACTTGTGCTTAAAAAAATAAATTTAATAATGCTTTAAAACTATACGATCAGTGTATAATTTATTGTGAGATGAGTGTTTTAATTTTAGAATTAGTTAACTTAATTAATTGTCATGATGCGATGTGAAATTAGGAATCTGGGTTCGAAATTATAGAATTTAAACAAAGCTAAAATAGCGTCGCATCAGTTATTTGCCTCCCAGACTTCGTCCAGACTCCGGATGTTCAATTGCATACAGAGTACAGAACATCTTGGTAGGTTATTCAGCTTTTCTTTTCCTTATATTGCCTTATAATCAAGTCTTAATTTATATTAAGTTATTTTATTAGTTAGTGTTGTTCTTTTTGTGAAATTACTTCCACTCAGGTATCTCGGGACAGCACATTTATTTATATACAAATATAAAAAACGATCACGGAAACTGGACACAGGCAATCTGACCCAAAAGCCCACAGCGACCTGTCAGCTAGTGAACCCCGTAGAAGGAATTCGTGGGAGAGAAGCGCAAAAACGCGCGTGGGCAAGTCACACAGTTATTCTTCCACCAGAAAAAATAGTTCACTCGCTTCACCCCAACATACCCCTCCTGCGAGTGATACATTTTTTTCAAACAATACAAATATTATAGACACATACACAATGCACATAAAATATAACAATAAACACAGTGACATAAAATCAAGAGAGTAATGAAATTATTTGCATTGATTATTCCAACTTTTCTACATTCATGACTTTCGTAAGGAAATCTGCAATTAAAAATTCTGTTTGGATATATTCTAATTTAATTACAGTATCTTCAATTAAATCCTTTATAAAATGAAAACGTAAGTTCATATGCCTTGATTTATTCGAAGAACGGGTACCCTTAATCCACTATATTGCTGCTTGACTATCTGAATCTAAAGTTACAGCATTATTTATAAATTGTTCACATTTTAATTCAGTTAACAAATTTACAGTCCAAATTATATCTTTACAAATTTCTCATATAGAAAATAACTCTGCTTCACATGTTGATCAGGGCGAGTTCTATTAGCTATATATAAAAGTTCACCAATTAATTCCTGATACATAGTAATATCAATAAATTCATTTGTAGAGGGAAAATTTTTGTCTTCCCCCTTCACAATTGGAGTTTTGACACTTTTAAAATTTTCTAAATTATGTTTGACTAATAATGAATTAATGTAGTCACATTGGGATAAATAAATACCATTTTCTCATTTTCAATTTTCATGCCTAAGAACTTATTAGTTTTGTTTTCAACCACTTCAAATACTTTTTTAATCTTACTAACAATATCTTCATACATTTTATCATTGTTACAAAAAATAGCTAAATCATCTACATACATACATAATATAAGAACACTTTGATTATCAGATTTAATAAAAACACAATTATCAGAAGCTAATTGTTTTAAACCAAAATTTTCTAATTTACCCTTTATTTTCATGTACCAGTTTCTACCAGACTGTGGCAAACCATAAATACTCTTTTTCAATTTACAAACTTTATCATCTCCAATTAATTTTTCATAACCAGGAGGGGTAACACATACACCGTCTCCTCTAAATCACCATATAAGTATGCAGTTTTTACATCAAAGAAATTAACATTTAACTTTAATTTAGCTGCAAGTGCAATTAACAATCGAAAAGATTCAATATGTACAACTGATGAATACGACTCTGAATAATCTATGTTTTTAATTTGATTAAAACCAGCTGCTACAAGCCTTGCTTTGTATTTCATATTTTTCTCAGCATCATCTTGTTTTAAATTATATACCCATTTAGAGTTTTTATTAATTTTGATTTCGCAGGTTTTTCTACGATTTCCCAAACTTTATGTTTATCTAACGAATCTAATTCATTCTCCATTGCTTATTTCCAATTTTGCCAATTAGCACTATTTTTTGCCTCAAAATAAGAGTTTGGTACATTATTCGTTAAATGAAATGACATCTGCTTAGAGTTTAGTCTTTCCGATCTTCTAACAGGGATTTGATATTGTACATCATTCAATTCAAGTACCGGGAGTTGGATTCTGCTTGTCTGAGGCGATGACGTGTTCTGAAGGGGAATTGAGTTACCATTCTCAATTTCTACAGAAACATTATTAATATCAAAATTAGACAATACTCCTTTCTCTGTATTTTGATTAATTTAATTTCTTTCATGAGAGACTTCAAAAAACGAGTCAATATCCCATGTTTCATTTTCAATCCAAGGGAGTGACACTTAGTCGAAATCCCCCGAGCTCTTGCAATATAATCTCCCACTGGTTCGCCGTTTTTCATGGCGATATTCTTGAGTTCATTGCTCGCGTCAATTTTTCGGTCATCGCCTTGGCCGATGAAAGTTGCTCTAGTTTTATCCCACAGCACTTTCGCGTTGTCTTCCGTCGCGAACTGCAACGCTTGTTCATCTGTGAGCGATAACTTTATACAGTGGGTGATCGGTTAATGAACACTTTCACGAAAGATTTTTATGTTCGGATAACGAACACTTTCAAGAAAGATTTTTTGTGTTTGGACAACGAACACATATTCGGAGATGATCAGGGAGACAATCCTTAAATTATGGATGAAATTTTGACAACTGCTAGAGATCTGGAATTGGAGGTGAACGAGGATGACATAGAAGAGCTCATAATGGGAGATGAAGATGAGCTGACGATAGAACTCCAAGAAATTTTGAATGAAGAACACCAAGAAACACAACGAAATGTGTCTCCTTCTGAACAAGAGGAAGACGAAAGAGGACCAATGCCGACATCTGCCATTAAAGATCTTTTGAAAAAGTGGGAGGCTGTCAGAGCAATGGTCTTAGAATGGCACCCAAATCAAGCTGATGTCAGTAGGGTTGCTATTAACGACAATGCTATTAATTACTTCCGGAAAATCCTGAAAAAGAGAGAAAAGTAATCGACATTGAACATGTTCTTCAACGCCCCGTAAGATTGTAAGCCCCATTGTAAAAATGAAAAGGACTGATTAATATGCAAGACTATATGTATGTATTATTTTTTAAAAAACTTACTAAGAAATTATACATTTTTTAAAATTTAATTTTTAGGGTCTCCAGAATGAATTAATCGATTTCACATAGAATTCTATGGTGAATCGATGATCGGTTAACGAACAATTCGGATAGCGAACATAGTCTTGGAACGGATTATGTTCGTTAACCGATCGCCCACTGTATACAATATAGTATCTAAGTTTTTTGATTGCCACTCAATTTCGTTCTTACGGCTAAGGTCTCCAGGTCTTTCGTTTATGATTAGAGAATCTAATCTCTTTAAGCTAAGGGCAGCTTTCATCTTAAGCTCCCAAATAAAATAGTTCGTTCAGTTTAAATCGGGAATTGTTATTTTATCCATTGTAGGTAGAAAGGTTTAAACGTTCACAAAATCAACTAACACATCACACAGATTAACCGCGCTCCGCTACCACCTGTTGTTCTTTATGTGAAATTACTTCCACTCACACAGGTATCTCGGGACAGCACATTTATTTATATACAAATATGAAAAACGATCACGGAAACTGCACACAACGAATCTGACCCAAAAGCACACAGCGACCGGTCAGCTAGTGAAGGAATGCGTGGGAGAGAAGCGAGAAAACGCGCGTGGGCGGGTCACACAGTTATCCTTCCGCCAGAAAAAATAGTTCACTCGCTTCACCCTAACAGTTAGTTTAGTTGTCATATACATGAAACAGCTGAAGCTGTATCAAGGAAGTGAAAAATTCAAAATTGGAACTTATCTACCTATATTAGACAATTTATATAAAGAACTTTCTCGTCATTTGGAAGCACATATAGTAAAATATCTTTTCTATTTGTGTTTCTAATTAATTTCTCACAAAGGGAAGATTCAGAAATTAAAAAAGCTGCCGCAATATTTAGAGAACATTATCCTGAGGACATCGAATTCGAATTCGTAAAGGAAATGGTTCATTTTAAGCATTTCGTATTACAAATACGTAGAGTAATGACGAGATACGACACTGGGAGTGGGGAGATAACAAGAGACTGATAGCGTCTTGTAAGATGGGAGTGTTTTGAGCAGATCGTTATAATTTGTACATATTCGGTATATGCTTAATACCAGCCGTTTAACTTTCTGAATTAATAATGAATCAGAGCAAAACGTGAGATAATTTCTAATTTTATTATCTAATATTCATTTGATTGATAGCAGTATTGAATTTTATAATGTACAATTATGTTTTTATAGTAGTTAAAGTATATCAATTCTGTGTCAGGATATCCCGAAAAAAAGGGGGTGAAAGTTTCATCCTCTCGCTTCTTAACAATAGGGATTATTTGAGTGATCTACGTACTGTTCATTTATGGAGACTAAGAACACATCGAAATACATTTTTAGCATGAATGAATTGAATTAACAGGATAAAATTAATTAAAAATATTTAGTGTATAAAGTTGAGTTATAAGATTCTTTTAAGTAAGAAGCTAATATTCTCTATAAAATATGCATTTTGATCAATGCGAATCAATTATGAAAATATAGTTTGCTTCAATTAGTTTTTAGGTGTTTATGAACGCGCGATTTCTTATTTCTAAAAAACATAGTGTGTTGAATGTTTTAAATCTTTTCGCTTAAGCACTACCAATTGAAAAAATATAACCACAAAACAAGTAAAAAGCTATTCTCAGTTCCTATATATAAGAACATGATTTTATTAAGAGAACGATATTACGAAAAATAGTTGTTTATCTCTCTCTCTTCCTACTTTACATATAATTTAATATAGTAACGTTTTTAAAAACTCAAATGGATATACTACTGGCCGCACAAATTGCAATATCCTGAAGGAAGCATGCAAAACATGCGAAATTTACATCATGCGTTGGCGGCGAGGAAATATGCAAATCATTAGCATTATAACACAATCACAGACAACCGTTGCGCAACTCGCAAGTGCAATATAAGGGGAGAACAGATTGGCAATTGTTTTTTCGTGCGTTTTATTGTTATTATTATTTTGCATAAGCTGTTTACCTATGCCTCGTGGAAGACATCGAGCGTCTTTTCACCAAGTTTATGGATTGGCAATATGTGGAAGCCGCATGGACTGCTGTACCCGAAGAACACATCTAAAACCTCTTTGAATCTATACCGAGGCGTGTGGCAGCGGTTATAGCCAACAATGATGACTACAGTAACCACTGATTTTGTCATCCTCTACACGTCACAAAAAGCTGTAATTTTGATTGTTTAATCTTTGTACAAAATGTTATCTGCCGAATAAATGTCGCTTTGATATCTCTAGTCCTTCTTATTGTTGCATTTTGTGTGGCCAGCAATGTATTTAAAATTTGACTTTCTTTAAAAAAAAATCCATTAAAAATGATAGTTAGGGTCTTTCACTTGAATACGAACTTGTCTTTTATTCATATATTTATTTATTTCAAATAAGTTAATTTAGATATATATTTATTTACCATCAGTATAACGAAATGCTCTCGGTTAGTCATCATAATTTCTTCTTGGAGTCAGAAAGTCACAAATGATATCCGCTATGTATTCTTATTTTTGCGACTAGATTCCTTTCACATGTGATAAGATTCCTTCCAAATCTCTTGCTGTTCATTGCTTACCTGATTTTTTACTTCTCGTAGCTTGTTGATGCCCGTCTGAAAGATAAATTTATGTATTGATGCGAGTCCATAGTAATAAATTATTAGTTTAAGTAACCCAGATTCGGTATTCGTAAAGCGCATTATGGCCAATGTTAAATAAATAAAATTATCTCGATTAATTTCTCATTTCGTTTAAGATACAGTTAAATTTATCGATGCATAAGTAAAAATTAGGTTTACAAAAAGATAAGGAACGAAAACTTAGCTTTGAAGGGAGGAGTACATGGTCGCCTTGGGCAGTCCCGGTTGGGTAGCGAGCTCCTTCTGCTAGTTACGTAGTTGCTGCAATTTTGGGGAGAGAGCGCCTTCTGAAATTCAGGTGCGTTCCATTTTATTCTCAACCCCATCACGCCAAAATCCTGGAGCCGGACTATTTACTGTCCTTTGAATTGTGAATCTGATTGGACAGTCCCCATCGCGCAATTCTGCAAGTCATGAAATTTAAGCGTTCACTGAACTCAGAAAAGCACGGGAATCCCTTGACACTCCCCACCGAAGGAATTTCACCACATCTGGTCAAGGGGGGGACTCGTATATAAATTGGTAGAAAGCAAGGGACAATTTCTAGCCTCCCATCAGTATATTTATTTACCATCTGTGTAACACAATACGCACCCTTTCATCTGTTACACTTTCTGCTGTGTTATCATAATTCATTCTCAGAGACAGACTGTCGCAAATGATATCAGCTATGTATTCTTATTCTTGCAATAAGGTTCCTTTTACAAGTCTTGCTGTTCATTGCTTATATATTCTATCTTTGCAAGTATCTTATAGATACATACGAACTTCCTATCATGCGTGCATACGTATCTATAATATAGGCGTCGGTTTCCTATTGGTTGCCGTAAATTGTGTGCTTTGTACTTTTTAATACAGATTTTCCCATTTCTCGTTAGTTTACTAGTTAATGCCTGAAAATGCAATCAGTTTAAGAGATTTTCGAAAACTCTGATTTGCCTCTTAATATGCAAATTCTTGCAGTAAGTAATTTTGGAGATTTAACACCATCTTAGTTAGATTCTCCGTTTGAGGATTATGAAAAATCATATTCTTGTAGAATTTGCAATAGGACATTTTTAAATACCTCAAAAGCTTTAAAAAAAGGAAAAGAATGCGCATGCAAATATTCAGCATAAATGTAACCATTGGGGAAAGACTTTGAGCAGATCTGATATTCTTAAGCGTCATATTAATTTGCACTGGGTATCTCAAATGAATGCGAATAACAGAAGAAATAAACGCCAAAGAGTTCCTTCCTCACCCCTACCGACCCATCTTGGATACCAAATAACTACTGCTAGAGATAGAAGAAGAAGAAATGAAGTAAAAAGTCATGAGATAGTCTGAATAAAATTTTCAGACGTATACAATTTCCATAGAATCCAAATTTAAAAAGGATTTAAATGGTTTTATACAAAATTCCAAAGAAAAAGTAGTAAGAAAAACTGAAAATAAATCTAAAGAAAGTAATAGAGAACAATTTGCTTTAAAATTCTTTTTGTTGGAAAGTTTCAGAATCTGAAGAGTAGAAATGTGATTCTCACATTTTCATTCAATGCGCGAAATTTCTTTCTTAAACGAATCAGTCGGGAAAAAAAGTAACAGAAGTCTTTTTAAGAACAGTATCAGCGTGTGAAAATTTTGGAAGAGGAAGTAATTGTATTATTGATAAAATTCTACATTTAAAACTAAAAACATGTATTTATAAACCCCTAGCACCTTTTTCGTACATTTATCTGACTGAAATTCTTGTGGAAAAAAAGTTATAATTATAAAAAACAGTGACGAGAAGTTTTTTTTTTGTGGTGCAATTTATAGCAGCGCTTCATCCTTCGAAAGTTCGTGCCGAACGAATAAGCAGTTATATTTATTTCCAAAAATAAATTAACCGTAAAGACGTCTCTTTTCCCACATTTATATCGCAAATAAAAAAGTTTGAAAATGAGTAATCTATCAATTAATGGTTTCGGTTTTGAAAGAGAAGTATTTCCATTAAAAATCACTGCAACTAGGAAAAAGAGACACATAAATCTAATATTAATATATCAAGCAATCAAGAAACATTTTACAGTAATACCCCGAACTTACACGATAGGTGGGACTGTGTGATAACCGCGTAAGTCAAATTCGTGTAAGTCAGGGTTAAAATTTCGTATATAAATTATTTTTCGTTGGAGCCGAAAACGAAAGAAAATAATAATTTAGAAAAAAAAATGTTTAGTAAAAATCTTAGATAACACACACAAATACAAAATCACCAATCAAAGTTATTTTGATTTAGAAGGTTTCATAAAATACAACAGAAAGTATTCTGCTGGCTCAAATACTTTTTTTTCCTTCCGCAAAATTTCCTCATAGCAGGCTAATAATTTTTATTCCTTGTTTCGGTGAAAAAAATGCCTTCTGACCCTTTTTCAATTAAACTGATGCCTTCTGTAAATTCTCAACCTCATTCGAACTTCCGATTGACTGATTGAAGACTCAAATTCGTTCATGCATATATATTCATCAGTTGTCAGCTCCTGATTATGGGAATCCAGCAGTTTTTGAACGTCAACACAATTCGCTTTTAAATTTATTTCACTGGAAAGATTGACGACTTCTTCCATCCCATTACCAATTTTTTTTTCTCAAACAAAAGACGAATCGACGAGATTTGAAAATCGCATAACTGCGGGGTCTCGTAAGTCAAGGTATTACTGTACTTTAATAACCCATATATACAAGTAGTTTGTTACATTTTTTAACAAATCATGAACATAAAGTGCTTTATTATGTTTATTGTCTTCAACAGTTTCATTATGAAGAATGATTAAATCAGTATAAAGACTATATAAATCATTATGAACGAAAAATAAAAATGCTAACAGAAAATAAGAAACGGCTTGAATTTAATAATCATAAATGCCAGTTACAAGTGCCATATGTCATCTGTGAGGATTTTGAATGAATTTTAGAAAAGATTAGCTCATGTGAACAAGATTCGAAAGTAGATGCTGGCTAAAAAAAGAATTTTGTAAGAACTGAATTCAGTTTGAGTGTCTATCTGCTGGTAAAAAGATTGATAAATAAAGCATAGGTCTAATCAAAATGATTGTAACATAGTAGTGAAGAGGCAGTATGCTTATAGTTCATACGGTGTAACTTCTATAAACAAATTTTCAGCAAAAAATGATTTTTCAATTGAAAGTAAAAAAAGTTTTCATCCTGCAGTTTGGCTTTTTTTTTTTCATATTTTGAAATTTATTAGCATTGCAATATTCCATTGTCTTCTGTGACAGTAGTTGCAAATACATAAAGTTCCCTCAAAATACGAAGTTGAACTGTTCACAAATGAAGCTGGTAGAGTTGTTGTTTTTTTCACGCAGCTGTCATATGATTGAGATGGTGTGTCAGGGGTGGCTAACCCGCATACACGCGTGCCACAGTGTTGCACGGCGGAGTAACCAGGAATGTCTTAACACTTCTTGAGGCCCAGGATCCCTACGCAAAAGTATACCCTTGGGCCCTTACACAAATGTAGGCCCTACTTATGACCCTTGAAAGTAGACGGTACATAGAGTACGTTGTCAAATACTCGTACAAACAATAACCCGAAACAAATAAATGGGCATGATTTACAATAGCACAAACAGGCTCGACCGACTGCCGCTTTTTGACTGAGTGTTTAATGATGGTGTATGGTGGAAGGCCTAGACCTATCAGGGACGACGATCATCATATGTAGTCCGTTGATGTATTGTACGATATTCCTAGTTTTTCAAAGGATACAACCGAAAAAAATTGGACGTTGAAATTATTCGAATCATACCTTATTATGGCCTAATCGAAACCGAGATGATGCCCCCCTTTTGGTCGAGGCCCTGGGCCCAGGCATAGATGGCTCATGCCTTCAGACGTCCTTGGTTGTAACAGTAGCACGCGAAGACTAAATAAAGAGATAATAAGTAAAAAAAATTACAGTTTTATTGAAATGCGGTGGTCTCAGACACCCCCCTTCAAAATTTATTTTAAATAAACTTAAAGGAGTTGCAGTCGAAATTTATCGTGTAGAGAATGCACCTGCATTGTTGTCCGAGTCGGCTTTCCAAAGCTTTTTTCAATAGCGTAGCTACACACACAACGCCGTATCAGCCGTATAAATGATACGGAGGCCCGAAGCTGCAGGGGCCCCAACACGTGTAACTATAGTCCTACTAACAGGGCGCTCATATCAGATAAAGGGCCTCCGAAGGAAATTTGATACTTAAAAATTACATAATAAGTCAATAAGTAACATTTTTTCGCCTTTTTATTTGTTCGAAATTTGGAAGTGGCTCCCTTAATTATTTTTTTTTACTGAAAATGATACTCTTCCTAAAATGGTTGGCCACCTCTGCGTTAGGTGAATCGAACCAAAGCTATCTAGATGGCCTTGATCGAACCCACTGTGAAGCATTAAATTTACCACATTCAAATAGTCATCAAATCTGGCAACAGAGCTCTCTAAGTTGGGCCTCCATTTACATCGTGTTCACGTGGAACGGTAACATTCAAGTACAAAAGGTAATTTTGCTAACATTAATGCTTACTTATTTATATATTTTTACTTATGTATGAATATTTTGTAATTTGAATTTCCTTTTTAGAAATGGGACGAGTCGTCAGAGCTCAGCGTAAAGGAAGAGGTAGTGTTTTCAAATCTCACACAAAGCACAGGGTAGGTGTCCCCAAATTGAGAGCTGTAGATTTTGCCGAAAGACATGGCTATATTAAAGGAATTGTTAAGGTATTTATTATTCTTTTTAAATTAAGGTTTAATGTTTAAAATTGTAACTTAAATGTACTTCGATTTATTTAAGTGATTCAATTAGTTAACTTTATAGTAACTTTCATTTGTAAATATGTTGCTAGTATGCTAAATATAAATATAATTTGCATCCTTAATTTCTTAAAAAAGAAACTAAAATGACATTTTATTTCAAAAATTCTACATTCCTTCGAATTTATATTAGTTATAAATCTCGTAGTTTAAATTTTGTGATTTAAGGCTTAGCGATCTTGTTTGAAAAATGAATTGCATTTCTTGTGTATTTAATCAATTTAATGTGGTTAGTACCTGTAACTTATCAAAAGAAATTTATTATATTTTTTACCATTGTGTGCTATATATTTTGTCCGTGTTAGAGCATTATAGATATTTAGTTGTTTTAAATTCAATGAAGTGCCTAGTTTGGAATTGTTAACCCGGCATCACTCGCGCGAAAAAACGAACTAAAGTTCGCGCACCCAAGAGTGTTACATTCTGTTTTTACCATAAAATTTGTATACAAAGGTAAAAAAGGAAGAAATACAATGTTTTTACACTCTTCACACGTAAAATTAGTTTTCCTGTTCTTTTTATTAGGGCACTCAGTACTTTGTTAAATCCTTTTTTTTTTTGTGCTGAATATTTTTCAGAATAAGTTTCATTGTGCAAAGACCAAAAAAAATTTTTTTTCTTCAGATTTTATGCCATTATGTTTTATGTTGACAAGACTTCCAAATTTAAGAATTCTTTTTGGAACATTGTCATCAGAAGTTATACCAAAATAAGACTTTTCCAATCAGTATTAACGTTTTGAATTTAGAAAAGGAAACTAATTTTAAAAAATCAGTAATTTCTTTCATACCATATTGTAATGCATAATTTTTTCAAGGGGCATGCAGAGTAATGCAACTTACAAAAACTTTGATTTTAAAATTTTATTTTACAGGAAATTATTCATGATCCTGGTCGTGGTGCACCGTTGGCAGTTGTTGTATTTAGAGATCCATACAGATATAAACAAAGGAAAGAATTGTTTATAGCTGCTGAAGGAATGTACACAGGACAATTCATCTTCTGTGGAAAAAAAGGTTAAGTGTTGCCAATTTTGTAGGGGAGGAAGGGTTGATTCTTGAAATATTTTGTATAATAGGTTACAAACGTTTTTTATTTGTGCAAAAATATTTATGAAATCTGAAATTATATATTAACACATTTATGCCTAGTGTTCCATTTTTGGAACAGCAGTTGAGTGAAAGTTTTTTGTAGCTTAAAAGTTCAAGATTGCATTTGTGACTTTAACCTGCTTCATAGGGGCATAGCAATTTCGTTTAAAACATTCAGTTAGTTACTCCTGCATGTATTTGCCTGCAAAGAGGTTGTGAAAGCTGGTTTATATTTCAACCACTGGCATAAATGGGTTAATGTTTTGAAAAATTATGAATATTATTGTAGATTTTTAATCTTATCTTAAATTAGTGGTTTGTTGTGAAGGATTATTTCTATAAAAATGTTTTATAAATGTTTCAAGATAAATATTAAGAAAAAGCAGATCCCACATGTGGTCTAGTGGTTAAGATTACTTGACTCAGTGGCTGAATTCATAACCCCTGGCCGTGTAAGGTCAACTCTTCCTTTTATCCCTTGAGTGGGTGATAAATGAGTACATAGGATTAACATTATGCTCCAGATTTCATGGTGGTGTGTCAACGGGAGCCTAAATTCTAGTACTTTTATCTGTGTAAAGTAATTAATATATTTTTAGAAATTTAAACATATTGTCGTGTAATGTATATTCCCTCTTCCTCCTATATTAAATATAGCTATAATAAAAGCTATATTTAAATTTTTGTCTTCTGTCCATGTTAATCTATCCTGTATAATAAAAATATAATTACAGAAATAAGACTAGTTTTTTTTTAATGGAATTGTTAGTTGGTTATGTAACTTAAATATATCCAGTAATCTATTTTTATGAGATCTTCTAGTAAGAACGCTCTTTCTTATGAATATGTTGCAATTCTTATTTGTGGTTCCATAAGAATGATTTAATATGAATCTTGGCTCATTTGCTATAATTTGAAGATAGAATTAATCTTGAACATACAAGTTAACAATTTAAATTAGTTATTCTTTTTTGTAGTAAATTTGCTGGTGTATTTATCTGTTTTAGATATTTTTTATTTTAAAGTTCGTTGTAAGGAAGGAATCTCACTTTTTTTAAATCAATCTTAAAGTTTATTTTTCTGTCAAAAATTAATTATTCTTGGGCTCAGTCTTTATGTTGATGCTTGCTTTTTGATCATTAAATGTTAAAATAGAAGTTGAAAAATTATCTGTTATTCTGTTAAGTTTTGTTAGATATATTAAAATTCTGTTAACTATTCATTTCTGTGTTATGTTGCTAAGCTTATAATATTTTTACAGCTGTTTTACAAGTTGGCAATGTTATACCTGTTGGAAACATGCCTGAAGGTACCATAATTTGCAACGTTGAAGAAAAGGCTGGAGATCGAGGTCGTCTTGCTAGGGGATCTGGAAATTATGCTACAGTTATTTCGCATAATCATGATGCTAAAAAAACTAGAATTAAGTTGCCTTCTGGAGCAAAAAAGGTTTTACCATCTGCAAACAGGGCTATGGTTGGTAAGGCATTTTTAGTTTTAATATTGCTTTTTATATAGTTTTAAGTTGAAGGATGAAAATGTAACTACACTACTTTACTTCTTAACTGCTGAGGGAAAGTTGCACATTTCGCTCACCAATACTAATGTTTTTCACATAGGTGCTAGGTGGCCGCGGTAGTCGAGTGGTATAGGTATCGGATCGTGGCTTGCCTGGTCACGAGTTCGATCCCAGTACCACTAAAGACCCGTCGTGTAGGGCAGCGATGCACGTTAAATCTGTCGAGAGCTGAAACGTCCTCCCGTTGGTGTGGTGTGGTAGTTAGGAGAGGGGGGTGCCAGCTCAGGTGTCGTCCACGTCACTTGACCATGGTTCAAAATTACGTGGTCCGTCGCCAAAAGCCCTCGTGTAGCTGAACAGTGCGACGTTAATATTAAATCAATCAATCAATCACATAGGTGCTAGCAATTGTGTTGTGTATTAGAGAAGATATAAATAAATAAATCCTTCACAAACACTGTCAGGATCATTGTGGGGTACATTCCGAAGCCTTAGGAATAATTTCACAGATAACAGCAGATTATAAAGGTTCGTAATTTGGAAAGCCTGCGGTAGTTAAAGGGATAACCCTTTCTGGACGCAAACTCGTGTGTACCGCCGCTGCCAGAGGGTTTTGTGTAGTTAAACCTAATTTGATGTAATCAGCATACAGATGTCTGTAATATTATCATAAAATTTTCAATTAACAGAACAAACATAATATAGTATTTATCACTCACTACTCTTGGACACTAATTTAGAATCAATTTTGTATCATTCTGATATTCCTAGTTCAGTTGAATATTTTCGATGCTTCGACCTTGTAAAATTTAAAAAATAATATTTGTCTACTAGATCTAATTATCCATTATAAACTATACACTGCAAACCCAAACCAAATGCTCCATCGCAAATAAATCTTGTCTTCACTATAAATATAAACCACATTTATTTCAAGAGCAGTCATAAAATATTCAATTCAGAAAGATTCCTTTTCCCTTATGTTTATAAAACAAAAACCACGTGAATGTGAGTAATATTTATCTCATTTCAAGAAAGTCAGATCTACATGAATTTCAAACCTTATGGACATGTAATGCCATCTATTGCCGAAAAATTGAGTGTAAATTACATACAAGTGAAACTTATAAAAGCGTGTTAAAAATGTTCCATTTGCTTGTCGCGGATATGGAACTCTTGGGAATTGCTGGTGTTTCATGCCAGGGCAGATATGGGATGTTCGTCTCAAAGGGGTTAATGCAAATTAAGCTCTTTACATTGACCTAAGTATTGGTTTATTTACTCTTTGATGTCTCCTATAAAGTTTTACTCTACTTTTTTTAGTTCTCAATCTTGCTTGATAAGGAGGGGGTGAAAGTAGTATAATCATAAGTAATTAATGGAGTATGTCATAAAGCAAAAAATGCTCTTAATTGTGAGGGTTTGAGTGAGATTGTAATGTTTTATGTTTATAAAATAGAACATTGTAAAATATTTTAGTTTTTACTTTATCAATTAAAATGTTGTATATATCTTCAAAAGAAAGAAAAAAAAACTGTCATTATATTGCAAGTTAATCAATCTGTTAGTATTGGCATTTGTCATGCAGTTAGGTAAATCACATTTATTTAAAAAATTCAAATAATAGTTTTAATCAAATTAAATATGGAGTGAAAGTTTTTTGATACCTAAATGTATTAACATATTTTAGAATACCTAAATGATAGTTTTCTTCATATATATATCTTGTGAAGCATCCTATGTGTAGATAGTGAAAAACCTCCCAATTGTAATTTTTATATAGGTATTGTAGCTGGAGGTGGACGTATTGATAAACCCATTTTGAAAGCTGGTCGAGCCTATTACAAGTATAAGGTCAAGAGAAACTCATGGCCTAAAGTTAGAGGTGTGGCTATGAATGTAAGTAACAAATTATTTTATAGGTGTATTGACATTTGATATTACTGGTTTGGGACTTTTTATTAATGTTTTTAAATGAGTTTACCTTAATAAAACGTGTGCATGTTCTAGGCACATTTTTTTGTCTTTAAATTGGTTAAATCTTTTTGTTATAACAACTCCTTTTGTATAAAGGTTATACTGTATGTTTTAATGTTCAATTAAATCTGAAATTTTCTTCATAGCCTTGTGAACATCCCCACGGTGGTGGTAACCATCAACATATTGGAAAAGCTTCAACTGTACGTAGAGATGCATCTGCTGGTCGTAAGGTGTGTACCCTGTTTAATTTGAGTGCTAAGTAATCCTGACATAGTATTTAAATGAATAATGGTTTCTTGGTATAGAGAAACAGGTGGTAATTTTAATATAATGAATATTTTCAATTTTTTTTTATCCTTAAGAAGGAATTCATAGTATGGGTAGGGCTATTTTTGTCTGTGTGCTTTATCAGACTGCTTCTGAAATGGTTTATAGAATGTATTATGCTTTGACTTTTGGGTGTCATTTTTACTGTTTTGGAATTAAAGTTGATGCTAATTTCCACCATGTAACTGTTACATAAATGTAATTAAACTGAGTTTCTAATACATTTTCTTATATGAAGCATTTTTTTAATTTTGGCTTATTTTGTATAGGTTGGTCTTATTGCTGCAAGACGTACTGGACGTATACGTGGTGCCAAGGAAATAGCACATGGAAAAGAAGATTAAGGACTTTGTTTAATAATAAAAAAATTGAAAATACTTGGTCTAAAATTTATTATGAGTTGTATACCTTTTGCGATAAATTTTATTGAATTTAAAATTGCTAAAAATGTATATTGACTTGCTTTTAAAATCTTGAACCCAAAAGATTTATCTTGTAGATTTTCATAAAGTTCAACTCTTAAGAAACTTTTAAGTCAATGTATTGAGTATTTTCTTGAATATTTTATCAGTTGAAGATTTATGATATTAAAATTAAAAAAGATCTTCGATTTAAAGTTTTTACATGCACATCTTCCTTGGAAACTAATTAGATTTATAAGTCCTAAAATGCATGTCCATTTATACATAAAATTATTAGTGAAGAAGATATTAAATTACAGTATTAAGAGTTCTTGTCTCTTCATAAACTTAAATTAGTGATGTTTTAATTCAAAATATTGGGACTTGGGTTTAAAGTAGATTAACAACTTGCTATGATGTGGAAATAATTCCCGATCAAAATAATTAGATTTTAAATTACATTGTATATTTTGTTCATTTGCTTTTTGTTATAAACTGGTAATCTTACATAATTAGGGAACAATGGGATAAATACTTTTTCCTTTAATTCTACATTGTTCAAGTATTGGATCACCAAAGTATCTAAATGTATTAAGTTAATCAGTATGTTTCAGAAATTTTCAAAACAGAACTTATGAGTTGCTTTAAGACTGCTGTCTATCCAAAAAGATTCTTTAGGGGAAAATGTTTTTTTCTTTCTTATATCTGTGATTTTAGAAACTGTGCTTCTATTTTAATAGTCCAGCCATGGAGAAAAGCAATGAAATATCTATTAAAACTAGTTTAATTAATCTTATTTGTATGTTTAATAGTTAGTTTGTATAAAAAAAAGTTAAAAACTAATTATATATACTTTAGGAAAGGATTGAGCTGACACTTTCTCCTTCACATGCAGAGTAAAACTGACTATGAGAATTTTCTTGCATTAATTGACTTAATAAGCGTAAAGAAATGTAGAACTTTTATACAAAAATTATTATTACTTAAAATGAGTTCTATCGCATTTTATTTATAGATTTTTTTTGTACAAATGAAACAAGTAATTTTAAGCTTCCATACCAAAGAACACTTGAAATTAATGTCTTTGATTTTTATAAAGTAGATATTTCGTTAATTTTTGAACATGTAAAACCAAGTTTCTCCATTAACTTTAAATGCAAGTGATTGAATTCGTTACAATTAGTCCTTAGGAACAATTACATAAAGAGCATATTGATTTATACTTTTTCTTTATCAATTAAAAGCATTAAATAAAATTTTTTCCTAAAGTTTGAATTACTAAGATATGAAATCTGATTAAAGATGCCAAAACCATTTTTATAAGAATGAAACAAGATCCATAAATTTAGTGTTAAGTGAATGAGCTATACCAAGAAATTTGAAAATATGTATAGAGCTCTATATAAAGTCGCAAGATTTTGGATTCTAGCTAAAATTTTAGCTCATCTCCCAAAATTTTTGATTCTGAATTAACTTTTAAATCTGTAGTTTTGAAAAAAGTTACCTTTGGTAATACATCATAAACATTGTTACGACAGGATTTAAATTCACGAATATTCGATTTCTTTTGCGAAAAATACGTCTCTAAAATATTGTTTCAAAACGATAAAAGCATCTGACATAGCTCAATTTTTAGAAGTGTTACCTTTTTCAACTTTAGGTAGAAAAATATTAAATATTCCTGTAACGGAAAGGAAATTGTGTTGATTATTACGAACTTTACGCTCCTCTACTGAAAGATTTTCTACCTTGATAAAAATAGCTGTAGTTTTAAAAAAGTCCAGAAGGTTTTAAGCTGCACTACTTGAGGGCTTCAGGTTTTCTCCGGCCTGTGCAAGAACCGACACCTGGATCGCGACTGAGTTTTATTTTCCGTATGTAAAGCTGGGATAACGGGTTTAAAAATGTGTTTAATATTTTAATGATTTTTAATTCTTTGCTGTAGTAGTGTGTTACTTGTTCCTTTTTAGAAAAACTTTTTCTGTATAAATACTTTTAAAATTTCGATTTACTCCGAAGGACGCGAACTGCTGTAAATTGGATTGCTCTTATTCACGAACCTGCCTGTTAATGCCACATGCATTTTCCTTCGTAATTGAAAGACGATTAGTCACGTAACATATATCAGTAATATAAATTAACAAACAAGTTTGGAGCCCAGCTAATGAGAAAAAATAAAATAGTAAAGAGCACGGTATATATATAATAGCAGCTGAAAGGTTAAACTAAAATCACTGCAGCGCCGGTTTATCCACAGGGGCCTGAATAAGCTGGACTTAATCGGGTTTAAATTTCGATCCGTCAGTGCCAAAGGGGCCGGTATATCTGCTTGTGAATCGTGGGCGAGTGCTTGTTAACGTCGCACGATAAGAAAAAAAACGATGGCTATTGGCAACCGACCTTCTTAAGGGACGAAGACGACACCAGAGTTGGTACACCATTCTAACTACCACACACTAACGGGAGGATTTAAGCCACAACCCATTTATCGTGCCTCTGCCAATCTGTTCGACGGGTCTTCAGTGGCACTACAGCTCGAACTCATGACACGCCGGGAAGGAGTCCATGACGATAACCACTAGGCTACAGCAAGAACAACCTTGTGTGAGAAGGAATAGACGGTTTCAGTTGATGTTCCCATGAAACATATAAAAGTATTTAAACATACTACTCTATGAATGTTCTTTAACACTAAGAATTGTAAAATAGTTTTAGCTTTTAGACATAAACAGTATTCATACAAACTGAAAATTTTTATCGAAGGAAAAAGTTCATGTGTATAACTTTTGATGTAAGAATGTTTTTTCTCTAATGCACTTCCACCAAATTGTGACAAATGTTCAAATTGTACACCTCCAGATCTAGCCTTGACTTCTTAGAAAAATGTAGCTGATTTAAAAGTACTAAAATTAATTTTTTTGAAAAATTAAATCACCTTAAGCGAAGAGTATTAAAAAGTAAAGTATTTTCTTCACTATAAAGAACCAGGACATCGTACGATTGTTTTTCCGGAAATAATTGTTCGTAAATATATTCTTAAATTGAATCATCAGTATAGAATGTATGAAAAAAATAGATAAAATGTATTTTTGTTATAAACAAAAAACGATGTGTAAACTTAAGTGAATCTGTGATCAAGTACAGGGTGCTTCATATTGAATGGTAAAAAAAAGAAAACATTGTGAACGTTGTAATTAATATATTTAGAAAAATCAAATTTACCTCAAAACTGCATTTGTTCAAGTTTCTACAGGTGTTCAATATGTGCCCTTCCGGTGACACGACAAATGTCTACATGGTTACCAAGCACCTGCCACACTCGTGATAGCATATCCCTTGTGATGGAGTTCAACACTGCAGTTATCCGCTGCTTCAGTTCCTCTAAGTCCTGAGGAAGTGGACGCACAAACACCTTGTCTTTAACGAAACCCCAGAGAAAAAAATCACAGGGCGTTAGATCTGGTGATTTCGGCGGCCAATGAAGACATGTCAAATCCTGTGGCCCAGCACGGCTAATCCAGCGATGGGGTAGACGTTCGTTCAGGAACTCACGTACGTTTTTATTCTAATGAGAAGGAGCACCATCTTGCTGCAAAATGAAATCAGGAACATCTTCCTCCTGCTGGGGGAGCAACCACTCAGAGAGCATGTCTTGATAAATGTCCCCATTAATCGATTTTTCAGCAAAGAAAAATGGACCAAAAAAACACAAATGTTTCATATAAAGCCCAGAAAACGTTCACCTTGGGAGAATCACGCTGATGTTCTAATGTTACATGGACATTTTCCGTGCCCCAAAATCGCAAATTATGGCGATTAACTTTGCCACTTAAGTGGAACGTGGCTTCATCGGTAAACACCAGTATGTTCTCGAAACCATTCACGTCGAGCTTTCCTTGAAATTGCACACAGAAATTATTACGCAACGGTTTGTCAGTAGGTTTTAAAGCCTGGACCATTTGATATCTGTACGGCTTGAATTAGTTGATTGATTGAATGTTAACGTCGCACTGTAAAGCTACACGAGGGCTTTTGGCGACGGACCACCTAATTTTGAACCATGGTCAAGTGACGTGGACGACACCTGAGCTGGCACCCCCTCTCCTAACTACCACACCACACCAATGGGAGGACGTTTCAGCTCTTGACAGATTTAGCGTGCATCACTGCCCTACACGGCGGGTCTTGGTACTGGGTTGCTTAGTTTGGGCTGTAGAGGGGAAACACACACGCTTAAACTCTCTCTTATTAATATAGATATACACAGTCGGATCTCAATCGAAGTCGCTAAATTCCGAAAAAAAGATCATTAAGTGGACAATGCGTTATATAGAGATTCATCTTTTAATCGCTGGCGTAGCTAGTCTTGAGTGGGCCCCGCATCAAAATTCCTTGAAGGTCCTTTTTGGAGGGCTCTCAACATTTTACGATTTATTCTTGCATACTTTGGGGCCCCATATCATTGATACGGCTGACACGGCGGTAGCTACGTCCCAGCTTTTAATGTACTTTAGAAATCACGCAAAATAAATTTTAAATTCTTAAACATTATATAATATTTTTTTAAAAAAGTTTTTATTCACACTCTTTTTGTAAATTAATGTCTATTTATTTTATAAATCTTACCCATCAAAAAGAAAGCTGTCAGAAAAAAAAATTAAAATAAAACATTGTCCTGGAATAAACTGCATTTTCAACTTTTCTTTATAATAGAATTAATGAATTTTTATGACATTTCTAATTTTATGCATACATTACCGCATGCGTCCCTAAGTTTAATAACTGAAAAAATTGTGAATTTTATTTGAATAATTATATATACGGCAATTTTATTGCTCTAGGTGGGTTAGGCATCTGGTAAAACCAGTTCTAGGCCACTGATCACCTTAAACTGAGAGAATAATTTGAAATGTTCAGAAATATTTTAAAAATTGAATCACCAGAGAAAAAGTTCCTTAAATAGAATTCTATAATTCTATTAAATTCTGTAAGGATTGTCTATAAAAATCAACAGTTTAGTTCTACGAATATTGAAAACAACTAAATTTAAAATTTCTTCACGGGTAGCATCTACCTGGTGCTGTTGGTTTCAAATAAGTTACAAAATTTTTAGATTGAAAATACTTTATTTATAATTCATAAGGTGGAAGAGTGAACACCAAAAAGCGACAGAAAGTTTCCGTGAGTGTTGTGACCTCCCTCCAAAAACCAATGCCAACTAATAAAAAATACACTGTTATATAATTTGATTCATAGTGTGAAATACGATTGAATATTTACCATATATAACTGACTAAAATTCATACGAATTTCTATTTTATTTTTGATCTTTGAAAATAGTGCATGACTGCAAAACCCTTCAATGTTACTGACATTTTCTAAGTATTCCTAAGAAAAATTTGATTCAGGGTTAATTAGTTTTTCTTCTGTTTCTAATCTGATGAATTATTAAGTATTCAAGTAATGTTGACGCTCCAAAGCAATCTCAAAGGAAGAGTGTGGCTCTGTTTTTCTAAAATAAATTTTAAATATCAGTCGAATGACTTCTACTTTAACTATTGCCGGAATTCGTCTGCTTTTGTTGTTACATAAAACCGCGTATTTTGGAAAAGTGAAACTTTTTTATTATTCTGCGTATTTTCTTTTGTTGCTTCAATCCGTAGATTGAATTAATAATTTTTTTAAGAAAAATATATTTGAATTAAATTTTAAATTTTTCTGAATTTATGCTCTGCATTCTTCTAATGTTGTGCAGATATCTGTATGATGTATAAAGAAAAAAATGTCATGTGTAATTGGAGCTGCTAATGTTAAAAGTATGATGTTTTTGACACATATATTTATAAGTGTCAAAAAGACACACAGAATATTTTTTTTTTAAAAAAAATTCTTACTGAGGAAATCGCCAGTACTTAAAGTATGTCTTGACTTCCAAAGATATTAAAATTAATCTCTCTCTGCAAGAGAAGAATCAAATGTAAAACGAATAATTATTTGAGTTGTTTTGGAATATCCAATTTTTTCGTAGAATTTTTCTTGTGCTATTAATATCTCATAACAATAAATATGGAATGAAATTATGAAAAGAAAACCTCATATTACTATTAATAAAGAAAATGATAATATATCATTAAGTAAAATTCTAAAAGAAACCAAATTAGACTATATATTTTACAGGGCTTTTGAAAACTCATTTGAATAAATTAGCTAGTATAAATGCTATGAATTTGATTATCTTTCTTTTCAAAGTGAATTTTTGTATTATTAATGCACTTTGTAAATTTTTTGAAAGCAGATTAATGGAATCTTAATTTTTTTTTTTTGAAAAATGCTAAAGTGACCATATTTGAAGCAGAGTGACACAATTATCCCAAATCAGTTTGTTGTTAAGAACCAATTTTTGAACAAAATATTGTTCTTTAGATAAAAGAAATAATTTTGTAGGATGGTTATGTATGTGATAGTTACTTTAAAATGTACATATATTATAACATTTAATACATCATGAAATGATCACACTAGATCCATTCTTTAATTATGTAAATTGTTAAAAGATTTTTATTAATCTGCTATTAGTGGTTGGAGGTTTTCTATTTAGTTGAAGTATTACGTTAAAATATTAAATGAAAGTTATTATTAATTTTAAAATGAGTTTTAATCCCTAACTATTGACTATTGTAAAAAAAAATTGCATTTAATTTTCAATTATTAAAATATATTTAGATTTTTTTAGTATGCTTAAAAATTTTCTTATAAATTTTTTATTTAATTATACTATTATAATAAATATTTGAATCCTTGCAAACTTCCTATTTTTGTTTTTGTTTTTTTAAATATAAATTTTTAAACTGGTAAAGAAAATTTTCTTTTTAATCACAGAATAGTAACACGTAATTTTTCAAAAGGATTATATTTCGGAAAGTACCAATTTCATAAAATTCTTTTACATATTATAAAATACTTTAAAATGCATTGATATACATATATATTACCACGATGCTCATCTGCTTTAATAATATATTTCTGAAGTTACTAAATTGTTATTGCTCATCTTATTTCTTGTATCTCTCCAGTACTTAACTCAAATCATGTGCTTTTCTGTCTATTTCAGTTTTTGGTAAAGCTTTTCATGCTTTAGTTCGCATTGCAGATGATTTATATATAGAAGCTTTGCCATCAGGAGTATGTATATATATTTTTAAATGTAAGTTAAAAGTGTAACATTATGCATAAAATACTATTACTTACTTTGATCTAATATTTTACAGCTAAAATTTCATACTGTCAATTCATCAAAATCAGCATATGCTTGTTTTACATTTAAACCAGACTTTTTCATTACATATAAAGATGATTCTGTGGAAAAAAGAAAAGTATTGCTTAAGGTAATGTATTAATAATTATATATATGTAGATATCAGTAGTTATAGTATATATATATTAGTAGATATATATATATAATTTTGATAGAATATCAGAGTGATTTTTAAAATAGTTTAATTAGCACTTTCAGTTTGTTCTTGATCTTAACTAATTACTCTAAATCTGCTTCAACTCTTTCAACAAACAATTTTTGTTGTACTACTATTGTAACTAAACCATATTATTCCTCATACATGTTCACAATTTAGCCCATTTAACATTCTCTTCTTTTCTCTCTTTAATGTAACTGATACATTGTTCACTCTATTAGTTATACAGCTACTTAATACAGCCATTGAAACAGCCCCATCTATCTCTGTAGCATAATTGTATTATAAGTCATGGATTGGATGTTACATTAGATTCAGCTCTGTACAAGATTATTTTTTTTGTATTGGTGTGCTTGGTTTTTACAAATATTATAATTATATCATGGCTAAATCATTTATGTCGGCAGTTCTTAAACTGTGGTCTGTACCCTTGAGGGTCCCCAGCACCTTTCTAGGGGGTTCACGAAGGTTTCTCATTTAATGTTAAGATTTCCATCTTTTACACATTCTGAAAGACCTTGTGGAAAAATTGAAAGATGGGCCATCCTAGACTAGATCACTAAATTGGCTCCAATGAAAAAACTACTAGAATATGTATTTTGATCAAAAATATTAATTCAGTTTTTTATTTGTTTGAAACTACATACTCATTGCTACAACATAATGTTTTTTTTAAAAAAACTTCCTAGAAGTAGCAGAAGCAGTCTTATGATTATGGAAGAATCGTTAAATCACAGCTTTAGGAACCAGGGAGGGGTGTTCAAAATCTTGGGGGTCTGCAATATGAGGCGAATAAATAAAGGAGGGGCTGAGGTAATCGAAAGTTTAAGAACCGCTGATTTACATTATGAAGTTGAAAATTTATTGTATATTTTGTATGTATACCATGTAATTAATTTCTAAAAATAATTAGAATAAAACATTCCCTTATATATTCTACAGAACTACAGTTAGTAGAAAAAAGATGCAATAATAATGTAGATAAAGATTCAACAACTGCACTGGAAATTAAATTTTGTAAAAATTTATATTTCTAATATCTATAAAAGGTTTCAAACAGTTAAGTGACAAATTTACTTATTGAATAATTAATTATTTGTTATTTATTGATTCAAATTATATTATGATAAAGTTTTCCGAACAGTGACAGAATAATTCTGAGAAATTGTGAGTTAATTTGAATTTATATCTTTTATTTCAATTTGTTGATACAGGACTTAATATAGTTAATTCATAGAAGATAGATACACACAACACATTTAATTTGGAGATATTTTAATAAACATATTATTAACCCCTTAACTGCTGAGAAAAATGTACGAAAAAATTCACCCCCCCCTCAGTGCCACTGTTTTTCCCACAGGTGTGCATTGTAATGTGGCTTATTGGGAGAAAATAAAAGGCGTGTTTTCCCTCTAAAAATTGCTTACATTCACTTAGAAAAAGAAAGAAAAGAAAAATATAAGATAATAAAATGAAAAAGTTAATCTCTAGAGTTACAGTATAATAAATAAATTATAACTTATCTGTTCTGTGATACATCCTGAAACATGGTTGAACAAATAAACCAGTATCACATTTAGTGTATTCATACAAAAAGTTAAAAGGCTCCTACTACACACAGTAATCGAAAAGGACAGCAAATGAAGAATAGAACAGAACATACTCAAAAAAAGAAAAAATCCTGCTGAGCTATGTATTTCATCGTTTGTGGAATATACCCTTTCAATCCAAAGCTGTGAAACTAATTTTAACTGAGCAGCGCAATACAAGAAGTCCTCCTTTGGTAGAACGAGTATACACACCTGGGGCACTAAACACATCAGTTGAGCAGGACGTGTATACATACCCGCGGCACTAAGGTGTTAAAATTTTTTTTGAAGATAAGTATTAGTATTTTTTGTGTCGAATTCAAAGCATTGTGGTAACGGAGAAGACAAAAACTCTACACTATTAAAATTCTTAGGTATTCAAACGTAACTATCTTACTTTCTACGTGCCTCTATCTTCTCACGAACTGCACGACGCAGAAACTTGCTTAAGGTACCAAAAGATCGGCAATGATCCGAGGAATCCGTTTTGACCATTTATATTCCGATATTGCAATTAGTTAAAAAGATATTAATTATAAACCTTGAAAAGCATAATTATTTTACCTCTGTTGTCATTTTTTACCGCCGAGCGGCTTTTCAGAATGAGTTTAGCGAAGTTCCAATTTTTCGACGTTTTTTTGTCCCTGACGTTTTAAAACACAATCTAATTTTTTTTATGAGACTCAGACAAAAAATAATTACAGAATTGTAAAGATCATTTACTTCGCTACGATACAGTATAATTTATTTTACAAAATAATGATATTTTCTATTTTTTACGATTTTTTCTAAAATGTGTCAAAATTGATACATTTTAATGAAAATGATTTCTAAATCGTTCCTTTTGCAATTTCCTTTGCGTTAATGAAGTGATATTCCACAAAAAAAGTTCATGCTTTTCTCTTTTAGAATCAGTCATTTAAAAAATAAAATGTCAAAAACTATTTTTTAACGATTTTTCAAAAAATACTCAAAATTTTATTTAAATACTTAATAACTTCTTTATTTAAAAGTAATCTCATGAAAATTTTTTTCCGTGGGTAGAACAATATTATCCATAATCTGTTCAAAGGTTGAAAAAATTACTTAATAATTACAGTTCTTTTAAAAAAATTGTGTTTTTCGTTTTTTTCCCTTTTTGCAAGAAATACTTAAGCATTATTTATGTTAAAAAGTTATCGTTATTTGGAATCGATGTATGAAGTTTGAAGGCATTAACTTAAAAATGAAGCCCGAAATTTTTTTTAAAACTTTAACAAATAACGCAGTTTTACAATAGCCAAGGGTTTGGCGGCGAAAACCTGTTTGGCACCAAATGACTATTTTCCTCTGTGTCCATCACGTCTGAGGAAAGGTTACACTAGAAAAGAAGATGCACGTATAAATATTGAAAATCATTAGGTTTGGCGAAATTAAATATCTCTTTCTTTTATTTTAAAGGTGTTTTCACTCTTTTTTTTACCGAAGATTTTGTGGGGCAATCAGAAGAGCGCTTCATAACTAACATTTGTACCCAAGTTCAAAACAACATCATCGCTTAATTTTTGTGATTTTTTTAAAAATACTCAAAATTTTATTCGCACTTTTAATTACTTTGCCAGCAGTTTTGTAATTGGAAAGATAATTTATTTTGTCACGAGATACTGTATGTTTTTTTTTTTACAAAACAACGATGCTTTACATATTTAATGATTTTTTCTAAAATGAATCAATATTGATGCATTTATATGAAAATGATTTTTTTAAAAAAAATAAAATGCCGAAAACTTTTTTTTACGAATTTTTAAAAAATACTCACATTTTAAATATTTAATAACTAATTATGAAATTCAAATTTTTTATAACTTCATTTATAAAAATAATTGCATGGAAATTTCCCCCCGTGTATCGAACATTTAAAAAAAAGGCCACAATTTTAATTCAGCATTTAATATAGTTGTGATATTTTGTAATTATAAAAATTTCTACTTTTTTTAACATAAAACTATTTTTAAAAAGGCACATTTTCATTTCCGGGGCCTAAAAAGCTGCAAAGTGAGTGAAGGAATATTAAAGTCTCACTGTTCACTTACTCCAGAGCTTTAGGTGACGCACCTCGACATTTTGAACCATTGTCAAGACACAAAGATTAGACTTGAGCTGGTACCCATCTCTCTTAACTACCATAGCACACCAACGCTAGAACGTTTAAACTCTTGACAGATTTAACAGCAGGTTTTCAGCGGTAGCCAAAATTTTAAAAGGGCAGTAATAATTAATTGTGGAAAATTACCTCATGAATTTTGTAATGACGTTAATATAGAAATCACACACACATACCAGGAACGGCTGCTAGTGAGAGGGGAAGGGGAGTTTCCATGACAGTATGTTATGAATTAAAAATGTTCATGCAATGCCGGGGGGAAATGAACCTGTCTGACAAAGAAAAGAAGCAAAAAAATTTCGAAACAGGGAATTTTAAGTTATACACTCGGTAAAAGCCCAAGCAATGCCAGGCTAGGCGGAGGTGGTGGTGAAAGTCATTTTGAAAAAGAGTATTAAAAGTGCTGACTTTGTGAAGGAAAGGGAAAATTTATAAAAGTAGAGAAAGCCCATGCAACGCTGAGCCATGCAGCTAGTTATCAATAACAGCTGTGAAAAGCATGAAAAAGGTATTTGAAAAATGCATTACAATATATTGCTTGTTAATTTATTAACCATTCAGGAAATTTCAAATTTTATAAAAATGTAAAGCAATATTTTCCCTATCTATCCAATGATCTAAGTTTTTTTTGGCTCTTATAGCACATAATAATTTACAATGACATTATTGCTTTCAACTGTGCTTTTACTTACCGTATTTTCCTGTATATAATCCGCGGATTATGTGCTAAAAAAATTTCAAATTTCGTTGTGCGGATTATACGCCGCCGCGGATTATCTGCGAAAAAACATTCTCCATCAGAAAAGTTAACAAAGTTTTGAAAGAAATGCTGTTTATGTTTTATAAAATAAATAATAGATGGCGCTTTCACGACTCGGCTGACGTATTACGGCCATAATTAGTTTTTGTCCAATTACTTTCAAGAACGAATTCGGTTCCTCGGAAGGAAATAGCAGTTACAAGTCGCTGGCGTCATTTACAACTTTGTCTTGACTAGAGGTGTTGCATCCTTTGAAAGTTTTTATCATAAAGAAGTGTAAGCGTGTTAGCTATACTGCAGACTTCAAATTAAACGCTGTGGAGAAGGCTAACGAAGTCAGAAATCGAGAAGCTGCAAGATTTTTCAATGTGTTGACGAATCGAATATTCATTTGTGGAGAAGGAACAAGACTAACTTCGAAAATTGCGATAGACGTAAAAGGACCGATCGTCGTGGAAAACCTCACTGGCCAGAATTAGAGGCAGAAATACATAAATGGATTTTAAAAGAAAGGGACGATGGGAAAGCTGTCTCGACAGTTAGCATCAGAATGAAAGCCCGAGTGTTATTGCAAGCGAAATGAATATTGTTAACTTCTCTGGTGGGCCCACGTGGTGTTACCGGTTTATGAAGAGAAACAATTTAGTCGTTCAACGGTCGGACAGAAATTACCTGATGACTGGGAAAAACAATCTGATGACTTTTTGACATTTTGCAAGCAAATTATTGTTGAAAATAATTTTACAGAGGATTTGATTTTTAATATATATGGACGAAGTTCCATTATCATTTGATATTCCGCCTACCAGGACCGTCGACGTTCAAGGAGCAAGTAGTATTTCTATAAATATTACTGGAAATGAAAGAACGTCATTTACTGTAGTTTTATGCTGTGCTGCAAATGGTTTGAAATTGCCGCCGATGTTAATTTTTAAAAGAAAAACGCTCCCAAAAGAAAACTTTCCTAAATGTGTGGAAATTCGTGCGAACGAAAATGGCTGAATGAATGAGCAAATCATGTTGTCATGGCTGCAGATTATCTGGAGAAAATGCAAAATTTTTTTTTCGTCCAAAGGCATTTTAAGTATGGACTCTATGAAATCACATGTGAGTGAAAACATTAAAAATGCTCTCAAGTCCGCGTCGGCAAAAATTGCCATAATACCTGGAGGACTGACAAAAAAATTGCAGCCTTTAGACGTCGGTATTAATAGATTGTTCAAATCCAAAGTTAGAAAGTTATGGGAACAGTGGATGTCCGATGGAGAAAAAAACGGGAAAATTGAAGCGGGCATCATATGAAAATGTCTCCCACTGGGTCCTGAAAGCATGGAATGACGTCGCTGAAACTACAGTAAAGAACGCTTTCCGAAAATGTAATATTATTGTCAAAAATGACTCTGACGATGAAGAGTCTTTACTATCGAGTGACTCGGATGTGTTACGTGAAGATTTGATAAATTTATTCATTTCCGAATCTGATGAATCAGATTTTGAAGGCTTTTTTAACTGTTAATAAATTTTTTCATTATTCACGATATTTTTATTTTGAAAGTGTATATAAGTATAAAAGGGGGATCTTAATTTTTAAAAAATTTGTCCGCGTGCAATGTTTTGCTTAACTTAAAACATAGATGGCAGTAGCAGAGAATTTTTTTTGTTTTATTGAGATTATCGTACAAAATATATTATGAAATATATTATTTAAATAGATGTGTTTTATTATAAATGTTGTCCTCTGAACAATTTCTTCTATTTTTAATTATATTTTTTATTTTATGTGTCTCATCGGCAATTTATATTTTTTGGATTATTCGCCGCCAAAACTGCCGCGGATTATACAATGTTTTTTTTTTACTCAAATAAAGGGCTCTGCGGATAATACGCCGCTGCGGATTATATAAAGGAAAATACGGTACATAACTAATGTTTAAGTTCTGTTTGTCTTTTACACTCTTAACAAAAGTTACGTAATAGTTTGATTCAATTTCATATGGTTATTTACTGAAACATTGTGGGGAGTCCGCATATTTTATATCAAATATGTAATTAGGTCTTACATCTAACCTTTTTCTAATCTCATGTCTGAACATGTTTGTATTTAGAAATCAAAACCAAAAGTGCACACAATAGATAAAACTTATTAGTTTTTGCTTTTATCAAATATCAGTTTCTGATGTCTTTATTGAACTGTGCTTATGCAGTTCAAGTGACATATAAGCTCAACTTGTAGTTAACAAGTTATTATAATTAGATACCCACTATCTGAACCTCTTTTCACCCTAACTTCTCAACATTATCCTCTATTCCAATATTCAATGCATCCCAGGTTCACTCATCCTCTATTTTCATGGCCTTAAATAAGTATTCCATTTCTTCTGCTATTTTTTAATTCTTTTTCAGTAGCAGCATCTCCAAAATGTTCACATATGTCAAATGTACCACAATAAAGTCAGGGCTCAAAATCTGTACCAGAATTCTCTCTTCATTCATTGGCATCTCCTCAAACTTCACCTTCCTTGTTCAAATTTATTAATTATGATAAAACTTTCCAATATTAATAATTGGTTTTTCTAATTTTCAATTTTTTCTTTTAAATACTTATCAGTAAATTTTTGTAAGCATTTCTCATTAGTATATCTTATTTCTGAATTTTATGTGAGAATCATACTATGTAACTCTTCATAGTATGACTGAGGAATGAGAAAATAATTGAAAAATTTATCGTCATCAGTTCTGGGTGTAGCTGGGAAAATGACCCCTTTTCTTGTTTTTGTAGAAAAGAATGCTCTTAATCTGTTTTTACTAAAATAGCTAGCATAAAAGTACATTTACTTTTTCCAGCTGTATTGTACTGAGAAGACTGAACTTTGCTATTTTCATTTCAAAAGCAGTGGCACTCCCTTTTCAGTCAACTTTGTTCTATGTATAAAAGGAATAGCCTCCCCTCTTTATGCATAGGAGTGTTGTTGGGAAATAAGTTTTTTGGCACAAAGTTGTCTCATTTGAAAGTGGCCTTAGAGAGTTTGCTCGCCTCTCTATATCTGTGGTCTTGTTATTTTTTCACATTAGCAGAAGTTACAAGTTAATGAATTTGTTTCGTATATAATTAGAATTTTTCTTATACTGTCTATTTTTTCATTCAAGCTAGTACGTATGTAGCTTATTCACATTAAAAAGATTTGGTATCTCATGAGAAATCATGGCTTGCCTTGTCACGAGTTCGAGCCCAGTACCACTAAAGACACGCCATGTAGGGCAGCGATGCACGTTAAATCTGTCGAGAGCTGAAATGTCCTCCCGTTGGTGTGGTGTGGTAGTTAGGAGAAGGGGGTGCCAGCTCAGGTGTCGTCCACGTCACTTGGCCATGGTTCAAAATTCGTGGTCCGTCGCCAAAAGCCCTCGTGTAGCTAAACAGTGCGACGTTAATATTAAATCAAATCAAATCACATGAGAAATTATAATTGTTTACCATTTTTATTTTTCTGCATTCTTTTTTTTGTGTGCTCTTATTACTGTGTCAATAAATATGTTAAAAGTAAAGTGTTTTATTATTTTTTTAAAGAAGATGAAATTATAGAGAAGTTAAGACATTTTCTTGGTATAAAATTTATTTGCTTTAATTTATAGTGTATTACATATGCAGTATCTAAAACAATTTTAAAGCAAAAGGAATCATTTTAAGCTTTAAAAACCAAAAAAATCTTGCCAAAAAAAGAAGTTTTAAATTGATATATTATTTTTTTTAATTTTTAAAATTAAAGCATGAGCAAATAGCAAAACATTTTGTAATATTTTTTTTTGGAATATGTAATCAACTACTAATGTTTGTTAGGTTAAAACTGAATCCTAAAAAGAAAAAAGTGATATCATAGATATATCATTATAGAGACTATCACAAACAAATTATTGTCATTTTTTCAAATTTTATTTTAATAGTATAATTATACTTTTTAAAAACTTTAAAAAAAATTCAATAAACCTTAGAATATTTCATAGTTCATAATTTTTTTTTTATTCTCTTAAAAATATTTCACTTTTTTTAATTTAAAAAAATAAATTTATTATACAGACATGTCTGATTTTAGAAAATGTTATTAGTGTAAAGGAATATTTTTTAGGACATATAATTCCATTAATGACTGCATTGTTTTACTTAAACTTTCTTATCACCTAAATTTTTTAAATTTTTGGATTATTGATATACTTTTATATTCAATATTTTCTTATTCGACAGATGTGAAATATATTTTTTTTTTTTCAAAATATTAGTTTTTCAAAGTAGTTAATTTAATAATTCTTAAGTACTAGAATTTTTAATCATATTTATTTATATTTGTTTCACAGTCGTGCTTAATGGCTTTTCGTTCCTTACCCAACTTAGAAAAGACAGTTGAGAAATGCTTGTTTGATTTGACATCTTCTGCTGATTATCTTCTCCTCAAATTTTTCTGTAAACACGGTAAAAGGAAATATTTTTACATATAGATTATCTTTTGAAACCTAATTGAATGTTAACATGCTCCTTACATATTCAAATCAACATATTTCTTTTATATTTATTTTTACTTAGTTCATTTATTTATTTTTTTAGTTTTTCTTTTTGAAACACATTGAAAAAAAAATGGTTGCAGATAAGAAAGTACAATATGTATTCTGATATTAAAGAATAAAATATTTGCTAATTAATTTTATTTTCATGTTTTTTATCTCTCTATTTGAATAATAGTTGGATACCATGATAAGAGTTTAAAGTGTAGTTAGTAAAAAGTTTTTCGTATGAGTTGTAAAATAAAAAATGTTCTCTCTTTGATTTTTTAAGAATTAAGTAACTGTAAAAGTTCAGTTTTTATCTCAATTTATGTTATTATTTGAAAATGTATAGATCATATTTATAAAACTATTTCTGGATTTTAATTCGCTCATGCACACACCACATGCACACACCACACGCACACACCACACGCACACACAAAGATTAGGGAGTTTTCAGTATCACTTTATGAAAATATTCAAGAAAGCATGGTGATTTTTAACTTGTTTTTTTATTGTTGATGATTTTTTTATAGAAAAAGCACATTTTACAAGAAGGCGTTTAAACAAGAGACAGTAGCTACAGTGCAAAAACACACGATTAAAGCTAACAACTGACAAAATTTTCTCAATCGAAAGACCTTAGCATATATTTTTTTTATCAAAGAAAATTTGAAAAGGTTTTTTTAATCATATGATTTGTTAATTTTAACGTTGGTTGGATCTAATGGCTGATGCAATATTGTGAGAATTTGCCACAAAATGTTTTTCAACATTTCAACATGAAGGCTGCAATTAAAATTTATTTCTTATTAAGCAGGTAAATAAAAAGAATTATGTATCAGGCAGGACTAAATTGATTTAATGAAAATCCCTGCCAAGAGGATTGAAATAGAGAAACATATATATAATCAGTTACTTTTTTTGTATATATTTGTAGTTAAATTACAAAATGAATGTCATTGAGTAATGTTAATTTTTAATTGTATATTAATAAAAAGTGTAAACCTTTTGTGAATTAGGATTTATATTTGAATTTATGTATGCCATTCATTTAAATAAATGATTTTATATTTAAAATTTATTCAGAGAAATCCAAATTGTAAGTGAGATTTGTAATGTGTTTTAAGAGTTGTAAACATTCAAAATTTTATTTAAAAATTTTTGTAAAATCTTTTGTTAGTAGCATTTTTTAAACTTTCCATTAAAAATAATTTGGAAAAATTACAGCTTTTCATTTATGAATGTATAGGAAATATATGATAAAAAATAAACATTATGAATATTTTGAACATAACTTTTTAGTACACTTGCAATAGATTCTAAATAAGTTATCTAAAACTTCATCATATGTGTTTTAGGTCTTGTTAAAATCTATCAATTACCTTATGTAGAAAATGAAACAGTTCAAGGCTCTTTCCCAACAAGTGGATTTTTATGTCAGCTTAATGCTTCATCACGGTAGGTATTGATGTGACTTACCATAAAATCCAGTGTTTAACACACACCTATACTTTCAAGCAACAATTTTTAATTTTTAGGTATATTTTGTCGTATAACATGCACCTCTTTTTTGTATGAAGAAACCTGAAATGTTCTTGCTCTTGTTTGTTTTGGAATCATTTATTCGAGATATTATTTAAAGCCTTATAAAAAAAATAACTTACTTCTAGAACTACAATCCTTTAAGTTCATAAAGAATGTCATTTCTTTTGTATAAACAGTATTCCTATCTATGTAGAAGTCCAATTTTTTCTATGCTCATCTTTTTTTATTTTTATACTTGGTATATAAAGCGCACCCATAAATTTTGATCTTTTTTTGTGTTAAAAGTGCGCATTATTCACCGGATTATACAATATATATGCTTATTCAGTTTTTCACTCAAAAAATCAAAGTTAATATGTCTCTTTAAATCCATATTTTTTGTGAATGTAAATGTAAAGACTATTAATTAAAAAATTTGTTTAAATGAATCATTTCTTAACATAAAAAATGTTAGGAGAGAATGGAAATGAGAGAAGAGGGGGGGATGTGACTCTAAAAATACAAAGATGAAGTGGAAAATTTGAAATATTTCATGTGATTTGTAAAAATAAAATAAATTTTACAGTAATATTTCATAATACTTTTAAATCATGTAGAATAATTGTAAGTACTTATATATTTAGTTATATATCATGTTTCCCTTAAAATAAGATCTAATAAAATCTAATCCCTAGCATGATTTATACAGGATTTTGCAGTGTAAGGCCCCTAAAGTAAGTTCTAGTTTAGATTATTTACCACAAATGATTGTTAGACATTGCTGAATGACTAATTGAAGTTCAACTCACAAGCAAATTTAAGTACTAACGCTCATGACTGCAACTAATTATAATTTTTGGTATTCAACATATTGTGTATTGCGACAGACAATTAGCACTTTATTGAATAATAAATTTAAAGAGAATAATATATTGATTCTTATTGAAGTGAATGCAAAAGAAAGTATTTTGACAAATGCGAGAAAATTTTGGAAGTTTCTGAGATATGTTGAATACAGGAAAATAATTGTGAGGTATTTCATCTATAAGAATCTTAGTTTTTTGCAAAGAAAAAAATTGGATCCTCAGACATTTTACAGATGGTTCTCAGAATATAGTAACTACAGTCAATAGGTGAATGAGGTAAATCTGAAGAAGTGTATATCAGGTCCTAGCAAACATAATGTTTTGAGTTGGAAGTTATCTGTAAATGGGTTGTTGACTGAAGAGAAAAGTGTTTGATTGGTTGCAAGGTCAATATTCAAGCATCCATCCTTGCAATGGTCACATATTAAACTAATCATTAAAAGAATACAAAGTATCACAACATTAGATGAACTTTTGGGTGATATTTCTGAAAAAGGTATAATGGGCTGTAATTGAATAAATGTAAATTTTTGTGCATGAATATGTAAATAAATGTGACTTTTGAACTTGAATGGAATGTAAATTATTGTGCATGAAAAAAATTAAGATATTATCAGAAGTAAACCATAATGTAACTTTTTACAGCAAAAATTAGTGTATGACTGGGTCTTATTTCAAGGGAAATAGCTGTAGCTTATGCACGGATAGCTCTAAAGATTTAATTGATAATGAAAATACTATTATTTGTTTATTATATTGCTTTATCTACTTTTATTTGACATTAGATTGTGTTGAATTTCAGTTATGTTTCAGTTGTAATCCAGTTACTTTTTTAAAAATTCATTCTCTTTGTAAAAATCATTTTTTTATTATTTTTTAAAACATTAAATGTAAAATCTAGAAAATGTTATAATTAAATTTCAATATGTGATTATTTTGTCATTTTTAGTTTTTTTAATATATAATTTTTTAGGTTACTCTATGATGGGATACAAAATTTTAGTACTTCTGTTGAAGAGGTGACTCTAACCATGTGTTCAAACAAAGTTTTATTACGAAATTATGTTGATGATGAACCAGGTATATTTACTTTAAGACTTATTAACATTGTGAAGTTGGTAAATATTAATGCTTTACAAATCCCCTTTCCCTTTGTCAGAGTATCATGTTTAAAGATTTAATCTTGAGTTTTCAGACTGTAAAATAAATCATCCCAAGGAAATAAGTAATAAATCTCCTGACAGAATTTTAACATAAAATATGAAATTAAATCTGTAAACAAAAGCTTTTCTTTCATTTTTTTTTAAAAAAAATTAATTTTACATGCAAGCGAACAACTTAAATTTTTAAAAAAATTCCTTTACTGATATTTAATTTAAATGTTTCTTACAGTTTATATGTTTAATTTTTCAAATAACATCAAAACTTTTTTAATTTTGAAATTTTTATTCATTCATAAATATTATAATATTATATTGTTAATTTTTAAAAATTTAGAACCGAATAAAGTTGTACATACAGAACTCACTTTAGAATCTGAAGAATTTGATTTGTTTGAAGTGAATCAGGAGACAAAGATAACATTTTGTTTGAAAGAATTAAAAGTGAGTGAAAACTTTTTGTCTATGTATGTGTGTATGTGTATATAATAATGTGGATGTACAAAGCATTTCATTACTAAGATAACTAACAAATGTAGTTTACCTTTGGTGATATTTGATGGGTTTAGATACAAAACTATGAATCATCTAAAGTAATAAAACCTTACAACAGTATAACTTTCAAAGACATTAAACTTCAAGTTAGAGAGCGTGCAGAAAAACTCATTATAATATTTTATAAAGATAAATTATTAGGAAACGTTGCTATCATTTGTAAATATTACTACAATTTATTGCTTGATAAAATTTTCAAATACAGCCTTTATTAAAAGAACAAATAGTGACAAAAAAATTTATATTTGTAATTGCAACATTCTGTAAAAATTAGAAGTTTGCATTAATTTTTATATCTAGTAACATCCTAAATTCTTAAATTTCACAAAACCCTATTAAGCTCCAAATTGTTACTAAGTGATTTATTTCGTACATTAATAAATCTGGAAAAATGCTTCAAGAAATTACACAGACTACAATAAATAAACTTAATACCATAGCAAAATATAGTTATGAATAAGCAAATTATGTACATGAAAATTAAATATTTATTTTGTCTATAGTTCTGATTTTGAAGATTTTTCAATTCCATCTATGTAAATGATATGATTTAGAATTTATACACTATTAAACATTTTTACAGTGAACAAATGGATATATGTATGTCTATCTTCTCAGGAACCACTGATCACCAAAAGTACCAAAAGATAGGAAATAAAAAGAAAAATAGTACACTACGCCCACCATTTACCTTATATGTAAAATGCCTGCAACAAAAAATGCGGGAACAAAACATTTCATGGGACTCTGCCATTTCCGTAGAATTGCCATTCCGCAAGAATGGTGATAATCGTATTCCGATTTATCATTGTTAAAAGAATTCAAAGTTTAGGAGTTAAAAACAATATGTTCAAATTTAACTTTAGGATTTGAAAACAATATGTTCAAATTTAACTTTTAGTCGATGTTTCTCAAGTTTTTTTTTGAGAGTCAAATATATATTGCTTTTGATAATTATAAATATATTTTTATTTTCAAACTGAATATTTACACATTTTTTTATTGTTAAATATTCAGTTTTATTACTTGAATTTTAAGAATGAGCAATAAAAGCAAGCAAGAAATTTGGAAGTAATGTATCTTATCTAATTCTTCTTCTTTATATAAGGAATTGTTGAGGCTGAGTGGTTAGTGCATCGCGCTTCCACACCACAGGTCCGAGGTTCAAACCCCAGGCTGGACAAGGTCGACTCAACCTTTCATCCCTTTAGTGGGTCCATAAATGAGTACCAAGCTTGCTTGGGAATTTAACACTAGGGGTTTTGCGTCAGACTGACCACCTGACCGGAACATCTGCTCATGCACCTCAGAGCCCAAGGTCGCGTATACTGAGCTGGGCACAGTAGGCCTTGGCCTTCATGGGCTGTTGCGCCACTGAGTTAAGTTAAGTTATAAGGAATTGTTACATTTAATCAAGTATACTTAATATATTAAAAAAACTTCACATTGATAAATTCGATTTTCAGCTTTTATATTCTAAATAATTATGTATTAAATTATAATAACACTATAATAAAAAAGGTTTATCATTAAAGACTGTGTAATGCTTTTTAACCACTATATTTACATATCATTGGAAAAGAATATAATAAAATTAATGTATCTTCTCATTATAGGAATTTGTTTACTTTAGATACTGTGAGATTGAATTCTTTTATGTATAAATATGAGTAAAGACATCTTTGTCTGCTAATTTTATGTATATCAATATTTGTTTATAAGTTAATATCATTAAGAAATATTTTACTTATTTCAACATTTAAAATTCCTTTTTTTTGGTCTAATTACCATGTTTATAGGATTTGACTTTATATCATACAGTTTTTTTAATGTGATTTTTATATACCTCACTATACTGTGCATTGTAAATAATGATTTGTGATTAAGTGAAGTTGCATATTTTAAAATTTTTTGTTCTGATTTCAGCTGATATATTATCAGTACTTCAACTTTCAAATCATATAATTTGTATTTGCTTTTAATATGACATATTTATATATCTAAAGATTCCAAAGAGAATGAAAATGTAAGAAAAAAAACCCCAGAATAGTTTTAAACTCGTACAATTTTTTTTAAAATTAGATAATCACTAGATTTTTCAAGGCAAAACTTCGCCACAACCATTTTATTTGTTTTAAAAAATTATTATTTCTGGGAAGGAATGGAAAAATGATGGAATTATCACTAAGAAAATATTGTTTTTAATCTTATTGGTATGGTTGAAATTTAAAATTTGACAAAGTATAAAAAGGACGAATTTTCATTATCCATATAGAAGCAGGGGTTACAGTACACTTATTTTATATTTTTGAATGACTATTTTTTACTTTGAAAATAAGTGTGGTTAGTGGCACATACAATAATTTTTCAAGAAGGAGGAAGGAGAGTGAGGGTTGAAAGTCCACCCCAATACACCGTCAAACATATTCTTTTGATTTTGTAGATTATTGGGAACAAAAAAATATAGTAAAATATAAATTATTATATAAATAATTAGCATTAATCAATAAAATTTTTTTTTACTAACAAATACTTAATTATCTTTAACATACTTTATGCATAGGATTATAATCAATAAAAAAAAGTCTAAGGTGATGGATGGGAATGTTCGGACTTGTGGACCTCCTTGTGTGCACTACTGATTATGGTATATCAAGCGGTTCTGATTGTTGTGCAAATCTAGAAAATATTAAAATGGGCAATATTTCATGCACTTTTGAAAGCATTCAATGATTTGGATGTATCTTTGTACTTAAACTTGTCATTTTCTTTAAAAAAATATTTGTATAATGTAAAATAGTTATTTCATATTTACAGTCTGTATTTTGTTGTTTAATTTTAAATTTATATTTCAGGCTGTACTAAATTTCTGTGAAGGTTTCAACATCCCTATTTCAATTAAATGTCAGACAGGTGGAAAGTAAGTTTTTGCAACATGTATTTAAAATCGTTAACTTATTGTTTTAAATTTAAAATAAGTTTGTATTATATTCATATTATTTTGTATCTTTATGCTCCATTTTACCTTCTGAGGTGGTCATTGTAATTCTAGCATATCCTTTAGATGTCCCTTCTGAGGGGACATCAAAGTTTATTAAAGATTTCATAGAATCAATTTATTTCAGTGCAACTTTTTTAAGAAATGAAAGTTTCCCTACAGTTTTCTGTTGAAATGGTACAAAAAAGTCAAATCAAAGTGAGGTACAATTGTTAATACAAGGTCTGTTAAAAAAGTGTCCGACCTTTTGCTAGAAAAAATATTCTAGTTACTTTGTGGGTGTAACGAACTCTAGACCTGTTCTGAAACTCTAGGTGGTAACTTGATCTGAAGTACTGCGCATGCGCGAGTGCCATGCCAGCGGCAGTTAGTGATTACCTCTCAATGAGAAAGGTTGATTTTTGTGCTCCGTTAGTGAGTGTAGTGTGGTGATTTGGATTCAGCGATTACCTCTCAATGAGAGAGGTCAGGTTTTTTGTGCTCCATGCATGAGCATGGTGTAGAGATTTGGAGAGTGATTTCCTCTTGACAAGAGAGATTGTATTTTTTGCTCCACCTGGGAGCGTAATTTGGATTTGTGAAATCTACAAGCGATTTTTGAGTCAGAGCTTTCGCATCTGCTGGAGGCTGATGAATTGGATGCCACACCAACTTGCTTTAATTCTCTACAAATGTCATAACTCGGGTAACACATGATTTTTACTTAAAATGTGTAAATACTGTACATTTTTCCTGTCTGTGAACTGTCTGGTGTATTTGAAAATAAACCCTTTAAAATATCAATCAAGTTTCCTCACTTGCATGGCTAGGACATTACATGGGATTAGGATCCTAATCAAATTTAAAGTAGCCCACATAGCCCTGCATTTCTTTAACTGTCGAAAACACTTCTGGAGGGCTTCTTTTCAAATGGTGCTCAACTCCACCATTGCATTCTGTCTTATCTCATCTCTATTCTGAAAACAGGATCTTTTCAATGACATTTTCATTTTCAGGAACAGCCAGATGTAGCAAAAAACCAGGTTTAGCATTGATAGTGTTCAGTAGGTCATGTACATCAGCAAGACAGTTTTTCTGTTCCACCAACAGAAGCTTTGGATCAAATTTCGCAGCTACTCTGCACATGATCACACAAAATTGCATGTGAGGAACAAGTACTGATCTCACCTTTTTCAGAAGTCTCTTGTGTGGTTAAATGAGGATCTTTCATTATCAGATTTTCCAACTTTTCAATTACAACTGCATTTTGAGCAGTTTGTGGCCTCTCAGAATACTGGTCACTCTCTACCAAAGTGGGGCCACTTTTGAATCAGTTAAACTTGTCTTTAATTTGTGTGACGACCACAGTATCATCTCCAAACACTTGCTGAGCGAAAGCTTGCTTCTTACGAATTGTTTCACTTAGAAAAAAACCTAGCTTTTGACAAAAAATTTGATGTTTAAATTGTTCAATCTTTAAAGAAATAAAAGTCTGACAAACACATATGACAGCACCTCACTCGACTGCTTGCATGAAATGACTGGTACTCTGGAATGAAAAGAAAAAAAATTTTAAGCATATGCATTAAGCTGTCCTCTCCCACTGTGCACTGTTACACCGTTTTAGAATCTCTACTGTGCATGGCAATATTCAAGGTCATATACTTTTTTAATATACCTTGTATATATTAAAAAATTTCAGATGACTTTAAGTTGGATTGAAATCAACTTGCATAATTTACCAAACTAAATAAGTAAATAAATAAATAAAATAAATAAATAATCATTGACACATACAAGTTTGTCAAAACTTATGTCAGCAGAGAGATGGTTTGGGGAAATCGAGCACATGTCTAAATCAGCGGCGCACACAAGGGGAGGGTCCTGGGGATCTGGACCCCCCCAAAGCCCTTAATTTTTTTCTGATGATTGTAATTCTAAGTATATAGTACGTAAAGTTTAATTAAGTATTTGTTATTAATGATTAATTTTATTAATTAATGCTAATTATTTATTCAATAATTAGTTTTTTACTGTGTTTTGTTCCCGAAAATCGACAAAATCAAAAGGAGCATGATACAAGAATGGTGAACTTTTGACCCTGGACCCCCCCAGCTTGAAAAATTTCTGTGTGCGCTACTGGTCCAAATTCATCTTCAGCAGATAATAGACTGGACAATATATTCCCAACATGGGAGAAAAAAGTGGCACCATATTGTTTTTTCTAATAGGAAAACACTTTGTGAGATAGACATCAAATGACTCATTGAGAAACATGCACTAAACAACCTGCAATAAATATTGGGAAATGATTCCAAATGTAGCATACTACACATAGAAAGAAAAAAAATTCCTGACATCTACTAACTCATATAAATAAAAAATAACTAATACCTTATTTGATTCCAAAGCTGTATTACATAATGTGATGGTTTGTAAGTGTACATTTTTGCAACAAGTTGCTAGTAAGTAACATCTGTGATAGCTCAGAGTGTGAAGGGTTAATATGAATATAATGCATGATTATAGCATTATTGAACACTTAATGAAATATATAATTTTTTTTATTTCAAAAGGCCAGTTACATTCAGTGTCACAAGTTTACGTGGGGTTGATATCCAGTTTGTACTAGCAACATTAGCAGATAGAGAAACCCAATCTTCAAGTGGTATCTTCAGAACATCTGTTGCTCAGACATCACAGTTTAGCAAAAGGTAATAAGAATCAAAAAATTTTATCACAGTCTATATTTTTACTTTCTGAAATAAGTAAATGTTTTTCATAATTTAATAAATAAAAAACCAAGAATGAATGTTTTATAATTTTTTTTTGGTTTTGGTATGAATTAAGTAAGTAATTATATATGGTGCTTTAGATAAATATAAAATGTTTCTTAATATCATTCTAAAGTAAAAGTAATTTTTTCATTTTTGTATTCACTTCAGTTGAAGTGAATTGTTTCTTTGTGTAAAGTTATATATTGATTTATAAAGCTAAAATATGTTTTTTTACGACATGCAAGTTTTCGAATTACAATAATAATTATTTTTGTAAATTGAATTACTTTTCATAATTCCTAACTTTTGTATGAAATAACATACCTAGCAATTTATTAACATAGCAATAAAAATGTTAGCATTTGTAATATTAAAATGTTAAAAAAAATGCTTTTTAATATTAATTAGGAGCACTATATAATATTAGTATTGGAAAAATGTATTAAGTGAAATATTCTTTAGTTAAAAAACAAATGGGATGTGTTTGAAACTAGAAATAGGATTTGAAATGCTTTGAAAAAATTGTTTCTTGAAATTATTTCTTATGAGATGTATTTCAAAATATTTTAATTTATATCTTGTTAAATAGAAAAAATTATTATGATGATGGGATGTATAAATGTTTTAGAAATGTTTTTTACGCTTATCTTTCAAACAAAAAGCATACTAAAGCATGCCGCATATGTTATTTTCCCTTCAGCAATGCTCTCCTTGTGGGAAAATTGAATTGTACTGGCAAAGTTTGCTTCCCAAAGTGAACTTGAAAAATAAGATTAGAAATAATTGAAAAAGCTCTAGGATCGATCTTTCTAGAAATTGCCATGTGGCTATATAAAAAACCTTTGAAATAAAGGCTGGAAGGATTTCAGAAAATATCTGTCATATGTTGACTATGATTAAAAGAGACTTTATTTGTCTGAGTTCCTGCTAGTGGAACTGTTCTAGAGAGCCATTTCTGGAATGTTGTTAAGCTTGTTTATAATGAGTGCGCTTTGAACTATTGTAAATCTGTTATATTTCTTTCAGTATATACATCAATTTGTCTAGTAGTTCTGTTCATCCTTGTCCATTAATAAATCTATTATTCAAATAATTGGAGTTGTTGCTACCTTTCCCTCACACAAATTTGTAACAATACTATCAACCAAAATCATTATTTTATTGTAAAGAAAATATTGTCAAACTTTTCTTTGATTCCAAATGATGGTAATTTTTTTTATCTTGAAATTGTAACTCATTATAAGAAGCATGCATACTTAAATGGATTAGAAGTACTGAAAAAAATTTGAAAATTATTTTAAAAGATGCCCTTTACAACATTTTTATAAACTCCATTATATGAACCAATCATGTCAATAGAAATGATTACTAATGATGCAAATAATGCTTTCCTTCGTATATGTATACTTGAAAAAAAAAAGCATTGTTGAAGAATTATTATTAAATGTAGTAGAGTTAAATGTAAGTCCCACCACTTTTTAAATTAAATATAATAGGATATTACTAATTAAAATATAAGTAAGATGTTATTATATTAAAGAATGCCTTTCTTCAATATAGTTGAAAATAGTCTAGAATTTATATTTTAAATTTTAGTTATGATAACATAATGAAAGATATGAGCAAAATTATGTATTTATGTACAAAACGTATTTCATTTGATTTTTATCAAGTATAAATGCACTGTAATAAAATTGTTGAAATAATAAAGACTGGCTGTCAGTATTGAGCTTATTACAAATGTACGCATAATGAATAATAGGAATTAATTGGATAGTCATCTTCCAAACAATTTGCACATTTTTTAATATTATTTAATCGCTATTTTTATAAACTAAATAATTGTTGTACTGTAAATAATTAACTGTTATTCCTATAAATAGGTTTATGAATATTGCTATTCCAAAAAGGAATTTAAATAGTAATACAGTTAAAAACATCCTTTTTTCATCAAAATATTACTAGCCCATTACTTATCCTTTTTTTTATCAAAATATTACTAGCCTATTACTTATCCTTTTTTTATCAAGAATATTACAATTTAATTTATTTTTATCTATAATTTGTAAAGTTGTATCAAGGCAATTTGTTGTATTTTGATGTTAGTTTTTATGTGGTTTAAGTAATTAGGATGAAAAGTAATCTTACGCATAAACTCAGTATTTTTTTCCAGCAATTTTTAAATCATCAAAAAATCTCAGTTGATAAAAATCCTTACTAATATAGTGCTTTACTCTCTTAAAAATGTATGTACAAATTAGCTGAACTACTGTTAGTAGGTTAACGTTGTGGTAAGCTTATACTTTGTTTATACATATTACCATTACTGTTAATATAATTTCCTTTGAGAGCTAAATTAATGAAAGAGTTATAATTTTTAAACTTTATAATTCTCCTTAGAGCATAATTTTCTAAAAAAGACCCTTTACTATATCATTATTCTCTGTTTCGTGAAGTAGATTTTCAAAATCAGAACTATGTAAGTTTCCTTGCCTTTTAAGTTTGAGATCTTTACTGCTTTGACACTAACTTTAAGATTTATATTATTTTTTTAAATTAGATTGTATTGTTCTATTTTAAAACTTAATAATTATTTACCATAAATAATAATGTAAGTTTTAAAATAGTTGGTAACATTACAAAATTTAGTAGGATTCTTATGAAATTTAAATGGTTGAAAAATATGTGGAAATGTAACTTCTTGTAAATATCTTTTTTTATAAATGTAAATCATAATGTAATATAAGCATTGACAGGTTTTTTTTATTTAATGTATTTTAATTTTAGTACAAAGTACTAAAAAATTATTAATTTTATTGAATATTCAAAATATGTATTATTGAACTAATAAGAGTCATGTTCTTTGTTTATTCAACAGTTCACAAAGCAATTCATTTAGTAGCTCTATGCCTAACTCATCTAATACTGCACAAAATGTGCCCAAGTTTGTTCTGACTCTTTCTGATGAGGATGATGATTTCTTAGCCCAACAACCATTACAGGATGACATAGACAATGATGTAGTACCATCTACTCCACCTCATAAAAAGGTAAACATTTTATTTTGTGATTTTAAAACCATAACATTTTCTTAATATATTTTAATTACAATATTAAAATGTAAGATATTTCTTATTAGCAGGTCATCATTAATCCAAAAGATCAATCAAACTATATCTGTTAGCAGTATTTAAAGTAAAATATATACAGAGTCAATTGACCGGTTAGTAGTCCTATAAAATTAATACAGCCTTCTGCATTATTCTGACCCTGTGAAATCAGCCAAGATTTGAGTTAGTCTGCTGATGTAGTCGTGATGTTTGGTTGATCAACCCTCTTTTGGAGTTAATTTTTTTTTCTTTCCTAATTTTGGCTCGAATTTCAGGCTTTAGTTACATTTTCCTTCTGTTTGTTTTGGATTTCCTTTTTGAAATTTAAGCTCATGCAGTTTTTTCCCTTCCATTTTTAGACAGGCTTCTTGAATTTTTTCCAGCCCTCCCCCTTTTTTTAAAATTTAGGCTTCTTGAATTTGTTTTTTTTCTGGTTTGGGTAATTGGCTTGCTCTATATTCTCGCAGATTTGTATTTTAATTCAACTAATTTTATCAAAACTATATCGCAAGAATCTAAATCTGATTAACTAAAGATTAAAAATCATTTTGAAATCTCTCTATATAAGCTCATATAAAGCCAATATCTCTATATAAGCTCCATATTTGGATTGATTCCTTGTGTGGTTTTCAGAAATATTATTAATTCTTTGTTGGAGCTATTTGCAACATCTGGTCTGTTGATATTATGCAGATTATTGATTTCTTAAATATGTCTTACTACTACTTTAGATGCACTTAAGTTTCTATTCCTGTTTTATTCATCTTTAAATCTTTTTCCTCATGTAACTTAAGACTTCATAACCCCTTTCACTTCCAATATATTGTTCTTTATAATTCCAATTTTTATCTAGTAAAATATTTTCCACTCCAATATAATTAGGATAGTATATACTTCTCTGTTATACATTAATAAGACTTACTGATAAAGAGATTTCATTTTCATAATAATTAGATGTAACAATATTCTGTCTGTTTTCGTCTTCTGGAAATTGTGTTGATGTAATGCTATGAATTTAAATGTTACTTAGAAGTAAAATTTTCTCTATCAACATTTTCTGGAACTTCAATTGGTGCAAAACCTTGTAATCAGAGGAACGATATTTCTTTCATTTGTATAAACTGGAACTTTTTCCAATGTTCAACTTTGAATTTCAGACTAAGCTAAAATTTTTTCCATTCTAATAATAAAATTATTTTTAGCTCACATTGTTTCATTTTTTTTCTGTTGTCTTTTCTAAATTACCATGTTTACCCATTCTTGATCCTAATTTCTACTATTCATAAGATTACTTTGTCTAATTCTTCCCCTATATATTTAAAATCATTGAGCTTCTATATGTGGGTAAGTTTCTGGTGATTTATTTGAGCAAGATGTTTTCGTTTATTAATGCAGTTTTTTCTGTCAGCAAGTTGCTTTTATTCTTTTAAAAATGGCTTTCTTGATCAACAAACTGGATTGACATTAATAGGATGTACTATCTTGTGGGGATGGGCACTTCACATGCTGCTAAGCCTTACTTTGGAAAAAAATTCTATAAATTAAATTTGTGGTCCAGTTTTAATTTTTTGTACATTTTGAGAGGAACACTCCAATAGCTATTAGAATTAATTTTAATGCTTTATTGTTAATTTTTTTTATAAATACTCAATAAAATATGAATTTTACTTAATGTTTTTTTTTATTTCAAGTAAATATATGCGAGGAAAATATTAAAACAATTATAAATTTTATTTCATGTACATTAAAATAAAACTAATTAAAAATATATGTCATAAAAAGCAGCATGAAAAAGACTAAAAAGGAACAATATTATGAAAAGTAGATAGTGTATATTCTTTGAAACATTGATGTATGTAAAGCCCTTTGTGGCATATCTTATTACAATAGAATGTATCCATCTGTTTACTGATATTTATATGACTGAAATACATTTTGTAATTGAACAAAATAATGAAACCAAAGAATGCTCTCATTTGCTTCACTGTTAGGTCTAAAGATGAAACTTTTTCTTTACATGGGATTTTTACAATGTATTTCATTAGATTATTATTAAAAAAAATATCGTTCTTTGAAGTGATAGTATTAATATTTGGTAGTCCTTTAAAATCAAATGGTTTCAAATCATGAAGTGTTTCACAGAAGCACTGTCATGAGACAGAAGCACACATATTATGTCTTTCCAATTCTTTAGAAATATCTTTTTTTAGTTTTTTAATCATTTTTGTATACAGTGGGTGATCGGTTAACGAACACTTTCCAAAAGATTTTTTTGTGTTTGGACAACGAACACATATTCGGAGCTGATCAGGGAGACACCCCTTAAACTATGGATGAAATTTTGACAACTGCTAGAAATCTGGAATTGGAGGTGAACGAGGATGACATAGAAGAGTTCATAATGGGACATGAAGATGAACTGACGATAGAAGAATTCCAAGAAATTTTGAATGAAGAACACTAAGAAACACAACGGAATGTGTCTCCTTCTGAACAAGAGGACCAATGCCAACATCTGCCATTAAAAATCTTTTGAAAAAGTGGGAGGCTGTCAGAGCAATGGTCTTAGAATGGCACCCAAATCAAGCTGATGTCAGTAGGGTTGCTATTAACGACAATGCTATTAATTACTTCTGGGAAAATCCTGAAAAAGAGAGAAAAGTAATCGACATTGAACATGTTCTTCAACGACCCATAAGCAAAAAATGAAAAATACTGATTAATATGCAAGACTATATGTATGTATTATTTTTTAAAAAATTTACTAAGAAATTATACATTTTTTAAAATTTAATTTTTAGGGTCTCCAAAACGAATTAATCGATTTCACATAGAAGTCTATGGTGAATCGATGATCGGTTAACGAACAATTCGGATAGTGAACAGTCTTGGAATGGATTATGTTCATTAACTGATCACCCACTGTATTCTGTTTCATATTGTTTTTCATTTCACCATTTGAAGCATACAAAATATTCCGCTAAACAATATACAAAATATTTGACTCAATGCTGATCAGACTAAGAGGAATGAATAAAACTACAGAACATCTAACATCAGTTTTGAAGAATTTAGAGTTTACATCAGTTAATGCACTAAAAGAGCAAGCTTTATTTATGCTACTCATCTCTGTAATTCTTGCTTTCGTTCCAAAACAAAACACCAAATATAAATAAAATATTGCAACTGAATGAAGGTCAACATTTTCTGGTCTCAAAATATTTCATTTTAACAAATATGGACTACATCCAATGACAAAAATACTAATTAAATGTTCCATTTAAACAGCCCTGCAAAAATGACATACCTGTCCTGAAAGGAATAATCAGAAGAAAAACCTAACTAAAGTTAATTGGTCGTAACTAATTCTATAAAGTTAATGTAAATAGGTATTTTAAATTTTTACATTTATTTTGAATAAAGTCCCATCTGATTATTTCAAACACAAGAAATTTATATTTATACAGTATTAACACTATATTCTTTATGTTAACGATATTCCACAAACAGAAAGCACAATTCTCTGTGTTTATGCGGATGACACAGCGGTGATGAGTCAAAGTCAAAGCCCTACACTGATTGCACATTACCTCAACATACAGATTGCTCTCCTGGAAGAATGGTATAATGACTGGAAAATTACAATAAAAGCATAAAAAACCGAAGCGATCTTCTACTCATAACATTAAAAAGCTCCCCAAAATCTATGTAAATGATCTACTAATACCCTGGTCTCAACACACTTAAGTACCTAGGCATTATTCTAGATAATCATCTCACCTTCAAACAACACAACATATGTAATAAATTTAAACAATCGGTTTGTAAAATTTACCCTCTAATTGCCAGAAACTTTGCATTGAGCAGAGAAAATAAACTGCTTACAAACTGATTCTCAGACCAATTTTAATGTATACCGTTCCAATATGAGCACATGCAGCTAGATCTCATATTAATAAAATTGAAGCTTCTCAAGGCATCATTCTTCGTCAAATCTTAAACGCTCGATGGTTCATTAGGAACATTGACCTCAGAGCCGCAAGTAAAATGTTGTCAATAAGACAATTTATTAAAAAGATTGCAACTAACCTTTTTCATAATATTGATAATTTTAATAATCTCTCGATCTTGGATATTGAAACATATATCCCCGATCCTAATTTCAACAGACCTAGAAATATTCTCTCAGATCCCCTTTTCATGTAATTTCATTCTCTCCTTAAATGTTTATTTCCCATCTTTCCACGAGTCCCCCGTGGTCAGAGACGCCTTCTCCCTATGCTTCACACCGGGTTTGATTCCCAGATTATCTCCTTTTTCAAATTTTACTATTTACTCCTTAATTTTCCTCGGAAAATTATTCGGACAGATCTCCTATTTAATTAAATGTTCCTCTACTATTTTTCATGTTTTTATATTTTTATTAGCTTTTAAAAAATCGGTTTTCTGATTTTCTTTTCAACCAACTGATGGAGATCCTAGCTGCATTCCATTGGTTGGCTTCTCGCCGCCCACCCAAAAATCGAGATTCTGCTTTCATTTTTGGTGCTTTGCACCAACTTTGAAGCTATTTTTCTCTATTTTAATGCATTTTACTATTTTAAATTTTTATTTTCCCTAATTATCCAGTATTTTTATTACATCGTTAAAGCATTTAATCTTAACAAAGGGCAATTACCTACTGATACGAGGTTGTAGCTCTAAAGAGCTGGGTGCTTAGGTCATCCACCCAACAATATTATTAACACTATAGTTGTTACTGAACAGAATTAAAATGGAGCATTTTTATGACTTCTAACATCTAGCTATGTTTTTTATTGACTCATTTAATGCAAATTTCATGTGTAGCATGTCACTAGAAAAGATAATTATTATTTCTTCATTTAAGTAGTTTCCTAAAATATTTTTTTGGAATAATTAAGCATAGAAATAAACAGTGTTAGGTTTATCTTTATGTATTTAGTTTTTTTTTCTCATTTTCCCATTTCATTTCTTTACTTGTCATGTATTCTAATTATAATTTATTTCAATAACAGATATAAAGTATATTTTTAAAATCTAATTTCCAATTATATTACTAATAGCAAAAACTGATATAAAATTAAAGATATACAAGTAAAGTATTTATTTTTGCTAAAACTCTTTTTCCAGTTTCGATCGATGTTTTTGGGTTTATCACAAGCAACATACACATCTATGGCACCAGATCCGGATGAAGTTCTTGTTGTAAATAGTGATGATGAACATTTGTAATTATGACTAATCAGAATGCACAACACCTTACTTTCTCATTATCTGAAGAGTTTATCATTTCTTATCATCAATCTCTTCACAACAAGATATTGTACAGTGAACTTTTAGTTTTGATTATTATTACAAAATGCTGCAAAACAAAAGAATATTTTTACAGAAATTTAAATAAATTTTTTTATGAATACGGTATTTTTTTAATTAAATAACTGTAAGAAAAATCAAAATATTTAATTTATTTTTATAAATTCAAACTATTACATTCTTTGTTCATTTAGAAAAATGCATACATCAGATTCTCATATAAACACATTTGCAACATGTTTAATCTGTAAAAAATAAATATTCATAATTAATTACATACAATGCAATAGACAAATAACATGTAGGCTAACTTGATAACAAAAGTGAAATAATTACATACATACAGAGTTAAAAATAATCTCATTTTCTGTGAGTCAATTTCTTTAATGGAGACAGACATTTTAAAAAACAAATATTTGTTTGATATTGATAATAATTTATATCTTGAACAAGTTATATTGCACACATGTTAAGCTTTGAGTATAGAGTTTTTCTCATTGGTCCCTTATACTCTAAAGCATGCAAATACTGTCAAAAATTGTTTATCCCAGTTAGATGGATGCTATACAGTTTTAAATAATTTGCTGAATTTTAACCATATTTATATCATTGAGATAATCAATCTTCATAATACATAGCCATTTAAAGTTATTACATAATTCTGAATTCATATTTACAATGATATACAGATATTGTACTTGCAAACAATATAACTAAAAATCTTGAATTTACAGAAAGTCTCATCTTAAAATAGTTTTACATGAATTTTATTTTTTAGAAAAAAGTCTTTAAAAAACTTATCAATACATAATTTTTTAAAAAAAGTATTAATAATAAATACAAGTGCATTATGTATATCTTTAAAAGCAGTTTTTTTTCTTATTACAGAAAATTTAAATGATAATTCTGGTTCAGATAACAGGATAAACAGAAAACACAATGAAATATTAAAGATGATAACATACTAATTTAAAATGAGTTTTTTTTTAAAAAAAATTCTTTAACACAAAATTGTGATACTGGAAAATGTAAATATTTTTAGCAAGAAACTTATGTCCAAGTCTGAAATCTGATTAAAAAAATTATAAGTATTCCATAAAACTTTTAAAGATGCAAAATGATCCCCTTCCCTGCCAATACCTGTTGCAAGTAGTATCAAGCAGAAAACTATTTTGCAGAATTGCTATTAATTTATATATATATATATTGTTAATTCAAATTTCTCTTGTATTAAAATTATCTACTAACACATTTAATTATTCAGACATGAAAGAGGTTTTTACAATAAATAATTATTTATAGTATGGATTACCATTAAGAATAAATAGTAAAACTTATGGTGGATAAAATAACTATGAAATATTGCATAATTGGCACAATAAAAGTTTTCAATGCAAAGAAAGCCCAAATGGTGATATAACGATAATGCATAATATGCATTTGAGACTTCATAGATTGTACTCCAGGTATCCAGAACAAATACATATTTAGACAATCAGCTTTGAATGCAAATGTATCTCAACACTGAAAAATATTCAAAAGTTGTATGAATGTACATAGCATGCAAAATAAACATTTCTGAAATGCATATGAGAAATTCCTGCTAAAATATATATTAACAAAATACCATACTCCTCTCCCCTTTTATTTCATACTGTAAGAAAACCCAGATATTGTTTTTCATTCATATGAATCTGCATTTTGAAACAAATTTAACAAAAGTAATTTCTGTTTTATTAATAATTATATGTTCCCTTCCATAAGATAATTCAAAATAAAACTACTAAATGCATTAGTAGCTCATCCACTTTCTTACTAAACTTGCATCTAATCTCTCTGATAGTTCTAACAACTCATCTATCCATCCCAAATTTGAGTATCACTTTTCTACAGTTAAAGCAATATATAAAAACAAAAGTTTTGTGTCTGAGAAATCATCATCCATGATCTGATGAACAAGTATGTTGAGCAACCACAGCAGCTATAGAGTCCGATTTTTCACCGAATAAATTAGTCACAGCAGCCAATAAGACAGTTATATCATCAGGTTTACCACCTACAAAATACAAGAAATCAATCAGATGGTTGCATTAAAATATATTTCATAATCATGATTTATCTTTCATAAAAAAAAAATAAAAACTTCTAAAAATACCATTAAGAATTTGTTCTGAGAAGCTACCAACAGTAGCATGAAATTTAACAATTGATATAATATTTGCATATTAAATCATTGTTCTCAGCATCATAATATATCAAATTATTCACACGAAGATTCTTGAACAACATGAAAAATAAACGGCAACTGATCATTATAAGCATTTTTTAAATCCTTGATATATAATATCTGGTAAACGGTTCTTAACTTCTTCCAGGCACGTCATTATGTATCTAGAATAGTCTCTACTGAGACTCATGTATTGATTGGGCTTAAAGTTCCCCCCTTCTAAACATCAGAAATTTGCACTCCAAAGAAAAGTGAAAGTATGCTTAAAATTCCTTTTTACTTGTAAGGCAAGGGGGTTAGGCATGCCAAAAAATAACATGCACGAAAACCATGTTTTTAAAAATGTGTATTTATTCAATCCTGTCATTTTTTAAAATTTGTAACTGCTTATCTAAATTTGAAACAAAAACACTAGCTGATAAATAATCATAAAGAAAATTGATTTGAAACATTTTCTTTTCTATTTGGTATATAAAATTAAACTTAATTATTTATTAAAAATAAAACTAAGCAATATCATACTGATAAAATAGAAATGTTCATCTTTAGTTAAAGAATTATATGATGCTTCAGCACACACATTAGAAGCTTCAATGTTTTGCTCAGTTAATAGATTTGAAAAAAATATTTTTGGTTATTTCATATACATAGTTATGCATATGGGTTTGCAACACACACTTTAAGAAGTCCTGATCTATGACGCATTTACTTAAAAAAACAACAAATAATTGAAATCAGATTCAAAATAATTATTTTGATAATGTTTAAAGCACATTATGTAAGGTTTCATGGTTAAGTAGGTTTCAATTTTTTTTTCAGTTTTAACAAACACAAATAGCCTTTCTTGCACTAGTAAATGCACATTTGTTTTTCTACATCAACTTACAAACTCACCTTATAGCTACATTTTTTTTTTATGTAATTGCAGTAATATTTATATTTAAGCATTTGCAAACTGAATTATTTTTAAATGTTAAATCATATGCATTTAATGTTGCCATATGCAACTTTTAAAATGCATAATGCCCCATATGCATTTTAAATGTTGAATCATACTTATCACTTCCATTCAAGAAATGTATATATTAAAAGAAATATCTTAATTTTTAAGATCCTGCTCTTCTGTATTTTCTACGATACTTTTACAAATGAAAAATAACACATGAACAATTAAATTTATTGAATCAGTTTTTAAAAATGTTTTGTAATGTAATAATTGTGTAATTTCTTATAATTTTTTTTTGTTTGATGCATTAATAAATATTTTGGGAGGAGGTTGGAAGGGGGCAAACTTTCAGTTTTAATAAAAAAAAATTACATAAATGAATTAAAGACTTATTCAATAATGCTTTTGGAAATAAAGTTAAGAGTAAATATATTAGAACAAAATAAAATTACCCAACACATTAATTCCATTTTCTCGTGCTCTTTTGGAGAATGGCGAAAGATAATTTGCATCAAATGCTAATCGATGTGCTTGAAATGCTAATGAATTAACCATCTTTTGCATGTTGTCTAAGTTATGATCCTGTAATATTTCAAAAATTTTTTTTAAATACCTATAACTTTTCAAAAATATTCAAAACAAATATAAGACACAATTTTCAACAAAAATACACACATACCCTAAGTTTTGATAATTGTTGCACAATTACTGATTCAGGAAGATTGTCAAACAAACCATCAGTAGCTAAAAGAATAAGGTCCCCTTCTTCGATTGGCACTGAAGAAGTATCTGCAGTGTCGGGACTATATGAAAATGATGCATACAAATTGTTTTAAATTTACACCAAAATTAATAATTACAAATTAAAAAAATATTAGACAATGTAAATTTATATAAACTTGTGTCAAGATTTTATTTAATTATGCAAAAAAATGTTATTTTGCAAGAAAAGCATATACACTTGGTTCTTTTTTATGCGGTAGATGCGTTCCAGGGAAATCCGCATAAAAAAAATCGCAAAAAAGACATACATTTATATGCAAAATGATGGATACGTTCCATTTATTCAAAAAATCGCATAAAACCCAAATAATGTTTTAAAATGCACCAGAAATCATAAAAAAGATTTATAAATAATAAGATTTATTTTTTTACATCATATTTTAATAAATGGCACATATGTATGTTAAAAACAAAAACAAAACTTAATATGTAACAAAAAACAAAACTTCATTTAAAATCATATTAAGAATGTTTTCATCATTATTCGCTGTCTGATGATGTGCGAACCCGTTTGTGGATTGGTGCAAGATCGCTTTCATCACTTGAAGATAAAATTACGTCATCAGATCTACATGGTAATGCTTCTTCAGGAACTTCAGTGATTTTTTTTTCTTTGACAAGGTAGTCAGTAATCAAACTCTGTGATGGCACTAGTTCTTTGTAGAGTTCTCTGTAGCCAGACATACAAAATTTCAGATCACGTTGGAATTTTAAGGCGCGTTCTACATCATTATCATTTTGAATAAAAAAATTTGCCAATTTACCGGAAAGTTGAAGGCCTTCCCGAAGTAATTTTTCGTCCAGTGGAGTAACATCTTCTTCCGGTTCGCTATCTACTGTTTCCAAATCTTTAGTAATATCTACCATACTTTCCAAAATATCATCATCATTTAGGGCTTCGTCCACAAGCAATTCTTCTATATCATGCTCGCCAAAATCATCAAAACCTTCCCCACCTATTTCCTTAGCAATTGAAATAATTTCTGATGTTACTATTGCTCTATTTGATTCGTTTCCCTTTGATACGCATTCAGGCCAAGCAGCTTTCCAACATGCATTTAAAGTTTGTGATTTTATTTCGGCAATTGCTAATGCAACATGATTTACACAGTTCAAGATATTAAATTGTTTCCAAGCTTCAGTAACTGTTATTGTTTCGGATTCCAGTTTATCGAAAATGAATTGAAAGTGAATTTTACATAATATTTTTTAAATGTTGAAATAATTCCCTGATCTAATGGTTGAATTAGGCTCGTTGTGTTTGGAGGGAAAAAAGCTACCTTTATATTTGGATGTTCTAAGATTGGATGACCTGGCGCATTGTCAAGAATTAATAAGATCTTAAATTCGAGACCCATCTCAGTCATATAATTTTCAACTTCGGGTACGAAGCATTTATTGAACCATTCAGTGAAAATAGCCGTTGTTACCCAGGCCTTCTTGTTAGCCATCCAATGTACGGGCAGTGTATTTAAGTCTTTTCCTTTTAATGCACGTGGTTTTAAAGATCGATTTACAAGCAGCGGTTTTAACATTCGATCGCCAGATGCATTGCTGCACAGCAATAAAGTAACTCGATCTTTAGCAGCTTTAAAACCACTGGCAGTTTTTTTTCGACTTTGCAATGTAAGTACGGGTTGGCATTTTTTTCCAAAACAATCCTGTTTCATCAGCATTGAAGACTTGATGAGCGCAATATTCTCCATCTTTAATAATTTTAGCTAACTTTCAGGATATTTTCTAGCAGCTTCTTCATCTGCAGAAGCCACCTCACCTTTTATTTTTAGATTATGAAAAGAATGTCTTTTTATAAAACCAGTTAACCACCCTGTGCTGGCAGAGAATTGTGGATTACTTTCACGTGAAGATGTAGATGGCTCTGATTCTTTTAACTCCTTGTAAAATTTAAGGGCTTTCATCTTGATTAAATGTCCATCTAACGGAATTTTTTTTGAGTTAAATCTTCAATCCAAATTACGAGAGCCTTTTCAGTTTTTTCTATTAAAGTGTCTCTTGAATATGATGAAATTTTAGAACTCAAATTTGTACCAGATCTGACTGATTTTCTTATTGCCGCTTCATTTTTTTTTATTGCTCTTATAGTAGATTCGCCTAAATGAAAACGTTTACCTACTGCTGTTGATCTTTCTCCTTTCGCCAAGCAATCGAGAATTTTAATTTTGGTTTCTAGCGAAATTGCACTTCTTTTTTGTTTTTTAATATTGTCACACATTTTCTTTAAGAGGACTAAAAATTATAGAGAAAACTTAATGTACAATTACGCACTAAAAAAAAAAAAAAAAAAAAAAACTTACAATTCACTTGAGTAAATTTATCTTCCGGTTTTCGGTAGTAACCTTTTTTTCACAAAGTTTTGTTTTCTAATGTTTTCTAATATGCAAGCTTTTTAATTAGTTTCATAAAAACAAAATGCAATGCAAAAATGCAGCATAAAAACACGCAATTTTAGCGGGATATTTTTGTTTTTGTCTTTTTTGTTTTTAAGAACAAATCAAGAGAAAACATGTCAATAAAAGAAAAAAAAAGTTCAAGGTATAAATTTGCATATAAAGGAGAAATTCTTTCGTTGTATTGATTGCGTAATAGTAGAGTTGTAGTTGTTATTCTTATTCGTTTTCAGAAAAGTGAATCACCAAAAAGAATTAAATATGAATAAAAATTTTTTTTTTCTTGCCATAAAAAAACCGCATAACTCTAAAATCGCATTAAAAAACCGCATAAAAAAGAGAACCAAGTGTACTAGACATACCTATCACTATGAACAAGTCCTGTGATATTTGCAGGAGCTAAAGATAATTGAAATGGAGTGTTGAAATAATGTTGCTGCTCTTCGGATCTATGTACAATTTGACCATTACGCATTATTAGAAATCCACTATCACCTATATTAGCAGTATACAACATCTGATCCGTCCTATTTAAAACAACAACACAAGCTGTACTGCTTCCTGAAAAACAATTATAAAATTTTTAAAAATACATATATGATTTATGTAAAAACCACACATTTAAAATTTATGCATATGTGGAACATTTTATAAAGAAAACTGTGATACTTGAAATTCAGTGGTCTTCAAACTTTATCGATTATATTTGTGAGGAACCCAATCTCATTCTTAGAAGAATATATCTTAAAATAGTATTTAAAGAGCATTAATATGTTATAGGTATTTTATATAAAATCAATTAAAAAAAGAAGCCCAGTGGCTGAGTGGTTAGTACATCACGCTTCTACATCACAGGTCCGAGGTTCAAACCCCGGGCTGGGCAAGGTTGACTCAGCTTTGGGAACTTAACACTAGGGGTTTTGCATCAGACTGATCACCTGCTTAAGTACCTCAGGGGCCCAAAGTCGCGTATATTGAGTTGGACACAGTAGGTCTTGGCCCTCATCGGCTGTTTTGTCACTGAGTTAAGTTCAATTAAAGAGAAAACTATTTTATTTTTTTATTAAAAATTTTAACATAAAATTAATGTAATTTACTCTATAAAGCATTATATTTAGTAACTGATATCTGCTTCTATCTTTTTACACAAACTGTTAAAGTCCAGCTCTCTCTCTCTCTATTGAAGTTATCTGCAACTGCATTTCATATCCAAGTTTAATTTGTTTCTAAATTTTGTTTTTGTTGCCATATAAAATGAAAAAGGTTTACTACTTAAATATGTTGTTCAGAATGATATTAAAATGTTTATAGCCTTGTGACAAACTTCTGCATATTCTGTTGAATGTACAGTTAAAAACAATTGAAATAAAAATATAAAAATCACCCAAAAATGTTCATTTACCCTTAAACCTGTCATAAAACATGATTGTACTTTTTTTAAAATTACTTTTGTGGAAGTTAATCTCTTCCACACTGTATCTCTTGTTAAAGGCTCCCAAACTTACATGCAAAGTAACAGTTGTAGGGAAAACTTTAAAAAGAGGCTGTCTGACACTGAATTTTTAAAAAAAGTTTTCTTTCAGGGGAAAAGTATAGAGAAATACAGTTTTAGGAACTCAAGGTCAAACAGACTCCTTTGTGAACATGAATCTTCATTTTGCATATATTAATAATATTTTTTTAAAAGTCAAAGAAGCTCAGGGTTCCATGGAACAGTTTGAAGGCCATAGTTTTAATATTTTAAGGTTAATATCATGAGAATGAAAGAAAAAGGCTTAGCATGATTATCATAGCACTTGAAGACTGTTTTATTAAAATAATTATGTCACAAGAGTAGAGTAGTTCACAAAAATATAAAGTAATACATTCTAGTTTAAAAATTTTATTTATAGATACAACTTTGTTAACATGCATTTTGTATTTTAACTACCATTTTTTTTATTAGACAGAATTGGTCAAAATTTATTTTGACCTTTTTGATTCGTAATATTTGAAGCAAATTGGCATGAAGAAATACCTATGGATTATTTGAATTTTACTTCCTTCACACTAATAAGCTCTATACCATTTCATATTCATTTACAATCTTTGCTTACTTAACAATTAGAATTATTATACTAACTGCTAAAGTCATAAGTAGTGAATGGTTAAACAGCAATTAAATTTTAAAAGTAGGGATTAAAAAATAATAAAAAATTTTACCTTCTTTATGACTATAAAAATCAACACAGCAAATAACAATTAAGGAATTGGAAATTGAAGTTTCAGAAGTGAGTTAAGTAAATCTTAATTATAACATGGAACATATTCATGGCAAAATGTTTCAAAAAGTGGTATAGGGCACAGAATTTTTTGATTCCGCAATAGTAGACAACACTAATTCTTAGTATTTTAATTTGTTTTGAAATAGTAATCCTATAATATATTTTTATTATAAAAGAATTTATTTTTATTAATTTTTCTCCTTCAATCCTTAATTTATTACTTTTAAATAAGGTAAAACATTTTTTTTAGTAATTAAAACTGAAAGAAGTGTACCTATAATTTGCTCTTTGTTTTCTTTCAATTCATAATAACTAGCTGCTATTAGATGTCCTGGATTTCTGGGATTAAATCTTCCACTTACAACAAGCCTTTCACATGTTTCCATTAAAGTATAAGAAAAACGTGAAGGATCTATGCCATAATTTCTCCACCCACCAACTCCATCTGCAACACCTATAAAAAAAATAAGAAATACATTGGAATATTCATTTGCTGTAAAATCCAGTGTATGGTGCACACACATTTTTAATTTTTATGTATATTTGCCATATAACGCACCCCCCCTTTTATACAAAGGGACAAGAAGTGTGCGAGTAAAATGCTCATATGTTTTAAAGTCATTTATTTGAGTTATAACAGGATATTGAAAAAAATTGTATATTATTAGAATCAGTACCCTTTAACTTTATTAGGTATGTCATTTCTTTCAAATATATAGTATTCCAAAAGAAGTTTAATTTTTCTTATGTTTATCTTTCTATTTATTTTTGAAGCTATCATTTTAATACCCGGCGTATAACGTGCACTCATAAATTTCAATATCATTTTTTGTGTTAAAAGTGCACATTATATGTGGTTTTAATGGTAATTATTTTCTATTACAACTAAAATCCATATAGACGTATCGAGCTTCAGTTTAATTTTTAAGAGTGTGCTTTCATGTATATTAATGTTTATTTAAATTATATAGTCTATTCCCTTGAATTTGAAACTAGTATCATAAATTAAAAAGGGTTTTGTGAATATTTAGTGAAGTTATACTTAGTATTAATGTCACGTCACAGCCAAATTTGCTAATATAAAATAACAGCAAAAGGGAACAATAACAAAAATGATTCTTACTCGTGTGTTTTATTTGAAAAAAGTTTACTAGTTTCAAAGATTTCTAAAGTGAGATTTTGGTGGAAGATGAGTCAATATAGACTTCAAAATAGTCAGAACAGTCTTCCTTTTTTCTCTGACACTGTCCTATATAAACTCACACACATACGATCCTAAAAGATGCTACCCTGTTCTGTGTTTCTTATTTCATTTTATTCTGTCCCACATTCTTTTGATAGTTTGTGCACAGACACCTGTTTCAGGATAAATAAAATTATATTTGATTGACCTTTGCTTGAAAGAACCTTCCTCTTTCTTGTTTGTAAATCTGGTAACCATTGGCATAGCTAGTCCTGAGTGGGCCCTGTATCAAAATTTCTTATAGGGCCTTCTTTGGAAAATAATAAAAGGATCTCACATCTTAAACCTTATTTTAAAGTATCAAAGTTTTACATATGTTGGGGCCCCCATATCATTGATACGGTAGTTGCATGCCCCTGCTAGTAACCTTTCCATGACACATTTCCTGCTCGCTTGTACCAGACTTTATAATCTTATGAAATATCCACTAAAATTTTTACTATACATTTGTAATCATTTTAAGAGTAAAAGACAAAAAAATATAGATTCACTTGATTACCATGACCACACTTAATACTCAACTTTTTTCAGTCACACAAGAACAGATATTTTTCTACTAAAGCCAAACCACCAATTTTTGAACAAAATTTGAGCTTTTTGACAGATTTTTTTTGCATTGTTTTTATTTCAATATTGACCATTACTTGCTTTCAGCTGCATTTTCTTTTTTTCTATTCATTGATTGCCTATTAACATCATATTTTGATTTATGATCAAATGAAGAGTATGATACCGTAAACGACACCCATTTTCCAAACTTTCACTCCATACCAAAGTGAGGACAGATTGGCATGGAACTCAATGTAAACTTGAGAGATTAAACATACATCAGCATAGGATACAGCGGTACCATGATTTGAAACCATGACTTAAAAGAAATAATGTTGGCCATGAGCTTGTAACCATGATCATACTCCCTGTCTTCACCCTTCAAATCTTTCAGCAAGTTCTTTAGATTAGCAACAGCTTTGTCACAATTATTGTTCAAAGCAAAATCAAGTTCAAAACTAAAGTTTCCTAACATCAAGAAAATAATACTTTTTTTTTCAAAAAAAGAGGGTGGAGATGAAAGCAAAGTAGGTAGGGAATAACAGAAAATAACCTAAAACGATTTTAAAAGGCATTGGTTCTTCTCTTATTAATAGATAAATACAAAGCACATACACGATATAATTTTTAAAAAAAAGGGGCTACCCAACCTGTTAAGTAACTCATTTGTCCCAATTAATTCGAATAGTATAGCGCAGGGATGGCAAACCACTGGCATGCAACACAACATTTTGGTACACCATCGATCGAACAGTTTGCAATTTAATTCAAAATAACAAAGTTCAGTATGAAGTATTTTGAATAAACACGAGTAATTGGTCGTTGTTTTCAGCGAGATTTTCTCAGTTCAAAGAATTGTCAGAAAGGTTCAAGTTTTTTTTCTGTATCCTGATGTGATTTCATTTAATAAACTGAGCTTGTCCCAATTGGATTGGGTGGAAATTAAAAATTTTGAAATGCAACGGATTAATTTCCAGTCTAGTTTAAGATGGACTCAAAATTTTGTTGAAAAAAAAAGAGAAAGCTGGAATTGATTGAAACAGAAAGATTAACAAGTAATATAAGAAAAAAGCTAATAATGAAATTTCGGAAACATGGATTTCGATTCCAGACACATTTAACTGTTTGAAGAAGCTGGGTTATCTATGCTGACCATATCTTCATCTACTCACGCCTGCGAGTCATTATTTTCAGAGATGAATAACTTTAAAAACTCGCTAGAAACCATTTGACAGATGACAACAATTCAGCATGCATTTTGCTAAAAGTAACATCTTACAATCGTGATATGTTTTTTTTTTATCTAATCAGCAGTGACAGAAATCCCACTAATGTTATTTTAATTTAAATTACACATATAACTAAAATATTTACTTCTGTAAGGTGCAACACGTATTTTTTCGAAATAAATAAGAGTTTTGAGTTGTTAGTATTTTGTTTTATTATTTTCCCAATAATCAAAAGTCAAAATTATTTGACGGCACATCTATACCTCAATATTTCTTTAGAAAAAATAGCATGTTGATCCATAAAGGTTCACCACCCCTGGTATAACATGTAGGAACTTACAATGGAAAACCATGCATTCAAACACAGCAACACAGAAAACATGTTAAAATCTGTTTCATAATTGTGTTTGTGGCGAATGTAGCTAATCAAATCATTGCATTAATGTTGTTGGTTATTATTATATTGATGAAAACAGAGAAAAGCAGTTACCAATTCATGGTCTCTATAACCATTAAATACATTTAAATATAAACTTAGAAGCAAAGCAATTAACAAAAGGTTGTTAAAAAGGAAAGGTTGTCAAGAGACCAAAAAATAGTAAAAAAATATTCCACTATTAGATAAGTTTTATCAGTACTTATGTATTAGCATCATTGCAACGAATTTGTGCCATGTGAATTGCACCGTGGTATCAAAACAACATTAAAATTTTGTGTATTTTATTTGAAAAAAAAAACCAGTCAGATTTTGGTGGAAAAAGGTGCACATTTGGCTGTGATGATGTGAATAAGTTTGTATTTTGTTATCATTCATTAAATGTTGTAATAAAAACAGTGTACAAAGACAATTTGGTTAAAAGTTTAGAATGCCCTTGGCGAAGCCAATTTTTTGGCGACCAGAATCAGTCGCCAAGCTATCTATATGTAGCGATAGGTGTGAAACGAAACTGACGTAATGAAGAGCCGAATTCATTTTGGCATCTAGATAAACATTGCAAATCATAAGGGCCCCCTATTCTACACTTAAACAAAGAATTTTTAAATCCAAAGAATAAAAAAACGATTGTCATTAGAAGAATAGCTGTATCACACACGATTGAATGTTGCAATACAAAACTGTTCAAAGATTTTTAAAATCCAAAGGAACACATATACATGATGATAAATTAATTTGATTAGTTCTCCTTTTTGTTTGGATTTTGAATTCCCACAGAATAGATATAATTGTAAATTACATTTATTCAATTTATTTTATCATTGAATTCAGTTCAGCCTTGAGCTTCACTATTTAGTTCATATGGAAATTATCTATGATTAAATAAGATATTCTAAATGGTTGCCTCTCAAGCAGTGCATGAGCTTACTAAAACATAATTATTAATAAATCAAAGTAAGTTTTCTACATAAGTTTGTTAAAATTACACGTAACTAATAAAAATGATTAACCTGCTATTTATGCTTTATTTTTCAAAATAAGATTTTGAAAACTATTTAGAAAAACCGACAATTTCTTTTTGAAAAGAAAAATGCAAGTTTTTGTAACTAAAAAAGAAAAAAATAATAATAAAAAAATTGGATATTATGTCAGATGCAAATTAAAAACTTATAGTGAAATTGATAACTTTATTTGGACTAAAATGCACCATTATTATTTCACTGAAACACACAAGAAATATTTTTCCAGACATAGTGAAACTAGTATTTTATAAAAATGTATGGACGACATTCCCGTTATTTGAAGGTCATTGATTTTGATTAGTGTTTTGACCCAATATTACACCAATTTCTGTTTACTAAAAATTACGAATGACTGGACATTAACGACAAAAAACTATTAAAAAGAAAAAATTAGCTTACCCAAGACATCAGCTGTTTTGTACCTCGCAAAGAAACTAGCATCATCACCGTATCTACCACGATTCAAAAGAGCCGAAAATCGAGAAGTCACTTTGGGAAAACCACAAGCTACAGTCAATAGTCGAAAATCTCTCTCCCTTTTACGATTTACAGTTGCTTCTGTGCTACTAGAATAATTATAAACACCATTTATTAAAGCACGAGTTAAGAATCGACCATATATAAGAACGGACTGCATTCTTTATGGTGTTCTCATTTCCATTAGAAAACGATACTTGAGAAAACTTTACGATTTTATTACATATTGTACTCAAAAATTAGTTCTTTTTAATTGTTTACAAACATTCTTTGAAATGCACAATTCACATAAAAATTAACCAGTGTATTGCCATTGATCACAACAATATACCACGTGGTACAAATATTAAACAGACACAAACTACGCCAGACGCTGCGCATTTCATGCTGTTACTAAGGTGTGGAAATTACAAAATCTTTTCGTTATATTTCATAAAGATTTTTTTTTTTTAAAGAATAGAAGAGTTTGTGAAGTAGCTCGATGATTTTCAATGAAAAATTTTAAATTTTACAAAAAAAATAAATAAATAAATAAATAAATAAATAAATAAAAAATAAATTGAATTTCTTTCATCTTTTCCATTGAAATGCATCATATATATCATACATAATAGAAAACAGGGAAATTGTAAATAAGTTTTTTGTTTTTCTTAAATGCGAGATAATTTCCTGTCATTATGTTTTTATAATGCTTTAATTTATAAAAGAAATCGTAAAAATGAATGAAATCGTATTAAAATCTTTTGTAAAAGAGAAAACAAAACAAAAACTATTTTAACCTAATCTCAGATGGACGGGTCATATTAATAAAAAATAAATTTATATAAACAAAGTTAGAAATAATAAATACTATTTTAAAAATTGACATGAAGCCTTTAATAAAGTGTAGCATGATCTTTTAAAAGAAAATTATCTTATTGAAAAGTTGTTTTATTTTCAAAAATTCAATTTTCCTTACTTCTTATTGAAATTTTAAAAAACAACTATAACAACGTTTCAGGTATTTAATCTTCAGCTCTTTTTTCGTTGAAAAGGACTAATATTTCTAAAGATTTTTTTTTTTAATGAAATTAATTACTTCAATAAATTGTAGGAAGTATGCAAAATGTATGATTTCCTATATAAGGTCTAAAGGTATTAAACGCTTCTTTAATTTTAAAGTAGATATTTTGCACTTTTAAAGCATTATGACAAAAGGTTTTTAAAAGAATTATTTTTTTCTGACACAAAAAATTTATATTGTATTTTCGGTTTCGGAAAGTGAAATAAATTTTATTATCTTGAAGTGTTGCCACCCTTAACAAATACACCGTATTTGGATATTAAATCCCCGCAGGCTAGATTAATCAGTATGGCTTCAGTACGCTGTACGGTAAGATCGTGATGGACTGCAGCTTTTGTGTTACTTATTTAAGATGCTGTTGTGTTTAGTGTTTCCTAAAATGTGATAATCTGAATTCTGTCATCATTATGTTGTGTTGGAAAAGTTGATATCTGGCTACAAATGTCCAAAAAATAAACCTGTAATCTGTTCTATTTTATGTTGTATTTGGGTGATATTTCCAAAATCTAGCCAAAATATGACGAATATTTAAAGTCAGACTTGTTCATTTGATTGTGATACTTTCAAATTTTAACCAGGAATTTAATTGAAAATGGTAATAAATACTTGTTTTTTAATTGCGAGTAGAAATTGAAGTCATTATGAAACGTTGACTCAAGAAGCTGTAAATTGAGAGAGATATTACTTTTGAGTATCCACATCAACAATTTATCAAAAAGATAAATGTTGGAAATGTCCGAATACCAATGGTATGTTATTTTTACCTATATCTTTATTCTTCCAAAAAATTGTTATAAATTCAATAATTTCTTTTCAACTGGATAATAAAAAAAGTGATTGTCTTCAGTAACACATTTTTCTTCATATATCTACTGAATATTTTAGACTGTACCTAAAATATATACTAAAATATGTATCATAATAACAATGTTATTTATTTAAGTTAGTGTTTTAAGAGGAAATTATTTTAGGAAACCTTAAGAGCAATATAGAATGTATATAAATCTGTGAATTACCAAGTTTTTTAAATGTGTATTATTTCAGTGTCTCTGCATACTTTAGATATTCTGAATTCATATTAGTTATTTTTGTGATTATTTTAAGAATATGTTTTAATGACTTAGGAATTCATTTACATGAAGTTATTGAATTTATAAAAGAGTTAAACATGGTAAAGGATAGTTTTAAAATTTTTTTACTCTTACTCTGAGAATGTTTATTTAATCTTTTATTTATTTCATTTTCACTTAAGAGATTCTAATTGGTATTTTGTGCTAGTACCATTTAAATAAAGTAAAATGTGTTTAGCAATGTGACTGGTAAAAACTTTTATTTCTCCTCCCCCTTAATTTATACTTGTTGTTTAATTTTTTACTTTTTTTAAAATTAAAATAATTTTGATAGTAATTTTACACTATTTTCCTACATATAAGTTGAGTAGTTAAGAAGAATTGTTCACGAAGTTATTCAATACTCCTTTCTGAAATATTTATTATTATAATCTCTTAATGTTTTGTTTTCAGTTCATAACATGTTTCACTTTAAATCAATTCTATTATGCAGGGTTCATGTTTGCAAATGTATTTGTATGTTTTTTTCATGCAGTTGATTATATTAGAATCTTGAATGGTGACATTCCATTTGCTTTATTGTTAGCAAGCTCAGCTCTTAGTTTACAATATAATTATTTTACAACAAATTTCAGTAAAAGCTTACGTCGTTCACAACCCATGGGAGAAGAGGAAAGAAAACAATACTCAGTTAGCAATAAATATATACATTATAATAGGATTCAACAGAATTATTTTCCTTTTTGTTATTTTACTATGAATGCAATCATATCTAAAATGTTAAATTAAAATTTGTGATTATCAGGTTTTTACCAGTTTTTAATGCATTTTGGAAAATCTTAAATATTTTTATTGCTAGTTAGAATTATAATTTTTATATGTAAGTTATAATAACTGTAAATGTTTGTAAATATTAGGCAATTTAGTGCTGTAATTTTGAGATTTTAAATGAATAGAATAAAAAGCATACTATTTTTATTTTCTCTCTTAAGTACAATTAATTATATCTTATAATAAACTTGGTATTTCTAAGAAAATATCTTAATATATTTTATACTGATATAGTGTTACAGTAATATGATTTTGAAAATGTTTCAATTATGTTTAAGTATGCCATCTAGTAATTTTTTCTCGTAAGATACTAGTATATCCATTTCCTTTCTATATTAATAAGACAACTCTTAAATTGACAAAAATTGTTATCCAAGAACTAATTAGATGACAGGCTTTTTTTCTGATGTGTAATTATCACTAATAAGTCACAAGCTTATCAATAGGGCAATTTATATTTTTGATTTTTCCCTATTAGTTTTTATTTAAACTTAATTGACAAGATGTGCGTGTGTGTGTGTTTTCTTATTTTTTGGAACAAATTAAATTTTTTTTCCATCACATGATGGATTTATCAATCAATTACTGTAATGTGCTATACTTGATGTTTATCTTGCATACACTGGCAGAGCATCAAAAGTTTTTCTCTTCTCAAAATTTTAAAAGTATTATAAATTTAATTTAAATAATTAAAATGTAAAATTTCTGAGGAAAAGGCGAATTTTAAGTTAATTTAGTCCATAAATAATTAAAATGATTAAAAAATTTCTTTATGTTTAAAACCAATTTATAAAAATGATTTAAATTAGATTATCTTGATAAAATCAGTTCTTTTAAAGGTATAATTGAAGTCAACAGTGCATTTTTTGTAAACTTTTTGTAATAAAAAAACAGCAAAAAAAAAAAAAAAAAAAAATTCATGCTTTTTTAAAAAAAATTATAAATAAATTGATTATGAATTGTATTGTATAAATGAGTTTAATTCATTTTGGTCACACACAATGTATGTTTTCATAAATGCTTTGTTATGCCATAAAAAGTAGAGTTTAATTGTTATACCATAAACCCTCTCTATATGATGGCTAGTTTATTTCAACTCTGAGGCAGTCTACTTTAAGGGCTCTGAAAATTATAATTATTTTTAAATTTCATATTTATTATAATTAATTGCATATGGTACATAATGTTATAAAATAGTTATTTAATTCCTAGAATAAAAAGAAATAATTGCTTGTTGCATCAGATTTCTTATTCTAATTTGCAGATAAAATTTTACATGTATGTTTGAAATGTGTATCAAATTTATTACAATCAATATTGCATATCAAATTTATGTAAATTGTTATATATATTGTATGTTAGATTACTCTGAAGATTACTCTCTGGTTAATTCATATTTAATATTTTTTATAGTATTTATTTGCTTTTATGATTATTATACAATCGGGACCAATCCTAGGTTGTCAGCCACCTCTGTGCAACGACCTAATATGCCACCCTTTTAGAGAATTTTTAATATTTTGACAAATAATCAACATTGCTATTATAAATTCATCTACCTGTATAACAGTAAAAAGGAAGACATTAATATAAAAATGTAAATAGACGCAGGAATCACTTCATTCCTCTATTTTCTTTTTCTAAATTGTAAAGCTGTTATTAAATTGAAAACTTTTAATTTTCCCAAATGCATATTTGAATTTAAACACTCCTATGCCTTGGGTAATATTAACCATATTAGGTATTTTCTTAAAGTAACTTTTGCAAAAATCCTTTCTGAGATGTCTTTGTTAAGCATCGATCCTCAGCGTGGCGTCAGTGTCGCTAATAAGCAGAAAAACCTTTTCTATTGCTGACTCTGACACGAATTCTGCAATCAAATAAAGAACATGTGTAAAGAGTAGACATTAATGGACAAGTGTAAAGAGTAGACATTAATGGACAAGTGTAAAGAGTAGACATTAATGGACAAGTGTAAAGAGTAGACATTAATGGACCACCATATTGTTCACTACTTGTTTTTCTCTCTCTCAAATTATGATATGCTATTGAGATATCAGGACTAATGCTAAATTTTAAATAGTTATTAAAAAAAATTTTTTTTGACTTATAATTTTTATTTTGAGAAATTCGTTAAAAATTTAGCTTGATTAATAGAACTTTATGCTGCTTGCAGCGCATACCTGCTAGGATTGGCCCTGTATATAATTAGCCTATTATAACTAAGTTTAGCCATGAGAAAATAAACTAAAGGTAATTTGTAATGATTTTTAGTTAAATTTAGAACTCTAGTCTTGACAAAAATGTTTAGAATATATATTTCAAAATTTATTGAGTTTGGGTGCATTTTCATTAAAACTCTTATATATTTTTTTAATCATAGGGCGTATTCACTTGTGGATTCGTCACGAGTATCAACATTTCTTATTTCTATACTCCTAATTGTGTACGGGAGCTTCAGGTATTTATGTTTCTTGTTTTTAAATTTTTATTGTTTTCGGCTTCAGTGGCATTCACAAGGCTGTTTGGATATTCATCCTCTATTTCAGTCAAACATATTTTTAATTTTTATTATAAGTATTTTTTGAATGTAACCCTCCTCCCCATAAAAAAGGTCTGTGGATGTCATTGTTCAGTTTTTATATACCTTTCACATAATTTTTTAGCAATTTTTATTCAAAGAATGAAATTTTCAATTAGATTATTGTTTAACATAGAATTATTTTAAATATAGATTTGTTATATTAATGTGATTATTTATGTAATAAGTATGAAACATGGAATACGTATTGTAATGTATTTTAAATTATTCAGAAAGATTATCTTATACTCATATTTTTTTGGGGAAAGTATACAAGTCCTTAAAATATTATATATAACACGTAAAAAGCTTTTGATAGAGATGAATATAAAATTTTTTTGAAGAAAATGCATGGAGTATACTTTAAGTATTTTACAGAATAATGTTTTTGATTTTCTTTAGAATATTTTAAAATTGATTAATTTTATCAAAGTTTAGCTTATTTGAGGTAAAAAAATTGTTGTTGAATGATTTTATATTTTTCTTTTCAAATCTAACTAAAAAGAAGAATGGGTGATAAAATATTTGTTTGAAAATGAATTATTATTATAAAAAGCTACATTTGTGAGATGTCTTATGAAAAATTCACTAGTTATGAAAACAAAAGTTGGATATTTTTTATTATATAATTCATCAAGATTTAATTTCAAAAATTCTAATTGTATGCAGAGTATAATTAAAGTGATATGACAGAAAATATGTTAATTTAATTGATAATTATAATTTTGAGTTTTAACATTTTTTTTAAAAACAAATTAAAAAATTTATTTTATACACATTAAAATTTGATATAAAATGTTGTTTCTATTTTGATTATTTATTTTTCTGTATAATTTTTTGTGCAAAAACTTCAGAACAAAAACTCTATTTTGATATCAAGAACCTCTTTGTATTTAAAGAAGCATACATTGTAGTTTTTAACAAGAATAGTTTTTATGAAAATATTGGCAAAATTTTGTTAAAAGTGCTATTGGAATGTGAAATTCTAATTTTTTTAAAAAAATAAACTGTATTTTGAAAAATTCAATTTAGATGAGAGAAGAGATTAGATTAATGTGTGATGAATACAATTTTATAATATGCTTATTTTCTTCATTTACATTGAATGATTTTTATTTTATAAAATTAAAGAAAAGAAAAATCCGGTTGATTAGAAACATTTCATGTTCTGTTTCTTCCCATCAGTTAGTTACTTAGAATCACGAAGTTTATTTTTTGATTTTAGAATTATTATTTTGAAAATCAAGGTATTGATTTGACACTGTAAAGTTGGGTGTGGTATTACAAGTAAGAGTACATGGTCACAGGTACTAAAAAAATAGGAGAAAATTTATTGATATTGTACAATGATTTATTTAAAAACATTTTTAGAAAAATTGGCATGTCCTTTTTGAAAAAAAAATAAACCAAAACAAGTCTTTTATAAATTTTTTTTGATTAAATTGTCAATTGGGAGGAGAGTAAGAAAAAAAAATGCATATTTACATATCTTTGGAATGCTAGAGAGTAAAATACTTCTTACAAATGGTTCAAAGTTATAGGTTCTATTGCCAAACGATAATTGTATAATTCTAGCCTTAATTCTAAACTATTAATGTTATTAATTATCATCATTAGTTGGCTGTGACTGTTTAGCAGATTAAATTTGTTGTGTATCACAATAATTTTTTTTACAAAGTTTTACAATTTTATAAAGAACTTTTTATTTGAAATTTTAGTTTTATTTTTAAAATTATTGTGTAAGGTAGCTGTGTCAAACTCGCGACCCACAACGAGCACATTTGCGGCCCCCAGCCAGTATATCAGCACTTAATATATACCGTATTTATTCGATTCTAAGCCTTCCCCATCCCTAAATTGCAATCAATCTGTGCATTTGTGGAAAAAAAAAATGTTGTTAAAGATTTCTAAGCCGCACCCCCGAATTTTCTACACATTTTTGAGAAAAAAATGAGAAATGTTTAAAAGATTCATCAATATCCAGTGTCCGATTTAAGCTCATTTCGGGCCTTGGGCGCAGATTTACAGGCCTTGACACTGGTGGATCGAAATTTCTTACCAGAAAATCTGGTTAAGTCCAGCTTATCCGGGCCCCTGGGCGCTTGCCCATGGCCTGGATAAACCCATGGATAAACCAGCACTATCAATATCCAATACTTCAGAATTTCTTAATGCTATTTTTCTCTCTGACATTGAAATATTTGTTTTTGTTAAATTATTATTTACTTTGAGGCCAAATTGCAATTTGCTTAAAATTATTTATAATATGAGCAGTAATTTGAAAAAAATATTTTTAATTTTTCGTTATACTACTTCATACAGGGTTTTACCCTTCCTAAAAAATATTATTTGCTGTAATAGGTGAATTTTATGTTTTAAAAACTTAACCCGTGCGAAGAACGGGCATTTCAACTGTGAGAAATAATAAGTTAATAATTAAAATTTTTTTTATCTGTATTTAAAAACTTACGAATACATACAGGAACCTATAATTACTCTAAACCTTAGTATCATGTTTCGAAAATAATTCATCACTCCCATTGTCACAGCTGATTTTGGAATCGGTGTCGGCGTCGCCATTTTCCCACACGTTGTCGTCTTCCGTCCTATCCATTGCTTTGTTATGCAACACTTTTTCAAAAGAATTTTTGTGGAAGAATGTAAAAGAATTATTAAAGACTGTTGAATACTTGTTAGCGAGAATTTTATCATTCCGTTTGCGCCATTGACAAATTTTTGTTTCATCCGTTTCAAATTTTAAAGTCCGCTACCCTTTTTCCGTTATTTTCTGCGTATAAAATTGCCTCCGTTTTCATACTTGCGTCATAATGGACTCGTCTTGATGCTATTACCGATATCTTTGATGTTTAGGTGATTAAAAGAAAGCGTATATAAAAAAATTTCCTAAATACGACCTGACAATGATGTTTAGGAGAGACTGAATACTGGAGATAAATTGCGGAATGGAATAAGTCATCAATGTGCAAGTGGCCAGAATGGACGGTATCGTTTTTAACACGTTGTAAGTTTCTATATGTAATGGAATCTTTGAACTTGATTTTTATGCACTTTAAAAGGTCAGATTAATTCGACAGTATGCACACTTGTCAAGGACCGATGACAAGGCAACAATTTCATAATTTTGTTTCATTGTCCTGATCAGGATGCTCATAAAAAAAAAAGGATTTTAAGGATTTCGAGATTTGGCGACTAATTCATTATATCGATTCTAGATTTGGTGACTAATTGCCACGTCACTTGACTATGGTTCAAAATTATGTGGTCCGTCGCCAAAAGCCCTTGTGTAGCTGAACAGTGCGACGTTAATATTCACTCACTCGGCGACTAATTGCATAAACCATTTTCAGATTTGGCTACTTATTCCATATGCCATTCCCAGATTTGGGGACTAAAAGATTAAGGAGCAATCCTAAAACTGCGAATAGGCTTGCGGTTAATACAAATAAAAAAAAATAATGTTCTTTATGTGAAAAAGGGTCGGGTGGTGCGTAGTTTTTCTGAAAATGGAAATTAAAAAAAAAACTCGTGCATGTAAATAAAAATAATTTATGTCCTTACTGCTAAGTATTTTTTATTTTTATAAAAAATATTTATACGTTTAGAAATGATGATACAAATTAACATTATAGCAATACGTTTAAAAGGTGATAAATTTATGTTCTAACTGCTAAATATGTTTTTATTTTGATAAAGCAATATGTTTAAAAGTGATGGTACAAAGTAACATTATAGCAATACGTTTAAAAGGTGATAATATGATTGGCTTTTAATATTTCTTCTTAACACACTTTTATTAGTTAGACCTATGTCTATAATGACGGAATCTTTGAAATATATCGATATGGGACTCATCCGAGGCCCCGTAAACGGAGAGAATAAATACTCTTCAGACCCATTAATTAATATCCATTGAAGAGCGACTAGACTAATTCCAGCAGCCACATAATTCCGGCTCCAAATATTAAACTCTAGGATAAATTCAGCGAAGAATAAATGATAGTTTTAAAAATTAAAAAAAACAGGCTTTTATTGTAGATCGAACTAAAAAATGAAAAATAAATTGTAGTTAAAAAAAAAATTAAAAACACGCTTTTATAGTATGAATCGAACTAAAAAGTAAAAAAATAATTCTTAATATAAGAATAAAATGATTAACGGGAAAATTAATGTCATTGTGGTAAAAGCGTGGGGTGCTTTGTACTACATTTTTTTCACTAACTCAGCATTTTGGAATAGAACTAGTAAGAAATTATAACACTTAATACAGAGCACCCCCACGCTTTTACCCCAGTGGCATTAATTTTCTCGTTGATCATTTTATTCTTATATTAAGATTTATTTCTTTACTTTTTAGTTTTTTAACTATAATTTATTCCTTTTAATAGAGATAGAAACTCAATTTCGATTCCTTCGTTTGTATGCCGCACCCGATTTTCAGTAGCATTAACACTGGAAAAATAGTGCGACTTAGATTCGAGTAAATACGATAATAAAATAAGAAAAATTTTCCCAAAAGAAGGAAGATAGTAGCTGAGAAGAGAGATGTCAAGTTTCAGGACGTAAACATTTAATTTTCCTTGTTCTTTTATATGGGTTTATTATAATGTATTATTCGAATTAAACCTACGTTTCGATGAAGATTAATTTTATTTTTGCTGCCCACCTAAAGTTAAACCTTGTTTGTTCGGCTCAAGTTAGCCTTTGAGTTTGACACCCTTGGTGTAAGGTGTATAACATATCATTATAACTGGAGATGAAATTTATATATATATATATATATATATATATATATATAATACTTTAGTAAGAAAAATTTCCTTTTCTTCATTTTCCAAGGATTCTTAAGTTGCTATCAAATAAAAAAAATGAGTTTGAAAGAAATAACGAGAAAATATATTTCTTCTTGGGGAAACAAACTATATCGGGCATAATTTTTTTTAAAAAATCTTCTAATTGAAGCAGAAGTACCAGAAAGTAAGGCAATTACAATGGACAATTGTGTTTGCAGGAAAATGAAGGGGAGGGGGGAGAGGAAATACCGTCTACTTTTTGGAATAATTTTGCCTTTGACCTTAATATTTCTTATTTTTAATTTTTATACATTTAACCCATAAATTTTTGTTTTAGACATAGAAATGAGGCTATTTATTTCATAAAAATTAATGATAAAATTTAAAAAGTAAAAATTTATTGGAGTTTTTAATGGTTCTCCAATTAAATGTTCATTCCTTTGATATATTTTAAGGAAAAAACCTATATTTTGTTATTGTTGTAAGATATACGATTAATTCTTTTTTTATATTACTTAATACAGTTTGTGTGTAAATCTTGTTTCCCCTAATTGTTAAAGATACGTATTTGAAAGAATGGAGCATAATTTTTATTTTTAATATTGGAATTGAAAAAAAAAAAGAGTGAATCGTAGCCTGTATAATTTGTTTTGGGTATTATTAAAATTTTTCCCGTGCTTGAATTATCTAATTTCCTCTGCATATAATGAGATGCATAATGATGCTTATGAAAGAACACTGTTCTGAAAATAAAGCAAGAATGAATCTTTTCTTATCAGTTTCTTATGAAATATATTTATTCTCGACAAGAAGTTCAGTTAGAATTATTTTTATTTTTTAAAACTATTAGAAAGGGGTGAGGAATAAGGATGAGAGATTCAAGTCTTGTGTGACGTGTATAAAGTCATGCTTCTTGGCCTGGAACCAGCCTCCAAGGTCACTGACATATACAAACCCTAAGATAGCGACCTCCCTCTTTGTTTTAAATGACCGGAAGTTTATCATGCGAGAAGAATTGATGATTCGAAAGGAAAGTTACTTCATTTCCTTCTTATTTACTAATATATCGGAAGTCAATTAGATATTTTTAATACGATACATTATTTTTTTTTAAAAGAAATCTACATATGGGGTATTTTTTCAGGGAAATAATCCGTATAGTTGTGGAATCACATTGAAATACTGAATTTTCTAGATTATTTAATGGTTTTTTTTAGATTGGTTATCAATATTAACTGGCTACTGTTTTTTCTTTTAAGATTCTTTATTGCTTTAGTTAGGATTGAGAGAGAGAGAGATACACACCGCACTGGTAAGGTTAGAAGTTTTGCGCTTCTCCCAGAGCTTAAAAATCTAGTTATATTTATGAGGCTGTTTCATAAAATAAAATATTTGAACTGCTGCTGTGTGCGGAAAGTAACCCTAATATTAACGAGGTACATGAAAATATTTTTTTCTGCGCATACGGATGTTTTCCGAATAATTTTTGATATTAATTCATATAAATAGGGAATTGGTAATTTTACATAAATAAAAATCGCATAAGCTCATAAAATATTTATAAAAATTATTGAAAACAGGAACTCTAATATCAATAAAAGCATATTACTTTAGTACAAGTAAAGTCGTCTCCACAAATTGAACATTTCTTTATTTTTAGGATTTCTTGTTATTTCTCTAAACTTAATTATGAGTAAAGTTTTTTTTTTAAATAAAATAATGCATGTTAGAAAGTATTTATGTATTATATAGTTTATAAGTTATATAATTATAGTTCATTTAAAAATTACAATTAATGATTTTGTATTTTCATTAACAAATTATTTTCCAAATTAGTTTATTAATATTATATAATTAGAAATAATATTTTAAATTTTGATTGATTTCATTTCTCTCTTTCTTGTCTATGCAAGTAAATTTTTAAAGTTTTTGGATGCAAAATGTCATTTTAAACTCTTTTTTTTTGCATTAAAAAAGTTATTATTTTTTAAGAAATAAAAAAATAGAGATTCTGCTTTATTTTTTACTCCAGAACGTATCCTAATTCCAGAATTATAAGAAAAAAGTTTATGTGATTATAACTCTGTTCATGTACCACGCGTAAGGAAAAAGTTCGTTAATTTTTACTGAGTTTTATTTACTTTTCTGAAATATATGCATTTCTTTCTAATGTGGTTTTGTGGTCATAAATCCGCTAAATTTAAATACAAAAACTTATATTTCTTTTAATAATAACAAAATCTCTTATAGTTGCACCATTTCAGAAAATACACATCGTTTTAGTATCTGACCTTCCTTTTTCTTTTTGTACTGCATAAAAACTACCAGTTCTCATAAATACATAAATCTTGAGTGCAATAATTTTGTATAATATCTGTAAAGTATGAAAAAATAATGCTGTATTTGAGATGAATCTAACTTACCAGGGTAAATCACAATGCCATTATAACGTATTGTATTGTTTTTTCCCTACACTACAGAAACTTATTAATATTAATTTTATATATTATGTGTTGCGATTCTTTCCGTTTTATACAAACTAAATTTTTTGTTCAATTTTTTTTAATACGTCCCGATTTTTTTTAAAAATTAATTTCTTTATCAGAAGGAATTGCAAATTCTTTCGACTTCCTTTGATTGAATTGTTCCTGTTCTACGAAAAATAAAATGTAAAAAAGTTTTAGCCATTCTTGCAGGAATAGTTAATGCATAAATCAAACTTGGCTTGTTTTGTGAAGATTTTAAAGTCTAGTAAAGCGTACCAGTTTTTAAGAATCTCCTCAAAGATATTCCTAAATGAATGTTTCGAATGTATACATATTTCCTTTCATTAAAACCTTTTTCTCTGTTACTAATGGACTATTTTCAGTTGTTTAATCCTCACTATAGTGGACAAACATACATTAGAAGGTCGATTTGTGTATTTAACCGTATTTCCTTTTATATTTTAGTTTTTTATTTTGATTTATTTGCTAAAGTAGATATGGAGTGAAATTGTCCGATTATATACGTTCAGGTTATTTATCAATGTCTACATAGATTCCTCAAACATTATTTTACGTATTTATTTTATTATTATTATTTTTTTTTGTATTTTAAATTGTTAGTTAATATTTCACTGATCAAATTAATTTTTTTCCCTTTGAGTTTCGAAAATTTCTGACCTTCGTGGCAATAATCGTTTATTTCCCTTGATTGTTGTGCATTTTTCTTTTTTATCTTTGTACACTATACATTTTTTTATACGTTTTTCTAGGTACAAGTTTAGTATTGTGAAAATCTAATTGTTCGATACGAAATTGTCGACTTAATATATAAAAGTCTGAATTCTTTTATGAAGTTGGAAGTCAAAATTATAAATTACACACCAATTTGAAACATTTTTCTTAATTTATCTGTTACATTAAAGTATTTTTACATAAAATTAAGACAAGGAAGTGATGAATTACAAGCTGACTACGTTAATTACGTCAGATTTATTATTTCAATACGTTTGCTTTGAATTAAATTTTCAAGGACAACTTTGTCTCAAATTTATAAAAGTGAGGAATTTTGCATCTTCTCTCTCTCCACTGCAAATGAATTCTTTCCGAATCCGTCTAAATCAAGCTGTTCCAATCCCCAAGAGGACCACGTACTGTTTAAGATGACTGTGAATGCTGCTGAACGAAAAATTGTAAACCTTTGAGAGTGCGACTGAAAGTACTGTCAATACTATTGATAATATAGCGTTGAACATTCTGTTAAGTTATAAGCATAAATTCAATTAGTTTTTGAAAAATTTATTTCATTTTTTTCATAAAATTTGTCTTAATTCGTTTTTCTTTTACCGTGATATGAACAAGCTCTCTGGTGTGTATATATATATATATATATTCAAGATTAACTTCCACGAGAGTATTTTTCACTTAATAAATGTAGTTTACCTATACTCTTGTTTTTTACTTCATTTAAAGGCCACAGTTTGAAAGAGCGTTACACGCAAAAACAAGCCTTGAAACAAAACGCATCAAAATCAAGCATCGAGACAAATTCAGAACTGAAGAAGGAAAAGACTATAATTTTTAATTGTTTTTTAAGAACTAAAACTAATTTTATTACAATTACAAGTTGTGTTTACAAATCTAATAGAAAAAGAATCAACGCTGTGTGAGATAGTGAGTTTATTGAATTACGGAAAACGTGGTAGGTATAATTTGTTCAAATAATATGTTTTGTAAAAGAATCAGTTTGTCTCACCAGACTATTGTAAATGATTTCATACAATGGAAAACTCTATCGGTAAAAGTATTGGAGATCAAAGGTGCTAATTAAAAATTTATGTGATGACGATATATGGAATTATATACTGTTGCAATACAGCTCAATTAGCGATTTTATTAGAGTATTGATGACGCTTATAATATTAATTAAATGGTTTTTTTATGCCATTAAAAGATAACTGAATTTGGATATTTATGCACTACAGTGAAATACGTTAAAAGCGGTTTCTTAGTCCATTGTGAATATTTGGTATAATTACTAATATCGTTCGGTTCATGACAAATAAAAGAGCGATTTATAAGAATAATTGAAGACAATGCAATGCTCCTCCGAACTGATTACAATATGCTCAGTATACCAAAGGAAATGTGTGCTAAAAACTATAAAGATGAATATATGATATTGATTGTAATTAAGAACATGAATTTCAAAAACCATCGCTAGTTCTAGTAATTCCTTAAATGTATGGATGCTGACTAGTGGCTTATTGGAGAATATTATGGCCCCCTGCAAAGTCAGATTTTGGACCCCAAGCCGAATCTTATAAAGAATTGCAAAACCATAACCTTTGGACCCCAGGAATCCCCCCTGTTACACCACTGATGTTGACTAGCACATGTGCCAACTTTTACGGTTTAACGCCTAGATCGCTATTTTTTAGTTTTGATGCACCCCAAAAGGAAAAGTATGCACTTTGTGTTGTAGTATGTCTTACTGACGTATGCTTTTGTCACGGTGGCTGAAATGATATTGCACGTCAAGTGAAAGCAGATCGTCGCAAATTCGAAATAAAATGAATGTTGGTCCGAAATGATATTGCACGTCAAGTGAAAGCAGATCGTCGCAAATTCGAAATAAAATGAATGTTGGTCAAAACTGGATTGTTTTTTCAAGAACGATATCGAGTTAGATGTAATCAAGGCTGAAGTATTGTTTACATTTTGTTTGTAGAACATGATGTTCTATTTGACTGCAACTAGTCAACCAATCCTCTTTTTTTGGAAAATATTTTCCGTCATTAAATGGATGTGAAGGGCTAAAGCATCTGATTAGTGAATTAACTTATAGGATAGTCATCCATAGTTAAATGCATGACACAAAGTTCCTTTTGCACTAGGCAGTAATGATGCAAACTACAAATCATATCCCGTTCTGGTCATTTTAACCCTGCAAAATGTCTAACTCATAGTATCCTTTTTACAATTCTAAATTAGATTGTGGATTCCATTGGATGAATTTTAAAAAGGGGATACCTTTAAAATATTTAATTTAATTTATGGCAGATCATTTTCACCTCTGCAAGGGAAAAAATGAAATTATTACCTATTTTTAAAGAAAAAAAATAAGCTAATAAGTATGATTTCTCTTGTCATTTAATAAATTTTGATCAAAAAAAGGTTCTGGATGGATCTCATATTTCAAAGAAAAATATTCCTCGGAATCCTGCCTTATTTTTGCCGTTGCTATTTGGGTGCTCTTACGTTTCTGCGAGGTTATTTTTAAGTATGAATTTTTCGAATAAACCTGGAACCTTAACGTCTTATTTATAAGTGAACATGTTATACAAAATATGTTAACTCAATATTGTACGATATAACTAGCTAGAAAAAGTTTGCGTTCACGTGCTTACATGAACAAAGAAATTTTTTTTTAAAAACTGGAATTAAAATTTTTTTTAATTATGTTTTATTTAGTTCCTTTTAAGTATTCAGAATAATAAAAGTAAATTTGGTTTGCCTTCATAGATTTTAAAATAAAGACAGGTTTGTAGTGATACGAACAAAAATCAAGTGGAAAAAGTCTGCGTTCACTGTTTTAGTAGCAGCTATAAAAATTATTTAAAAAGGAAATAACGAGTTATTTAGTAGCTGGTTGTATAACCTCATCATTTGAGAACCTCCTGAAGTCATTTCAGCATTGGACTAACAAATCTGGTGGTTTCTTCAGTGCTTATCTTCTCCCATTGGTCCTTAAGAACACTCTTCAGCATATCCTTGCTAGATACAGTGTGTTGACGAATCCTATATTCCAACAAATCTCATAGGTGTTCTGTAGGATTCAGGTCAGATCACTGCGGGGCCATATGCTGTTGATTTGGTACATAATACATGAGCCAAAGCTTCACAATCTCAGAGATGTGCTTAGGATCGTTGTCGTGTTGGAAACGAAACTATTATCCTAATCCAAGTTTGATGCCACTTTCCTTCAAAATGTTTTTTAGCACATCAAAGTAATCATATTTGTTCACATAATTGTTTCTATATATTCCAACTTGCCAACACCATTGCTCGCCCTGCACCCCCACACGATAACCACCGCCGCCGTGCTTTACCGTTGGCACTAAATGCTGTGTTTGAAGCGCGTTGCAAGATTTGCTCCAGACTAATTTACGACCTTTTATGCCGAAGATGCAAAAATTGCCCTCATCAGAGATTATCATAGTCCCCCAGAACTCCAGAGGCTTTATGTATACGATCTTTTGCAAAAGCTATCCGCTTAAGCCGGTTGCTCATTGAAATATAAGGTTTTCTAGGAACCACTCGACTACGATGTCCGGCCTTTTTGAAGATTTTTCTTGCAGTATCCTCCCAAATATTTTTGTTAAACTTCTCGTGAATGTCTGCTGCTATTAGAATTGCAGTCAAACACGGATTTTTTTTACTATTGATGTCATACTTCGTTTTTCATTGATTGTGAGTTTAGATGGACGACTTAACGAGGTTTGGATGTGTAAACTCTTGTAGATTTAAAGTTATCATTAACACGCGGATAAATGAATGCTGCCGTCTAACGGATCTGGCTATATTCCGACGACTTTTTCTATCTTTCTACATTTTCACAATGATTTAACGTTCACTGATACTAGTTTCCTACTCTCTCTCTCTCTCCTTTTATTTTCCATTCCCTTAAATTGCTTCGTATCTAGCAAAAATGTAAAAATTATTGCGTCACAATTACCTTAAGTTATTTTATTTGATAACTGAATGCAAAAACTGTTAACCTATAACCTTTGTTGATACAAATTCCAAGAATCAAGAATATTCAAATAGTGAACGCAGACTTTTTCTGCTTACTGCTTGTGCGTTTTTCTACAGAACTCCCGTTATCCTAAGTAGTTTTTTCAAAATTGACGAATTCTTGCATGCTCAATATTTAAATAATAGTTCACAAATTCGTGAAATTTTGTTCGAAAAAAAATTATATTTCTATTGAATTTTTATCTTTAATGTATGATTTCTTATGTGTGAACGCAGAATTTTCTAGCAAGTGTATATATATATATATATATATATATATATATATTGCTCATCTGATAGGAGTTAATGTATTTTGTTTGAAGTTCAAAACAGTTCATCTTTCGCTGTTATTTTATTCACCATTTTGTAAAACATGTTGTTTTATTTTCAGAAGTCAAAAAGTCGACCAATTATTTAAATAAGGAAATTCTATAAAAACTGAAATATCTTTCTAAATATAACAGTTAAAACCTACATATTTTAATTGACATAACATGAATTAAAACTTAACTGAATTTTGTAATGAGAATGGAGAAAATTGCCTGTACCATTGCCTTTTTTTACCATTCTAATATTTTTTAGTTTTTACATCATTATCTTTCATCCGGTGTCTTTTCTGGTGTTGGTTTACCCAATTTTATAAACATTGTGCGTGAAATTATTGAATGTGAAAATTTCATTTTTATTTTAATTTTTGGAAATGAGGTGACCCCCACACACACATTTCCTTGGTGTTCTTGATACTCTTACGAACTCGTTTAACTTTTTGGAAATGCATGAATTTGTTCTTCGGTTTTAAACAATTTGAAATTAGTGAGACAACAATTTCAGTAAATGGTATATAAGGAATACCACAAAAGAGCAGAGCGTGGGAAATATTTCTTATGTGTGATAGGAAATTTTTTTTATTTTTGTGTGTGTCAAGATTGACGTTATAAAATTCCCTTGTGAACTCGTTTAACTTTTTGGAAATGCATTCATTTCTTCTTCAGTTTTAACAATTTTAAATTAGTGAGACAACAATTTCAGTAAATGTTATTTAAGAGCAGAGCTTGAGAAATATTTCTTATGTGTGATAGAAAAAATTCTAATTATTTTTTTTTGTCAAGAATGACGTTATAAAATTTTTATGGGTATGCCTCTGTATATGATTTGAATATTTATGCTATGAACTTTATTTTTCTTACATACTTTTTCCCCATAAGTGTGAACTAGGGTAAAAGTTATAATTATAAAAAGGAAAAACCTTTTTTTTTTTATTTCTATCGGTGCCTCGTAATTTCTAAGGAAACCCCTAAATTTCTATTTTAAAACATGTTAAATTATGCAAATGGATTTAAATTTGCTTTCGAAACTTGTATGTGTATTAAAATAGTACATTTCCCAAAACAAAAATCTTCAATTTTTGTTTTGGGAAATGTACTATTTGAATTGAAAAAATTGGAAGATTTTTGTATTAGAAAAAGTTTAGACCACATATTCGGTGCAGATGTCATGACACGTTTTTATTTATACTACACCATGAGATGTGTTTAGTTTGTAAAGATTTTTTTGTCTGTAATTTATTTAAATGTGTATTATGTCAACAAAATTGGTTTATCATTGATAAAGTTTATCAATGTGCACTTCTCTTCGTTTCAACATTTGTAAAAAACACTTCAGCTCTGAATATGTAATTAAAATATGAGAGCAATTCGTATCATTTGTGTGTTTGGTTACTACGAGAATCGAATAAAAAGAATTCAAATAGTTAATGCAGTGTCATAAAGAATCAATAAAAGGAAAATACAAGAGAAAATTGTCCATGTTTTTTATGAATTAGCTTATTTATGTTTGTTGACAATACCAGGTTTATACATTCGTAATTTACCTCGTTCCGCTGCAAATCTTTTCAAATTTAAGCACGTGATATAGATTCTTCAAGTGCTCTTCTACAACAGAAAGTTTGAAAGTGAAGTATTGTTTGTGTTTTTTTCAGAAAAACTAGGAATTATTGGCATGAATCGGAAATGTGCCGCCGAGTTCAGTTAAATTTGTTTAAAAAATTAAACCTCTGCTTCACAGTGTAATAATTGATTTTAAATAAGCGACATTAATATTTTCAATAGTAACGATTGAAAATTAGAGGGGTACGGAAGGTTGAAGAAATGTATTGGCAACAAAAAAGATAAGGGCGTAAGGGAGTATAACAATACATGGCAACAACAAAGTTAAAAAAATTAAGTGCAAAATTTAAGTTTTTGACGCTTTTTGTGGGTGAATTTGGACATAGAAGTAAAAGTTGTCAGCCAACCAGTTTTACTGTGATAACTTTTCTTTTTGAGATTGTGTGATTAATATAAAATATAACACACGAACATTTTCATCGAAAAAGCAGTGCTTGTTGAATACATTGTATGCCACGCAGCAGTGGCGTAACGGAGAATATTAGGGCCCACCTGCTAAGTCGGGGTTTGGGTCCAAAGCTGGATCTTACAAAGGGTACATACATAGCGTCAGTCAGGATTTGGGCCCCTTAGAGCAGTGCTCCTCAACCTTTTTAGGGGCTGCGGTAGCCCAGTGGTTAAGGTATCCAGCCATGGCAGGCATGTCATGAGTTCGATCCCAGTACCACCAAAGCGACCCGCCGTGTAGGGCAGCGACCCGCCGTGTAGGGCAGCGATGCACGTTAAATCTGTCGAGAGCTGACACGTCCTCCCGTTGGTGTGGTGTGGTAGTTAGGAGAGGGGGGTGCCAGCTCAGGTGTCGTCCACGTCACTTGACCATGGTTCAAAATTACGTGGTCCGTCGCCAAAAGCCCTCGTGTAGCTGAACAGTGCGACGTTAATATTAACTCACTCACCCTCAACCTTTTTATTACTGTGGACCAGTCAACGTTTAATAATTTTACCGCGACCCGCTGAGGGTGGGACACGTTGATTGTTTATGTTTTAGATTGTTTTGATTTAACAATTTTAATTTAGTTACATTTAAATATGCCTTCAGAATAAGATATAGTTGCACCAAAAATGAATAAGTGATTTAACGTGGAATATAAAGTGATTTCCGTGAAAAGTTGCGCAAATCCGAGAGAAATGCACCACTTTAAATAAAATGTCAATAGTTTAATGTTCTGTAGGCGGCCCGGCACCATTTGATCCACGGACCGGGGGTTGCGGATCACTGCCTTAGAGCACTGCCCCCCCCGCAATGCGGTGGTTGGGGGTACATTACGCCACTGCCACTCAGTATGCTATCGTGATGTACGAATTCTATTGAATTTATAGTGACCGAAGTGGCCAAGTAGTCATGGTCGCGAACTTGTAGTGGCGTTATTTCTGTCGAATAATGGGTTCGAGTCCTGATGCGACTAAGAACCCACTTTAAAGAGGGTCTGATGCATGTTGTGTGTCGAGAATCACGTAGGCATTGTATGGAAATTTGGAAAGTGGGGTGTCAGATCAGATTTTGACCATATCCTAGAATTATGAGGTCTGTTGCCAATATTCTTCGTGCTAAGGTAAATTTATATATACAAAAAAAAAAAAAAACAGTCGTGTCGCAAGAGCGTAATAACCTTGCTGTGATGCATAATATTTTATTCGTTTTTCCGCAAAGTAAATTTTTGTTATCAGTTAATGAAAAAGATAATTATACAGGACAAAAGAATTTTGGTAATTTAAAAAAAAAACATTTTCTAGTTTTTTTGACGGCTGAAACGAGAAAATAAAAGTTGAATCCTTCCCTAGGTGGGATTCTCTTTTCACAAATTAATCACTTTCATTGACTGTCCTTGATCTTCGTAAAGAAATTGACTTCTCCTCCGTACTGTCGGATTCCACTCGTGACGAGATTTTCCTGATGGCGGTCTTGGGTGCAGACATACGTTAGACTTGAAATATTTCTTTTCTTTTTTTCTTCTTTTTTTGAGTGTTCAGTATAATTGTAGGCGGAGTAGTAGAAAAACCTTTCCACATGCTAATGTTTCCACTCGTTTTCAGATAACACGAAACATTGTCCTAATGGTAAATAACATCTACACGTCGTTTTCTTTTACCATATGGAAGACGGTAACTATAGAAAACGATAATTGAAAAATGACACTGTTTAATGACATTTATTGAACATTGAATGAACTTTCTTTTATTATTCCCGAGGAAAATTGTTAGTTTGAACTCCTGAACAGTACAAATAGCGTAGAATCCGTTAATAATTTTTTTTGTTGCTTCAAATAATGCTCAGTTAATATGATTGGTATACTTTTTAAAATACCCATTTCCATGTTATAGTTGTAAAAAAAAGTTAAATTTTTATTTACTTCAATAGCAATGCATTATAAGTAAACAAAACAGTGGTGAAGTAAAATTTCATTTGTATGGTTAAATTTCTTATTATGTAAAATTCGTTTTTAAAATCAACCGCGGAATCTGCTGAATCTATACCGAAAAAAAAATTAGAAATCTCTTTTCTCCGACAAAAAAAAGGAGAAAAAACGACTCATTCATAGGATTCCTAGAATTATTAGACCCACAGACTTTATATCTTTTCGATATGTTTCTTTTGTTGAGAAGAATGGTTTTCCGGAAATCGACTTCCAAGGGTGTAAAATTGACGAAAAAGATAATTTATAATTAGGAGAAAAGCGACTCACCCGCCACGAGATATTCGGGACTATTAAAACAAAGGACTTGAAATTTTCACATTCTGTTTCTTTGTCGAATAGATTCTTTGAGAATGTTTTCCGGAAATCCCTTCCACAGAGGCACTTTTTATGCATTGACTGATAGATGAGTCTGGGAAATAACGAGTAATTAAGATATATATTCGCTGAATCATTCTTTTCTTCGAATTTAATTTACAATTCAATTAAAATTATTCAAAATATTAATTATATTTTGATCTCATTAAAATCTTTTTACTCTTTTGTCTCGATTGTTTATTTTTCAATTCACCCGTGCGAGAAGAATGAATGTACCTGCTAGAGTTTTGTATATTTTGGGAAGTTTTATTTAGATGAAAATTTCTAATTTTCAAACATTTGTGTGTATAGTTTTCATCCGACTAATTAGGGATCGTTAAATGTGTATTTCTAGACTCGGGAATTACTAGTGCGTCAACAATTACTGATTCAGAGGATCTAGTTATAATGCAACTCAAAAATAAGATTTTAATATTACAGGTTTTTTTTAAAAATCTTTTTCTTAAAAAAAAAGTAATATAAAAATTTTATTAAGTCAATTCCTACTTAGATCAACAAAGAAAAAATTTATTTCAGCTACTTTTTATTAAATAGTTACTATTAATATAAATATATATACACATATGACAGAATCACAGCATTAAGTGGTAATTAATATTTGTTAATTATCATTAAAATATCGTATTGTCATCCAAAACAATCGTGTATATAAAATTTCATTTCAGTTCTTTAAATGATTAGTTTCAGTCAATTTTAATTAATAATTAAATTATCGTATTTTTACCCAAAACAATAGTGTATAGAAAATTTCAGCTCAAATGAGCGCTTTAAAATGTGAGAAAAAAGCCTTTTCAAGTTTTGACACAAGTCGCCAAAACGGTCGCTAAGTCGCTAAAAATGATGCCAACGTGGCTGTATTTGTAATTCTTTGAATAATTAGTTTTAATTAATTAATTTTTATTTATTATAATTTTTTTATTACTGTATTGTCATCTAAAATGATCATGTATATAAAATTTCAGCTCAATTCAGCTCTTTAAAATGTATTTTATTAACGATGGAAAATTCCACCAAGATAAATAAATACATAGTGTGAGCTAATGGTCGGAATAGAAAAAAAACATTAATGAGCCATGATATACTTAAGCATTTTTTAATGTTTTATCTTTTCCGGGAATTTTAATTGGTCTTAAAAGTCTGTAGGATTCTATAGTCTTTTTTGAAGTATTAAGTTTAATGCATTCTCGATTACACTTCCAAGATTTTTCGCGTGGAAGGCTGTTGCGTATTCAATTCGACTGAATTTTTAGTCTTTAAGTCCGTATTTTGATCGCGATATAGAATTTACAGGCTTGTTTCAAATTTGCCTCTTTAATACTACGTTCATTAAAAAAAATATCAATCAATAATAACTGCAGCATTAATAAATATTAGCTTCCTGCGTTGATCAGATTTTAAGAATTAACGTTTGCTGGTTGCGCCGATCGTGTGTACTGCTTCCATATTAACAGGTTTACAATAGATTTTTGTTACATTATAGCTGGGTATTTCTTTCGTGGCATGCTTTTTTATGGCTTGTCAATGTGGCATTAAAAAAAAAAAAAAAGAAACTTAAAGAAAACCAGGTATGCTATTTTTGTTCTTTCCACCGAATCTAAAAAAAGCTGGGGTATAGTAAATACATTTTGCTGTGGTTGCTGTTACGTACGAATTGAAGAGTGTAAAAAACCGTTAAGTCGATCGTAACGGAGAAGAGGTCAAGTGTAGAATTGTATAAGAATTGGTTGTTTAAATGGTAAGTAGTGCGTGAAGTACAAGCTTTTCTTCAGTCAGCTGGTTTGGTCAGAGAAAATCCACTTTTTCGACAAGTTTGCGTGACATAGCGCAGTAAAAAGATCTGGTGTTCGAACTTTCAGGACACGACTATGGATAAAGTCGCATAAAATCCTGTGATAACTAATCATTCAGATATGTTATGTAGTAACTATTTCCAGAACGTTTTGTTTTGAATGCCGTTAACAATTTTTGCTGTCAGTAACTATTTCAGAATGCTAAGAATAAATAAATCAACCACAGATCAATATATGTATGTTGATAATATCCGACGTTGTTCAGATTAAATTCAGATAGATCTTAAAAAATATAGCTAAATCAATGAGAAGATTTTTAAATCAGTAGTGTTGAAATATACTTTTAAAAAAGCTGATAAGCTTTAAATATTTTAGCAACAGAAAACTATAAATATTTCAAGTATATGTTATAGCAAATACCTAGAGGCTTTTACAGTTATCTTTATTTTAAAAATAATCTGAATTTGGCAAAGGTTGTCGGCTTTCTCTTTTTTCTCATTTTCAAAAATATTGCTCATCTTTTCAAATAATCTATGAACTGTACGGGAAGTAAATTTCGCTCATGAATAAGTACTATATAGTACTATTTTGTTCCTTATATATTGACCACCTTTGCTTCTGATTTATTCATCCCAATCCATTGTATGGTGAAATTAATAGCTGCACGTGGGGAATAAAATAAAAGAAGTAAAATTAGTTTAAAAATACAATTCCATTTTATTTATGAAGTGATATTCTTACGTAATGTAACTTTTCCCTTTTAAGTGTATCTGTCATGCAAATTGAGTATTAACTGCCTACCTAGTTCTTTTTGATGTATAAGTATGTAAAAAATTATTGAAACTATCTATCGCGATATAAATGAATATAAATTGTGTATTGATATGATCATTAATCGTGTATCTCACTGGGGAAGGAATTAATTTTATCTCAGATAAATTTATAAATGTGAAATAAGATTATTATATACTCGAAAACAGTGGCGCACACAAGGGTGGTGGGGTCCTGGGGGTCCGGACCCCCAAGCCCTTGATTTTTTCCCCGATTGATTATAATTCTAAGTACATAGTACGTAAAATTTAATTAAGTATTTGTTATTAATGATTAATTTTATGAATTAATTAATGCTAATTATTTATTCAATAATTAGTTTTTTACTGTGTTTTTTCCCCGAAAATTGACAAAATCAAAAGGAGCATGATACAAGAATGGTGAACTTTCGATCCCCCCCCACCTGAAAAATTCCTGTGTGCGCCTGAGAAACTTTTTTCTTCTCGTTTGATTTTTTTAAAAATGTAATTCATTACAAATAATTTCGTAACTGGTTAAAATAAAAACTCAACAAATGCATTTTTTAAAATTTATTCACGTTTATAAAAAAAAATTGTTCAAATCCCTTCTAGATTTTTTTTCTCTTCCTGAAATGTTTGTAACTTATTGTTTTTTTTTTAAAATTACAGTTGTGTTTTATATATATATATATTAGTTTTGAAATCTGAGCATTTGTAACTACATTTTGCATTATTTTTTTGATTACATCTGGATATAAAATTTAGAATAACTAAACAATAATCCTTTTTTCTTCGCAACCATTTTTTCTTATCAATATCTACGTGAGGTTTTAAAAATCATTTGCTGTCTTAAAAATTAGTATTTAAAGATTTATCTCATTTACTTCACATGACTTATATAATATCGTTTTTAGGTAAAAATGTTTTATGACATGCCCAGCATAATTCTTTAGGTTAGGTTTTCAGTTAAATGTTTAACATTTTTTTTTGTTCATTTGCTTTTTTTTTCTGTATAAATAACATCATTTTGTGTGGTTGTCATTAAAAAATAAATTTGAACATTTTTTTCCCAAGATTTTTTAAATTTGCTGTAAATTTTCTGCAAGTTGTGTTAGTTAGAGATGGAATATAGGGGTAGAATTGTGAGGATGCTTTGGCAATAAGCTGTTACCTAGTTTAAATGAAACATTTGTTTAACTAATCCAAATAGATTTCATTTCGGAGAAATATATAAGTTAGTATTTTAAAACCTATATGAAAAATATTCCTCTGATTTAAATAAACTAAATTGTGAATATAAATATTTCTTAAATTAAAATTTTTACTGTATTTTACTATAAAGTGTTGCTTTTTAAAAACTTTTTTGTAAAATTTCTTTTTTACAAAATTATTTAACAAATAATTTTCTAACATTAAATCTTCAGCCATTGCATGTCTATATTGATATCATGGGGGGGGGAGGATTTAATGATGAATGATTTAGGAGAAATATTTTTTAGTATATATTTGTGTATTTATTTTCTCTTACTTTTGCCTTCCAATATTTACATGTTCTTCATTCTACGTTAATTCATTATGCACGTTCTTTGTAACAGAATATTCGAAGAATTATGAGAAAATCGAAATTGTGTATTTGCCCCTTTCTAGATTTCCATTTATAGTCTGATTTATGTTGTATTTTCAAACGTGATCCTTGATCGAAAAAAGTGCGCACAGAAAAAAAGTACACATTTTTCCCACGTGCTTTTCTAAAGAAGAGAAGGGAAAAACAGGCCAACCGGAAATCACGTATATTTTCACATGCTCCTCCTCTCCCTAACTTCCGGCTTGTCAGTTATTCACTCTTTACCAACCACATGGTGGGATTAATATTTTGGAGAATTATCAGGCCATATTCCCTTACTGTAACATCTCTAAAGAAACGGCCTTGAAACACTAATTGAATTATGCAGGCTTTTTCTTGATGTTTTGTTTATGAGGCTAAGAATCGTGCTGTTCCTGATTTATGGCTCGTTGAAAGGGTACAATGCCCTTTAAGTACTTGGAAGAATGTTATATCCTTGAATTGTATATTTTATTTTTCACTAGATGATGAGATGTTGGAACCAGAGATAAAATTCGATACAGTTTTTTCTCCCCTTTTATCTTGCATGAGTTTAGTATCTGATATTTCAATCCTTATCTCTCCAAAGAGAATTGAAATGTTGATGTATGCATTCTTGCATTTTATTTAATTTGACAGCCCATGACGTAGATATGCCTTTCATTGTCTGCGGAGTAAATTTTTGTTTATTCTGTCAGTTAATATCATGCATATGTTTGCCGTGCATTTAATTAGAATGGCAAATAATTACATTGGCCATAGCTCACACACAAAAAAATAACAGTAACAGTAAAATTCACAGTTTGAATGAATAATAACAAACTTAAAGAAATGCAAATAAAAAAAAATGTTACTATTTTTATTTTACAGAAATGGCAGGGGGAGAAAATGTGCTAAAACAAACTTTCGTAATGTATGTTTTGTGCATGATAGTTTATTTTCAGTAATTGTTAACTGTCGTTGACAATACAAGGGAGAGTAATAAAGTGATATTCAACCTGCGGCTCGCCGGCCTTTTCTGAGTGTGCTGGTCATGAGCCATTCATTTATTTAAAAGTAATGCGTTATAAATTTAGTGGGAAATTCTATCTACCAAAAAATTAAATCTATCATTTTTGCAATCAATTTCCTTTTTTTATATTTAAATGTAAACTAAATGTTTGGTCATGAATGAAAGGAGCCCAGGGCTCTAGGGACCCAAAACCTGGCTACCAAGTACCAACCCTTGGTAAAATTCAACTTGGGGGCCCAAAACCTGACTTTGCAGGGAGGCTCAAATGCTCTCCGTTACGCCACTGCCTCATAACCCAGTAAAAAATGCCTAAAAGTACATACTTTTGTATGTGTGTTTGATAGGAAGATTAATACAGTATTAAAATAAAAGCCGAGAAAATAAGTTTCAATATTTTAATCAATTTTATTCTGTCTAATGTTGCTTAGGTTTTTTGGGGTATTTTAACCATTATCCTCATGTTGCGGCCCGCGTAAAATACCTCACACATATAATTGGCCCAGTGGGTAAAAAGGTTGAGTATATACCCCTGGTCTAGTATTTCTACAGAAGGCATTTACTCGTTACGGTGACGGACAATCCGATAAATAGAAGTGGAATTGTGAGGAAGTGATGCAGCGAGCCATCTTAATGTGTCGTGCATGTGGTCCTACCAGGGGCGGCTCTAGGCCCGGACTAATTGGAGCCCTTCCCGAAGCGGTAAATTTTAAGGGCGGCATTTGGATAGAATTTGAACTATACACCAGCTGGAAAAAGTCTACGTTCACGTACTATTGCTTACAAAAACAACGAAAATTTTTTTTTTTAAACTGGAATCTGAATTTTTTAAAAAATATATTTAATTTTTTTTAGTTTATTTCAAGCATTGAATAACAAAAGTAAATTTTATTTGCTTTCATAGCTTTTAAAATAAAGACAGATTTGTAGCGATACCTGCAAAAATCAAGTAGAAAAAGTCCGCGTTCACTGTTTTAGTAGAAAACTATAAAAAATATTTAAAAAGGATAATGAGCCATTTAATAGCTGGTTGGATACCCCGTCTTTCGAGAACCTTCTGAAGTCGTTTCGGCTTTGAATTAACAAGTTTAGTTGTTTCTTCAGCGCCTATCTTCTCCCATTCGTCCTTAAGAACACTCTTCAGCATATCCTTGCTAGATATATTGTGTTGACGAATATTACGCTCCAGCAAATCCCATAGGTGTTCTATAGGATTCAGATCAGGTGATTGTGGGGGCGTGTGCAGTTGATTTGGGACATTATACAATAGCCAAAGCTTCACAATCTCAGCGGTATGCTTAGGATCGTTGTTGTGTTGGAAGCGAAATGACGATCCAGGGCTGAGTTTGGTGTTACTTTCCTTAAATTTTTTTTAGGATATCAAGGTAATCATATTTGATCATAATTGATTCGATATAGTCCAACTTGCCAACACCATTGCTTGCCATGCACCCCCACACCATAACTCCATCGCCGCCGTACTTCACCGTTGGTACTAAGTGCTCTGTTTGAAGAGCTGTACAAGGTTATCTGCATACCAATTTATGACCTTTTATGCCAAAGATGTAAAATTTTGCTTCATTGAAGAATATCACAGTCCTCCAGAACTCCGAAAGCATATGTATATGCTCTTTTGCAAAAGCTATCCTTTGGTTTTCGAAATAAAAGGCTTTCTACGAGCCACTCGACTACAGTATCCGGCCTTTTTCAAGATTTTTCTTGCAGTATCCACACAAATGTTTTTGTTAACCTCTCATGAATATCTTGCTATTTGAGATCCAGTCAAACGCGGATTTTTTTTTCACCCTGCATAGCATACTTCGTTTTTCTCTGATAGTGAGTTTAGATGGACGACTTGAACGAGGTTTCAATGTGTAAATTCCTGCAGTTTTAAAGTTATTAATAGCACGTTAGATAGATGAATACTACCATCCAACGGATGTGGTTATATCCCGACGACTTGTTCCATCTTTCCACATTTTTCATAATGATTCTCTGATCTGATACTTTTCACAAAAATATAAAAATTATTGCGTAACAACTTTCTTAAGCTATTTTACTTGATAACTGAATGCAAAAACTGTTAACCTATAACGCCTGTTGATAAAAATTCCAGAAATCATGAATATTCAAATGGTGAACGCAGACTTTTTATGCCTATTTGCGCGCTTTGCTACAAAAAACCCGCTATCTTACGTAGTTTTAATTCAAAACTAATTAATTCTTGTATGCTCAACATTTAAATAATAGGAAATTCATAAAATTTTGTTAGAAAAAAATTATATTTCTATTAAATTTTACCTTTGCTCTATGAGTTATGGGTGAAAACGCAGACTCTTTCTACCTAGTGTATATTTATTGTTACAGAAAATTTGATATGCAGTCGGACTTCGTTAAATAGAAGTCGCTAAATCCCGCAAAAAAGTTTGTTATATAGAAAATTCGTCAGATAGAGGTTCATCTGTCAATAAACTTTATAAATCACATAAAGCAAATTTTATATTCATAAACACTGGTTTTTTAAAAAAAGTAACTATTCACACCTTTTTTTTTTATAAATTAATGTATATTTATTTTATATATCTTACCCATAAAAAAAAGGAAGAAAAACTGCAAGGAAAACAAGACAAACGAATATCAAAGAATACACTGTATTTTCAACGACAAAAAAAATAATTTTATATTAAAATTAATGAGTTTTATGGACATTTTCTAATCTAAAGCATACAAGTAATTTTAAACATACATTATTTTATAACTAGTAATTCTAAACTTACATTACCACGTGTCCTTAAATTTAATTACTCATAAAATCTTAATTTTATGTGTGTTTTTTATTTGAAAAATTACGGCAGTTTTTTTTTTTTTTTTTGAGTCAGGCCCCTGGTAAAACCAGTTCAAAATTTATGACCAATATAAAATGTATTAAAAGAGAGCAGTAGCGCACACAGAAATTTTTTAGGGGTGGGGGGGGGAACGAGATCGAAAGTTCACCATTCTCGTATCATGCTCCTTTAGATTTTGTCGATTTTCGGGAACAAAACACAGTAAAAAACTAATTATTGAATAAATAATTAGCATTAATTAATAAAATAATCATTAATAACAAATACTTAATTAAATTTTACGTACTATATACTTAGAATTATAATCAATCTTGAAAAAAATCAAGGGCCTTGGGGGAGGGGGTTCCGTATCCCCAGGACTCCCCTTGTGTGCGCTACTGAAAGAGAAAAAAACTTGAAATGTCCAGAAATTCTGTAAAAATAGGGAGAAAAAAAATTGAATCACAAAAGAAAATGTTCGTTACATCGAAAATGCGCTTCGGTATTGATAGGTAATTTTACAAAAAAAAAAAAAAAAAAAAAAAAAATCTTAAAACGTTTTTGGTTCCACGAAAAAGTTCGTTATGTAGAAAAATTCGCAATATAGAGGTTCGTCATATGGAGGTTCGACTGTATTTTCAGAAATACCATTGGGTGTGAGTTTGGTATTTCATTTAATATATTTTATTTCCTTATTTAGTACTCTGCATGTTTAATGTCAGTTCTTTGTTATGTTGAAACTTGAAGGGTTCGAGGCGGGAGTATATTTTAAATCATGAAATTTGCTTACACCTCTTTCACTAGTAACTTTCTCCCCATCCCGGAGTGGGGTCACCTTGGGCATTCCTTTCACCTATATGATGTTCGGTGTCAGCTATCCAAAATGGGACAGGAATAAGTTTTTAATGGATAGCGAGCCACAGAAGGTGTTTTGTTTTAGTCTTGAGTGTAGCTATTAGAAGTTAAAATAAACGCTTGTGATCTGTACCATAAGTAAATTCTTTTTCATAGAGATAGGTCTGCTGGAATGGGCAATTCCTCCTCTTACATAAAAAACAATATCGGTTTCAAATTTTTGCCACCTCGAAAATTTTGGCGCTTCGAAAGATTTAGCGGGCCTAAGCTTCAATCCGTAATTGGATGTTAGAAGATTTCATTAAGTCTAAGTAGTCTGTCGACTTAAATATTTTTTTTTCTCTCCCGCAAAATTTCTTCGTAGCATGCTAATAAATTTTTTTCATTGTTTTGTTAGAAAAAATACGCTTTTCGTTGGAGTATGTATTTTCTAAAATTTGTAACCCTTTTTCAATTAAACTGAGGCCTACCAACCGTCGTTCGATCTTCTGATTGAACTGGGTCTTCAGACTCAAATTCTTCAATGTCTTGCTCTTCTTATTCATGCATTTCTATGAGTTCATCAATTGTCAGCCCCTGATTGTGAGAATCCAACATTTCTTGAACGTTATCACTATCGCTTCTGAATTTGTCTAGCAAGATCGACAATTTCTTCAATTAAATTACCAATGTCATCAGGCTCTGGCAATGATTCTGCCTGAGTTGGTTAGGGGGAGACAAATCGACGAGATTTGAAAATTGTGCAACTCCGAATTCGCCTAATTCGAGGGGTGGGGCGCGGTAGCCTAGTAGTCAAGGTATCGGAACGTGACTGGCGTGTCATGAGTGCAAGCCCAGTACCACTAAACGACCCTCGTATAGGGGAGCGATGCACGTTAAATCTGACGAAAGCTCAAACGCCCTCCGGTTGGTGTGGTAGTTAGGAGAGAGGGGTGCCAGCTCAGGTGTCATCCTCATCACTTGACCATGGTCCAAAATTACGAAGTCCGGCGCCAAAAACCCTCGTGTAGCTGAACAGTACGACGTTAATATTCACTCACTCACTCACTCACGCGTTGGTCGGGGTAGCATAAATCGAGGTATTACTGTCTCTAATAAACTTAATTTTGTTGAATAAAGTGGGGTTTTTTTTTGCAATTTCTTTTAAATCAAAAATATTTAAGTCCCTTCAGTTACGTGTTAAACGATTTTCACTGTATTTTCATTCAAATGGATTCCATGAATTGTACGCATAAAATGAAATATTATTGCGTGCAATTATTGTTTACTATGTGAAATATGCAGATGTACTTTATTTTGTATTTTATTTTATTGCACATTTTGTTGACTCTCATGTAGGTATTTAACTATTTTTTTGCGGTCGTAAATGTGGATGTTAAGTCGCAGCGGTCATTAGTTGACGGGAAAATGTATATTCATAATACTTCTAGATATTTTCCCGTCATGATTCCTGTGTTTTGCTTAAATTGATATTTTAAATTCATGATACGGCTAGTCACGAGGGATTTATTACTGATAACTCTGTCCTTGATCAGTTCCTGTTGCAAGATCCGGAAGCAAGATCATTCAAAATGATGCCCCATGATGACATATTGAGGCAGCATATTTGAATGACACACAGGAGCGTAGCTACTGCCGTGTCAATGATACTGAGCCCCCAAGCTATAGCGTTCCCATCATGTGTAACTATAATACCACTAACAGGGCTTTCGTTTCCAAAAAGAGGGCCCCGAAGAAGTTTTGATACGAGGCCCATTCAGAACTAGCTACGCCAGTGATGACACTTAACTTTTATACAATATAAATATCAATGCATTGCAAGATTTGAAAACAAGCGTATAAAACGAAAAATCTGCAGTTCCAGTAAGTATACTAAGAGATGTATTTTTATCTCTATGAAGAAGTTGGAAGTCTTCGGTTGTTAGAGAGAGAGTCACCTTAGAAACTGAAATCAACATTCAATTTTAAATAAGGCTCAGATAAAAACAAACCTTAATGAAAAAAACCCCCTATTTTTAAAAGTCAAATACTTTGTTTTCGGCGAAGCGCATCACATATTTACTCGTATATATATATTTTTTTTTACTACACCAGTTGTTTACTTCGGTCGCTCTTTGTAAATCGTGATTCTTACTACGAATATGTTGCTAATGATGCATCGTAAATCATCGCATAACTGGAATTAAAGTGCGTGAAGCGTTTCAAAGTAACATCCCTGTTTTGCAACCATGAATTTTTTTTTATTTAAAAATTAAAGTAAAGTTCAATGCATTCAGGCATGCTGTATTTTTTTATAAAGCATTTTTCATTTGCTAGTTTTTTGTACAAATACGTATTTACCCCCCCCCCCGGTTTTACTTAGGAGCGGTACGTAAGTTGATTTAGGGGCATGAGAAAAGAGTAATTTTTTTTTTGTAATTAACATATATTTTGCTAATTTTAATATTAAAATTATTCATTGAGATTTCATTGCGTGCAATTCGTTGCAATAGGTGTAATGATATTAGAATGTTCTATATTTATAAAATATGAATAATAAATATTTTGCTTTCAAGTTGTGTCCTTCAGACATGTAGTGCTAACTCTCAGTATTGATTTTCGATATTTTTCTTTAAATAGGCTTAGCTTTATTATAAACTTTTCAATAAATTAATTTTTTCGGAATATTTTTTAGTAACATTGCTTCTGTGAGAAACAGTGCTTGCGATGGTTTTATAAAGTAAGATCTTGTTTTTTCATAATCTGAAGATAATATATTTATATTACAATTCTGTCGAAATTCGCCGTGTATAGTATGTGCGTTAATCTTACTGAAGCTTAAAATCTTAACTAGAGGTTTGACGTAAGTAAGCCTTGATTATGTTATATTCTTAAATATATGACCATGCTTGTGATTTATGTGACCTTCATTCCGAATAACTGTTATAATTAAACAAAATAAAATGTTGCGTAGAATTTTTTTTGACATATTTATTATTATATAAAATTAAAAGATAAGAAATATTCTCCCCTCTAAATATATGTCGGTTAGGTGACTTAGAGGTAGCGTGCCCGCTTCGTAAGTCTTAAGGTTGCGGGTTCGATAGATTTTCTGGATGCGAAAATCATAAGCACTTATGTCATATGATTATATGGCATGTAAAAGATCCATTGAGTATCAATTTGACTCCGGTACTCTCGGCAAAATTAATTCACGGCAGTGTTTAGCACCCGACGAGAGCTTGATTAAAATTAATTCAAGCGTCGAATTTTGGTAGAGAGTGCCGCCATTAGATGATGCTATTATGAAATGGCTCCCCCTCACATTTGGAGACTTGCCTTATCATCAAAGGCGAAGTTGCCAAAATGCAATCCATTAGGGGGATATTTTATTTTCCATATAACACATTTGATGTTTTTTAAATCAATTTCAAGCATTTTTTTGTACCGATTAAAGATACTTCGCCTTTTTTCAATTCCTTGTTCTGGCTATTAAAGTTTCATTTTTATATAAGGTTTGTTCTCGCATCTCCGATAAACAATAGAACATTCTTAGTTATTGATATATTGATTAAACATCATCTATATACATTTTATTTGCATTTAATGCACATATTTAAACCAGAAGAATATTACTTTTCAAAGTAAAACCCCCAACAGAACAAGTTTTTGAAAATTCAGAGACAATGTCACGATTCGTTGCGTCTTTTCTTAGGAGTAAGAATCTCGTATATTCATGGTGAGAATAATGATTATTGTGCTGAAATAGCTATGACCGTTGTCTGATAATGGTTTCTGAGATTCAGTAAATGGTGTGACATTGTTCATTTCGTATTCCTGTCATCTCTCTTCACCTTTTCTGTTTTTTCCCCCTTCAAAAAGATTGTTGTCTTTTACTTGGATAGTAATGCTTTCTTTGAATTGGGGCGAAACTATAACCTTTTGCAAGGTTTTTGTCCCAAAAATAAAAATGGCATTTTAATTTCATGTAAATAACTTTTTTCATTTTTTAGTTTCATGCGAAATGATTTTTTTTTTCGAATTATTTCCGTAATGCAAGTAGAAATTTCAAGAGTAAAATTATTTTCTAGTCAATTAAGAATTCTTTTTAATTTTTTTTTATTCTTTTCAATATAAATTAAAAGCTTTGTTTATAAAAAAAAATGCATAACTATATATATATATATATATATATATATATATATATATATATATATATATATATATATATATATTGTACAACGTACTTAAACTGATTAGTGGCATTGCGATTCAAAGAATCGATGAGATATTTCGAGGGAGTAGCTTTCGAGTTTAAAAATTTATAAGGTTTACATTATAAAGGTTATTAAATTAGATTACTCCCAATGCCGTGGTCTAACTTAGTTTTTAAATCTTACAGTTCGTGGAGTTTAAATATTTATTTTTTAACGGAGAAAGTTTTGAAATGTGAATCATATCTGAAATATTGACATCAAAGACATTGTTCGCATTTTTGTTTTTAAATGTATTATGTTTTCATGTCTTAAGTTCCAATATTTTATTTCCTTCATTATATTTAAAATTTTTCTCGAAGTTGGAGATTTTAGTTGCATTAGAAATCAATCCCGTTTCGATTAGAAAAATTGTTTTAGAGCAGTGAACCCAAGAGTTTTATCTTATCAACTCTCCCCTAATTTGTATATGTGTAATATTAAATTGTGTGAGTGAAAGTATATCGAATAAATGACACCAGCATAGAAATGTTTTCAGTTGCATTTAAATTTTTGAATAAAAGGGAATTTATTGTTGGGAAGGTCAGTTTCTTTAGATTTGTGCTAAGTACATCTTTTGTAGTTTGAATTACGTGAAAGAAATTATTTTTTTTAGGTATCCGACTATGTTCGGAACAGTGATTTTAAAAAAATTTTCATGATATTTAGTGTCACTTAGATTAGAATGCATGTATAAAATTGTTTTAAGGACATTTTGACAAATTTTTTTATTTAAATGCAATATTTCGGCAAAAAATTAACTTTGGATAATCTTTTTTCAAAATGTTCTCCTTTTGTGAGAAATGCTTCTATTATAATAATATTTTGCCTGTATATAGCTCAGACCTCTGTACAGAGGCTCAACTATGGTTTTTTTTTAAAAAAAAATCACATTTTCAGGGTTACAACCAATTGAAATAATTATCGGTGTTTTTTTTCTTAAAATTTTTCCTCTCGTTGTCGTAAAACATGGATAAACCTACTTCTAAGTTATGTATTTCAAAAATTCTAATTTAACCTCTGTACAGAGGTCTGAGCTATAGACAGGCGAAATATTATAATAGAAGCATTTTTCACTAAAGGAGAATATTTTGCAAATGGGTCATTCTATGTTCATTTTTTGTCAAAATATTTCACTTAAATAATTTTTTATTCTAATAATACTCTTTAAACAATTTTATATACATTTTCTAATCTAAGTGAGACTAAATATCATAAATATTATCCATTTATTCGCTTTTGCAAAATCACCGTTCCGAACGTAGTCGGATACCTTAAACAATAAACAGACATTAAATTGTCATTGAAGTTATCTTTTCTCGAAACTAACAAAAGTCCCGTTGAATGAAATATCGTACAGTGTATTTAAAAAATCATGTAGTGCAGGTTTCATAAGCTAAAATCGAAAGGAATAAATTGTTACGAAAATGCCTCTATTTATTTCATAAAAGCTAGGGCATTCTCAAGTTGAAACTGGTTTGCAGAGATAAAGCTTCTTTTTGAAACTTTAAAATGAATTTACGATAGCTAGACGAACTGCTTTCAGAAAACAAAAAAGGTAAACTGGATCAAGTGGCATGTTACAAAACAAGGCTACGCCAGTTTTGTTGTCGGCATAAAACCGAAGCAGGATTGCGGAAGAAAGGCCATTACGAACAAATAATGAAAAAGTATGAAATGAGCTTTCAAATATAACCTCTGCTTTTGTAGAGATAGTTTCAAAATATGAGTATTTTTAATGGCTTACCATCAACTTTTTTGGAAGAAAGAGAAATATCCTTAGTAATTTTTTAATTGTATCTTCGTTCTCAATTAGAGAAAGTAGAGAGAGAAATCAATGGGTTTTGTTTTCGGTTGAGTAAAATTTTTTTTGGAGTAAATTGTTTCAAAAATCTGTTCTTAAAAATAGTGAGCTATTTTCTGGTTAAATGAGACTATTGGGATTGTATGAATACAAAAATAACAAGTAATATATAAAAAAGTCAAGTCAATTCCTACTTAGGTCAACAAAGAAAAATTTTATTTTAGTTATTTTTTATTAAGTTACAATTAATATAAATATGTATATACATATGGCAGAATCACAATATTAAGTAACAAAATAGAAAGCGATTTTCCTTGCAATTTTCCATTTTCTTTTCTATATGTGGTGTTGGACTATTTCTTTTGTTTGTTACTATTCATTAATTAATTGAATTTAATTATTCCAGTAAAAAGAAATCAGATTCTCGGAAATCAGGCCATCCCAGGTGGGATTCGAACCCACTACCTTTGGATTAGAAGTCCAACGCACACACACGCACACACTATCCATTGCGCGACAGGGACACTACGAGCGATTTTCCTTTTTATATATGGTGTTGGACTATTAGTTTTGTTTGTTACTATTTATTCATTAATTAAATAGAATTAATGTATTAATATTAAAAAAAACTATTAACATCAAGTGTCATCCACTACAAGTTAAAAAAATGTATTTGAACTTCAGTGGACGAATAAAAAGTATTTTATTAACGAATGAAAATTTGAACAAGATATATAAATATATGTAGGGAGAGCGTGAACTAATAGTAGGAATTGAAAAAGCAAGCCCCTTACAAAAATGAATGATGGGAAATAAGATATATTTATATATTGATCAAGCTTAATATTCTTTCAATTGGTAAGTCTTCTAGTTTCTTCAAAATTGATTTCAGCTAATATGGAGGTAATCTTATATTTAAACTAAATCCTTTATTAGATTCTTATATTTTCAAGTATTGACATAGGAATACTTTTATAAAAAGTTATTATTACTTTTCTTGGGAGGGTAATTTTGCAACTATGGAAAGCTTGATTATTTGATCCATTTCCGAATCTGGATTACCTGAACCCAAATTGCTGTGCTAGTTGTCTTTAAAAAGTAAAAGAATTTTGTGAACTGGAAACCTTTCCCTAGAACAGTGATAGGGCACTTTATAGGGTTGACAAAAAGGAAAGAGAGGTCAACATACTTCGTTATAAAACGCAATAAAGAATTAAAAAATAATATAGTTTGAAAATTTTGAATTATAAAGTTATTCCAGAAAGGAAACTGATGTTTTTCAATTTTTTTTTCTTTTCCTATCTAGGGCAGAGATACTCAACCAACGGGCCACATGTGGCCCACCTGACCTTTTTGAGTGACCCGGTCTTCGGCCGTTGCCCCAAGAAATTCAATCAAAAACAATGCATTAAAAATTTAGCGAAAAATTCTTTGAATCAAGCAATTAAACTTTTCAATTTTGCTATCGATGTCATGCTGGTACGAAGTGCGAGATAACTTTTTTTCTTTTTGTAATTGTAACCGTTAGTGATAACCAATAACAGTGGAGCAACGACCATTTTACGGATGAAACGAATTTTTAATTAACTCTTGTCTTCCTAGCGAAAAATATCTAAAGAATGTATGTTGTTTCAAGACGATTGGAATCTTGACTATTTCATGGAGAAAAACAAACATGGATCAACAACTAGTTTGATTTGTCGTGAAAATATTATATTTAAAAAATATAATTTTGCTTGTCACTATACCACTAATCACAAATTTTTCTTTGCAACAGCAACAAAATATTAGGTCGGTGGTAATGTCACAAAATACGGAGATAACAAATTTTTCGGATGCTTTTGTTACATTATATATATTGATTTGCTGGTATACCCGTTCTTCGTACGGGTGAGTTGAAAAATTAAACAATACAGACTGAATGATAAAGAAGTTTTTAATGAGTTAATTTTACGTGAATTTTAAATTAAACAAAAAAAAACTTTTTGCATATCTCAGCTGAACAAAAAACCGTGTTTGCTAAATTTTAAATCTGTTGATATATTATCTGATAAAAAAAGATTTTTTTCTTTCTTTACAACGCCCTGTAACCAAGGCGGTCTTGAAGAACAGGCCGAGACAGAGTGTTGATGACGCCACGAAAGGAGGGAAAGCTTTTTTTACGCGCGCGCATTCGCTCTGTGAGGAATATAAAGCTTTGAACATTTATTTCTTTTCCGCATTTATATTGATTATTTCTTTTTAATTCTCACTTAGAATATTTTCTGTTAAAATTTTTCTGTCCCGGATAAAGGGACAAAATCATTCATGAAAGGCTCCTAACATTATAAGAAAAATCTAAGAAAAAACTGACTCAATGTAAAATAATTTCAAACAGATAAAATAAAAAAACAACATTTTCTTGCAAAGAAAATTTGAAAAGTAGAGCATTAGAGGCATATTAATAAAAAATCAAGTGAATTTAGAAACATTTTGCTGTAGTTTCTTTTTCCTGTGAATTGACTTTTTTTTTATGCTCATAGAATCAATGAATCATAACAAAAGAAAGAATTATAAAAAAAAAATGCATGCAAAAATCTATACAAATATAGAAATGACAAACAGTTTTAGACACGACAGTAATTATATAGTAAAAATAGATTCTAGATTATATGTTAAAAATATCCAATTAAAATAATTCATTCAATATTCAAAAATATAAACTAATTTCAATCCAATAAAATTAAAAAGAAAATGGGAAAAGTAAAGTATTTGAGGCATATTATAAAAAAATACATGCAAAAATATATACAAATACAGAAATGACAAACAGTTTTAGACACCACAGTAATTATATAGTAAAAATAGATTCTAGATTATACGTTAAAAATATTCAATTAAAATAATTCATTCATTCAATATTCAAATATATAAAATAATTTCAATCCAATAAAATAAAAAAGAAACATTTACTTGTAAAGAAAATAGGAAAAGTAAAGTATTTGAGGCATATTATTACATAAAAAATGCATATGACAAGAACAGTTTAAACACCATAATAATTATATAGCAAAAATAGGATGTTAAAAATGTATATACATTAGAGTAAATACACTTACCTATAAATAATCAGAAAAAAATCTTTTCACGGAATATATCATTACTGAGGCAACGTACTGATTAGCTTCAAATTTTGAATCATTTGCATTTGTGACAATATTATTTAAATTATTAATTACATTATTTTTATGCATATGCATTAAAATTCAATATTATGGTATGGCAAAAATATCTAAAAATCAAACAAAAGTTTTGAAATTTAAAAAATAACATTTTACATACTTGGAATGCTAAAATCTTTATGAAAATAATTTAAACGAATAATGTAAATAAATAATTTTTCTTCAAATAGTTATATGAACAATTAAACATGTTCATAAAATGTATGTAGTATAAAAAAATTACAAGGATATACATGCACAATGAATAACATACGAAAAAATCGATAATTGAATATTTAAATAAATAAAACAGAAAAATACAAAAAGCAAACATTAATTTAATTGGCCTTGAATTTCTTCATTTTTCGGTTATCCTTCATGGTTAAAATTTCACTGCGCTGTTTTGAATAATTATTTAAGCATATATTCCCAAATGTAACGAATACTTTTTTAAAATATGAAAATGCAGGAATGTTACAATTTACACAAGGTGAATGAAACGAATGAAAGACATTCTCCACAACTCGTGTAGTTCCAGATGCGCTTCAGTTATGCTTGTAAAGCAAGATAATTGGCAATCAACTTTAAGAAACTTCGATTCGAATGTTTTCGATATTAACAAATTAAAAATGAAATATTGCGTTGAAATGATTTTCATAACAATATCTGTGGGCATTTTTAAACCTCCTCTATCCAGAAGTCTCAAATATTTTGTCCCTTCGATATTTTCAGAGTCGAAATTATATATATAATCTGCTTATCTAAAACAAATGTATGCTTGCAATCGGAGCATTCAAATTTTATATTATGCACACAATATCCTGCTATATACATTAAAGCTTGATACTCTTCGATTGAAATATCATGTGATTTATTTCTAATGTTTAATATTTCGTTGAAATCTGTAATATCTACTTTAACATGAAATATCTCATCTGAATGATTTGAAATTAATTTTTTTAGAGTGAGATAGTACCATATTTATCTGAGTGCAAAGTTAACTCACTTTTAATGCGTAACTTTTTTTCACACACACAGCTTGCAAAATTTCCTGCACAGTGACATGATAATTTGCTACAGACATTTGTCTGTATTGCCCAAATCTGGCTTCTAAACTATCAGTTTGGAACTTTCCAGTTAAAACATATTTGAAATTCTGCTCCGTCAAAAGATACTTTATTAGTTCTGGGATGGTATTTACCGTATACCTCAAAGCAAAAAAATGTTTCCTCGCTTAAACAACCTCGTTTATATTTTGTTTTAAATTTTTCCAGCAGTCCAGCCACTGAACAAATTTGAAAAAAAAGTGAATATATCATCATCCATTGATGAAAAAGGAACACTGTTTTTCAATTTAAGATTTTGACCCTTAGTTGTATTTTTACTATTCATTATTTGCCAGAAATCTAAAATATGTTTGATGATTATTGCAGTGTCCCTAAACATTTCTGGGTAGCCTAATTTATCTTTTAATATACTAGATGTATGGCCCGGCGTTGCACAGGCTTTCTCTACTTTTATAAGAAAAAGACTTTGACTACTTTTATAAGACATTTCAGAGTCAGAGCTTAGTCTTTCTAGAAAGATTTTTCTGTAACTCTTTTGTGGGTCGATTTTTGAAAACACCTTCCTTCCGCTCAGCAAAAGTAACACATTGTTACAAATTCGATGTAATAAACGCTTAAAATAGTGTAAATAATTTGTTTCTGGATGTGTAATACGTTAATATTACTTTCTGATGTATTTTTTTTATGTTAAATAGCTTTTACCTGCGACTTCGTCCACGTGGAATTCAACAAAAAAAAAGTGTTTATTCCATTCGCAGAGTTACGTTTAACGTTGATTTCTAATTATTACTTAACCGCTTCCAAGACCAGCACAAGAACAAAGCATTTTCTCGGGCCCACACGTTCTGAGAGTATACGGTGGCCGCGGTAGCCGAGTGGTATAGGTATCGGACTGTGGCTTGCTTTGTCACGGGTTCGAGCCCAGTACCACTAAAGACCCGCCGTGTAGGGCAGCGATGCACGTTAAATCTGTCGAGAGTTGAAACGTCCTCCCGTTGGTGTGGTGTGGTAGTTAGGAGAGGGGGTGCCAGCTCAGGTGTCGTCCACGTCACTTGACCATGGTTCAAAATTACGTGGTCCGTCGCCAAAAGCCCTCGTGTAGCTGAACAGTGCGACGTTAATATTCAATCAATCAATCTGAGAGTATACGCATGCACGGAACCGGGCGAATTTTCCGGTTAAAGCCTAATTTCATCGGATATTGTTCACTATTTTATTGGTTTTTTTTTTCTAAAATAAAAGTAGCCTAAGTTACTCCTTATAACTTTAGCTATCTGCCTGTGAAAGTTCCGTCAAAATCGGCCCAGCCGTTTCAGAAATTAGCCGGAACAGAGAGACCGATCGACCGACAGACAAAAATGTTAAAAAATTGATTTTTTGATATAAGTACAGGATATACTTTGAAATGCATTTAGAGAAAAGCTATTAGTTTCAAATTACAAACAGACTCTTCAATTTTATTTATTTGTATAGATTTGCTAAATCTATTTGTTTTTATGAAAATTTTTACATGCAAAACATATAAAGCACTCTTAAATGATTTTGTTAAACCTTGAAAATTAAAATTTTTTTTCTATCATCGTTTTATAAAGTCTGCAGCGGCAGATTGGATATCTCAGCGGGTTGTAGTTTGATAACCATTGCTTTAAAAATGATAAAAAATTAAATTTTTAAATTTTGAAAGAGTAAGAAGATATGGGTGAGGCGCGCAATTTTATATTTTTAATCAACTTTAATGTTTTAAAAATCAAAATTTGAGACTTTTGAATCTATACATTTATTTGAATTATTTATTTCATATTCCCCCGGACACTTACCTTCTTCCAGTAAGTAGGTGCTTTATGATGCCATAGTTCCCGAATAGTCTTATTTTTCTCCTGTGGAGTTGGTGTTTTTCGTAAACACGGATTTTAAAGAATCCTTTTAATTTGTATCCCATTTCTTGTCATTCCACATTCTTCCTTTTATAGCAATTACAGAGTTTTGTCTAGTCAGTAGTTCTAACAGTGGTCCGCGAAACCCTGGGGCTCCGCGGAGTCTTTCATGCAAGATTAAAATTTTTCTGTTTTACAGACTGTGAAAAGCCTCGTGGAAAAATCGAAAGATGTACCATTCTAGAATAGATCACTAAATTGCCCCACTCTCCTCTCGATGAAAGAACTCTACTGGAACATGTATTTTGATGAAGAATATTAGGTCAGGAAGGGGTGTTCAAAATCTTGGGGGTCCGCGTTAGACTGAAACATAAAAAGGGGGCAATTGAAAGTTTAAGATCCACTGGCCTAGATCACAAGTATATGATCTCCCTCTCTTTTGCGGTTACGAACTCGTGACCGGTGTGTCTCGGGCTCGAGTCCCTTTTGTCACTGGAGACCTGCCGTACAAAGAGGGGGGGAGTGATACACGTAATATTTGTCGATGCTCAATATCATCCCGTTGGTGTGGTAGTTAGGTGAGAAAGTGCCAGCTCAGTTGTCGTCCTGTCACTTGACCGATATTCAAAATTACGAGGCCTGTCACTAGTAGCATTCGCGTTGCTTTATAGTGTAATGGGAATATAATTTTTACTCACTCTCCCCGGTGGCCGCGGGGATGCGGTAGCCCAGTGGTCAAGGTAACGGATCATGGCAGGCATGTCATGAGTTCGAGCCCAGTACCACTAAAGACGCGCCGTGTAGGGCAACGATGCACGTTAAATCTGTGGAGAGCTGAAACGTCCTCCCGTTGGTGTGGTTGTTTGGAGAGGGGGTGCCAGCTCAGGTGTCGTACACGTCACTTGACCATGGTTAAAAAAAACGTGGTCCGTCGCCACACACACACACAAAAGCCCCCGTGTAGCTGAACAGTGCGACGTTAATATTCACTCACTCACTCACACACCGGCGGCCGCGGTAGCCTAATGGTCTAGGTAAAGGACTTGTGGCCGGCATGTCATGTGTTCGAGCCTAGTACCGCTGAAGACCCGCCTTGTTGAGAGCGATGCACTTTAAATCTGTCGACAGCTCAAACGCTTTCCCTTTGGTATGGTGTGGTAGTTAGGAGAGGAGGTGCCAGCTTCTGGTGTCGTCCTCGTCATTTGATCATGATTAACAATTTACCAGGTCCGTCGCCAAAAGGTCCGAGGTCCATCACTCACTCGCTCTAGTTAGTTACCAATTTAATGCGCAGCTTTAACCTTGACGCCATTGAAACCAATCGATTAATCAAGGTGATCTAATCTTTGAGAATAAAATTTACTTTGATTTTAAGATTTTTATCTTCAAAACTTCTTTTTATCTAGTCAAAAGGAAAATTTGTATATATATAATCAAGTTATTATTGATTACTGTTTTTCTTCCAAAAGTAACGGGTATCATTCTCCTGAATTTCAAGGGAAAATAAACTTGAGCTTCCCCAAAGAATTGTGATGTACAAGTTTCTTAATACAAGTCTTTAATGTAATGCACGAGTCTCTTAAATTTTAAGTTTTTCATCTAAAGGTGTGTAAAATTTGTTTCTTATTAATATTAGAAATAAATCTTTGAAGCTTTATGATACACATTCGAGAAACTATCCAAGCAATTTAGTTTTGCTGTGTGATAAATAACCTATTAGAAAACTTTACTGAGTAGGTGTGGCATGAAAATGCATTCATCGATTTTATCCCTGCATATATTAAAAATTCGTTATTTCTATCTGAGGGCCGCTCTACGTTGAAAATCATCACTGTGGGGCATTTTCGTTTTAATCGACTTTAAATTTTGTTCATAATAAAATTCCAGCAGCATGCCTGATTTCTCGTTGGGTTAGCATCAGAATTCGAGTGGCCATGGTCACGAATTCGTGACACGTGGAGCATTCGACGTGTCGTGGGTTCGAGTCTTGGTGCCAGTGGAGATCCGCCATGTAGAAGGATCTAAATCAGCGATACTCAATCTACGAGCCGCATTAGGCCCACCGGCCTTTTTTGTGTGTCCCTGTCATGGCCAATTGCACTAAGAAATTCAATTGGAGAACAATGTACAAAAATTTAACAAGATATTCTGTCAATCAAGCAATCAAATGTATAAATTTTGCTATCAGTTTGTTTTTTAATCGTAGAATGTAAGCAAAAAGCTTTATCATAGATGAAAGAAAATAAAAATTATCCCTTAACTCAGTAAAAATTCATAAAAATAAATATTTGTGTGTGTGTGTTCGATAGAAAAGTTAATATAGTATTAATATAAAAGCCAAAAATGAGTTTTAACTTTTGTATCAATTTTGTTTGTCAATATTGCTTTGGTCTTATAGCAGTGGCGTAACGTACACCCCCGCAACACCCGCATCGCGTGGGGGCCCAAAACGTGACTGACTCAAGTGCCTACCCTTTGTAAAATTCAACGTGGGGCCCCCAAACCTGACTTTGCAGAGGGGCCCAAATGTTCTCCGTTACGCCATTGTCTTATAGTGTGTTTTTTCCATTATCCGCATGTTGAGGCCTGCATGAATTGCTTACCATTAGTATGCGGCACGGCGGTAAAAACGGGTTGAGCACCCCTGATCTAAATCCCCGCCTTGGCTTGGTGTGGAAAGTGATCTACTAGCTAAGATGGTTGTCTTCAAAAGTACGAGGTCCGACGCCCAAACCCATAGCGTTGCTTTGTAGTATGATATTAATAATGAACTTGAATTTCCCCCTGCCTAGATATTGCGCTCCTTTTTGTATCCTTTGTCGACGCATTTAGTTCAGTATGACTCATGCGTATAATTTGTATATTTTTTTAGAGAAGATAATTTGAAAATTTTTTGGTATATATAAATATATTTTTTAAAAATCTCAGATCGTATGCTGCCTCCTAAATTATGGTATTTTCCAATTGTAAAAAGAGGAGAGGGCGTATTATTAGAATTTTACGGAACTAGAGAATTATGTGTCTGAAAAGAAACTGTATACTTTATGTATACAAAATTTCCTTGAGTGTGTCATGGAAGTCGACAATTTACGTTAACAGTTTCGTTCTGTTTGCAAAGATAGCACTTAAGCGGAACCATTAATGATTTTGAAAAAGTCTGTCAAGATTGGAAATATAGCGTGTATAAGTTCTTCCTCTAAATTGATTTTTTTAATACTTCCCATGGATACGAGATGAGTTATTCATGTTTAGCATTTAGATAGTGTCCAAGTTTTAACTAAAAATAAGAGATAGAAACTAAATCTTTATTTGTTATTCACTATATAGTCACCATCTATAGAGTTATATGATATGAAGGAAGTTACCATGTAGGGAGAATACGATGCATTAATTTTGTTTCATTTTAAAAATAGATATTAACATATTTTTCTTTTTTAAAAAATATCATTCTAATATATATATAAAGATTAAAAAAAAAGGGGGGGGGACACGTCGTTTTTAAATGGGAATGATGTCCTATCGCCAGAGCTAAAAAAAATCGTTTAAAAAAATCTGAAGGGAATTTTTCGCACACGTACTAATGAATGAGGAGTTTCCCAATTTTTTAGCCTAAGGGCTACCATTGACTTTCCTCTAAGTTACAAGACCTAGTTGGCTCATTCCAACATATTACAGTTTTTAATTGCGTTCAAATTTTCTTTTTGAGATGGGTAATGAGTGAAGTATTTAAGGTGCTATGATGGACTCCTTTCCATTCGCAATTTGCGTTGGTTGTTAGATGTGTGAAAAACATGCCATTGAGGCAGGGATAACCGTATGGTGCTATTATACTTACTGTGCGTTTCGTAATGTTACGACCATGTTAAAAGTATAGAGCAGAGTTTCCCAAACTTTTTGTCTCATAGACCCCTTGCCATGCTTTTCGGTTTCATGTAGACCCCTGCTTATCTAATATTGAATTTTTGCAAATTTATCAACTTAAATGTCTCTTTGACAGTTGATACTACTACCTACTTTAAAAGAATTAAATTTCTAATTGTAGTGAAGTATAGCATTTAAAACTTAAGAAGCACATGTTGATGAATTAAGTTAAAATTAGATTAATACATAAAATAACTGAACAACAAATAAATGCTTTTAATGAGAGGAATGAATATGTGCTGCTTCAATAACAAATTTTTAACATTTAATATCAATCTGAGGTTTAACTCTTAAATCTTTATTAGTAAATGTCCAGTCCCCCCCATTCTTTTTTCGTTTTTGAGATAGAAAAACTCACTGAAACTCCCTCTCACTAAGAAAAGCAATTAAAAACTTTCTTTTGGCATTCCATAATTCGCGACAAATAACAGGTATGTCTTTTTAAAGCCAAAATTGCTGACATCCATTTCTAAACTTTATTTTAAGATCGTTAAGGCCTATTCTGATCAGTTCATATTGTAATGTGACATTTTCTTTCAATGAGACTATATATGAATTCATTGTCTACTATGGTATTACTATAAAAAAAGCGATCTCAAGCCTAGTTTCAAAATCAGAGTAAAAGGCATTTAAACGTTGAATGTAAGTTAAAATACCCTGACGTGTGTGATAAATTGAGAAAATTCATGATGACCAATATTATACTTCTTTAATTTTATTTTGGAAAGAAATGCTGAAATTATCCTTATCGTGATAAAATTTATGCTGTCACATAGTAACCACAAATTAACCTCACTAAATTTAGTAAATAAATTAGTTAAATTGATAAAATTTGGGTTTTTCCACAAGATCAAATTTCTTTTAAAGGTTAAAATGACCTGATTTAATGAGAGCCTCTATCATAGACCCCTATTTATACCTCGGGGACCCCCAAATTATTTTTACACTGCCGTGGACCCCTTGCAGGCCGCAATAGACCCCTGGGGTCTATATAGACCACTTGGGAAATCACTGGTATAAAGGTTCCATCTGGTGAAAAGAAGTGCAGGATTTAGCCTAGGTACAGTAATGTAAGGGCATTTTGGGAGATGAGAGGAATTAAGCTAAAATGTCGATTATGCTTGATTAGTCAAAGAATACAGCGCTATTTCTTGTATGTAGCCAAGCATCACAGCTAGAGCGTGTTATGTTAAAGTTTTGCTGCGCGGTTACTTACCTTGAAATTAGAGTACTTTACAGTGTTTTTGAACTTGTTCTACTGATAGAGGAGGACGCGTGATATAAGTACGAGAAATGGCTGGAAGTTAGACAGTCTAACTTTTGAATTTGGAGCGACAAGTGTGATTTGAAAAGCTACGTGGATTTATATAAATAGGGGGATGAAAGATCAATGTTGAGTGTAGAATATTTTAAGAGCAAAGGGGTGTCATTTTTATAGTGATTATAAGACTATTTTCAGAAGTACTTTAAATTTTCAGAAATCTTGTGGTTAGAAAAATAAGTATATTTGAAACGCAGATTGAAATTTTGACCATAAAGAGTAAATGCTAATCAAGAAGCAGCAACTTTTGATAATTTCTGCTCGATTCCTTGAAGATCAAAATATGGAGGCCCATTTACTGGCGTTAAATTAAGGATTCTATGCTTGCAGCTATAGAAGAAATATGTCCAGAAAACCTTAATTTATTTGAAGACGTTAATTTGTGAGCAAACTCTGGATCAAAAAATGGACAATTTTACAGAAAATTTATTCTCGGAAAGTACTTGTTAGTCATTCGACAAAAGCCGTCACTTCAGAGTGGGTAAATCTACATTTTGTTCAAGTGTTAATTTTATTCGAGGATTCTTAAAAAAAATAATGAAATATATTACGAGCTTTTTGGTGTTCAGGGCATTCACGGACCAACCGTAGGTGAAGATATTTTTAAAGGAGTTTAAAAGGTTGTTCAGAACAGCAATTTTCATGGGAAAAACGCTTAGGAAAATAAAGGTGTCGTTATTCTCATATTAGTGGTCGTATAAAGTGACAGTGGTTCAAAACCGATAATCGTGTATTGTATCATTCGTCAACGGTCTTAGTGCGAAAAATGCTTAGATATGCGAGAAGTTTTAAAGCTTATCATATCAGTTGTAAATTTTATATCAATCTTCTCAATCAGCGTTAATTCTGCGAGTTGATTGGAGATTGAAAAAAAAATGACTTACCATATATATATATATATATTATATTGCAGTACTCTGACTTAGTTTCGGAAAAATTCCAACGCGGTTTTTTGAATTTTAAGCTCTGAGCTGTAATTGATTTTTTTTAAATAAAAGGAAATGTTTTCTGGCTGAGTTACAAAACAATGAGTGGTTATAGAAGTTGTTTTATGCGGATTTAAACGTAACATATGAATGACCTATATTTTAAATTGCAAGAAGAAACTCAGCTTTTGCCTGATGAATATACGTACTTATATTAAGAACTTTGGACAAAAAATGTTTTACTTCAATCCCCAATGAACAAAAAAGATAAATGTTCCACTCATCGAACTTTGCAGTTGGAGCTTTGCGCAATTTTTTTAATAAAGATTTTGAATTTCTCGTTTTTCAGATTTGGGTACAATTACAAGCATCATTAAAATTAAAAAAAAATCCTTTTTGAACGCCGACATGAGACCTTTGTTCTAGAATTTTAAATGAAAATGATTGATCTGCTCTCTGTAGCTGTATTTTTTATAGAAAAATGTTTGGACTCACATATTTGGAATCTTTTGTCTTCCACTCGCACAGTTTAATTTCCTTTTATAAATTTGCTTGTTGCTCCCCCACTTTCAAAATAATTTATCTGTGTGAAGGGGGAGGGAGCATTTTCCAAAATTAAATGTACAAAAAATGTTTACAGATAAAAGTTAACGCTTGAGCATTTGAAGTCGCTGTTGATAATTTCAGCTAGTTCAGTCGATACACGATTGCAAACAATTGTCAGTGCAAAGTTATTGCTACATGAATTCATTAGTCATAATTTTGTTCAATTTCTTTGTGTAAATTACTTATGTATGTCAGTTATGTTTTTTAATTGATTCGTGTGATTTATTTGAATTGTAAATTTGACAATATAATCAAAATAAACTGGTATGCCAGGGGTTGGAGACCTCTGGAACCGGTACTTATTTTTGTTCAATTCCTTCTTTATAAAAATTGTTTCATATTTCATCTGTTAAAATTGTATTACCAAAATGTGATTATTTTTTTAAATTTACGTATTAAAGTGAAAAATTTCGTAATTGTAGAGTATCCAGTATTGAGTATTATGTATAAAACTTTGTGTACTATAAAGTCCGGCATATAACGCGCACCTGTACTTTCCAGCAGTATTTTTTAGGTATATTCGCCGTATAACGCGCACTTTTTTTTTTTACGAAGAAATCTGAAATATGCGTGCGCAATGCTGTTTTGTATCCAAGGTATTATTCCAAGCTTTAGAAAAAATAGTATATTTCTAGAACTACAACCCGTTGATAAGAAATGTCATTTCTTTTAAATAAACAGTATTTCGATGTATGTAGAAGTCTAATTTTTTTCTAAGCTCATCTTTTTTTATTTTTATTTTTAAAGCTCTCACTTTTATACCCGGCGTATAACGCGCACTCGATAAATTTCGATCTTATTTGTATGTTAAAAGTGCGCATTATATGCCGGATTTTACGGTATATTATATGTAATTTATGTAATGTTTTTTCTATTTGGTTTCTGTAAGTTTCTGTGTTTGAGACTTTCGCTCTTCAACATAGCTGGAGACAACCTGAATTTTTAACTAGTGATCAAATATTTCCGATTAGAACTGCACAATCCCATAAAATCACATCTTAAATTACTACTATTTAAAAATGTTGTCTATGTTCGAGTACTTAAGCTTATAAAATTTTTCCATGAATGTCTTTTTTGGTGTCATATTTCATTCATTTTTTTTTGTTGCGAATTACTGATCAAACCTTTCATGTCTTTTTTTGTTTGATTTTCTTCACAGGTCGCTGAACATGGAACAAGAAGCGAAGCAGAAAGAAAAAGAAAGGAATGGGCAACCTGATAACAGTAAGTAGTAGAAATAATAAATGTTTGCAGTCTCTGGTTTTTCCTTTTGTTGAGCTGAACCGTCTACTGAGGTTTCTGTCTGTCCTTTTGTTTTTTCCTCCTAATTTAGATCCTTGGATTTAAAAAAGGATCAGTTAAGGTGGATGAGGTTAGAGATATACACTAGGACAGGTTGAGAGGAGAAAAAAAAAGTGTTCAAAAGATATAATGAAAATGACGGGGGAAAAATACACATCAGGGCTCTGATAAAAAGACAACTCTTAGAGTATGTTCAAAAAATTCGAAAATTCATTACAAATTAAAAAAAAAATCATAAATATATGAGCAAAACGAAATAGAAGTTTCTACAAGAAAATATTTGTGGCACTGTCACTCTTTTTTGGTCCATGTATACAGTTTATCCAGTTACAGAGAAAAAGTATTTTTTTATGTGTAAATAAGCGGAATACTTCTGAATTGTTTGGCAGAAAAAAAAAGGAAGAGTACATAAAGTATCCATTTAAGGAATTTTTTTTATGTAGTGCTTGAAGGTATTTAAGACTCAATTTAATATCCTGTAAATAGGTTTTTCTGGATTTATATTTGTTGTGTCTTCAAAAAGATGGCAAAAATTGATTCACTTTGAAGAAATTAAACTATAGTTCACATACACCTTTTTCAAACCTTCCATTAAAAGGAATTATTTTTAAAGATTGTGTTACAGATATTGTGATATCGCTGTTATATGCAAATGTACATGTGTTATTCATGTCTTTAGTAATTTTTTGGGATTTTTGATCACGTATAAGCTAAAATAATAAATTAATCGGTTAAGCACTCAAGTTTTATGTCAATCTTTCAAACAAGATAAAAGGATTTTTATTTTTAGAATAAAATTTTATCCCCTGAATATTACAACAAACTATTACTTAATCTAATAAAATTTTGATAAACATATCCCTTCCTAAAATGTTTAGAAAAGACTGCAATTTATGTTTTTTTTTTTTTAAAGTGAGTGAAAAACTGCATTTTGTAGATGTCTGTGGTACTTCATCAGAAGAACCTTGACTAGACGTTAACACACTAACAAAAAGTATTTTAGCATATTAAATGATTTTAAGCAATGTTTCGTATAGATCCAATGTGTGAGACCCCCTCCTCCCTCCACCAAGACCCTGTACACCAAGATTGAATTGAGGCAAAGAATTACCAGACGACATTTTTACAATAACAAATATTTATTCACTTGAATCAATTATCAACCTTCTAAATACAAAGATGAATCAATGTCTACGTCAATGGGATTGAACTTTAATATTAAATTAAATCGCGAAATATGATACTAATCAACTATTAAACTCAGTATCGAACGGGTTTACCGGAATAAGAGGACCGAGAGATATACGCAATTTGAATTACTAGCAATCATTAACTTTCCACTAACTCTATGAAATATTTACTCATATGATCCGATAATTGAAATTTAGATATCACCTGGCTTTAATTACTTTTCTCCTTTCCAGTCAGCTCAAACTTTCCAAATGTAGATCGCTGCCTGATAATCAGCCATAAACTAATCACACAATTACTTGGATCTTCTTAGAACTCCGTCAATGTATCTCTGGGCTCAATAGCCTTCTCTCTGCTAACTGACAACTATCTCCTTAAATACTTTTAATTCATTTGCATATCCCGGTTTCTCCTTTTAAAGCTGGTTGGAAATATACGCGAATTTACAATCCCCAAAGACGCCCAAGAGTATTAGTGATAAAGTGCCGTACAGATTCGTCACAAATGTTAGTTGAATATTCAAAATTATATATATATATATATATATATATATATATATATATATATATATATATATATATATATATATGGTAAGTTTTTGATATTTAAATCCTAGCATTGAGCTTTCGATTGTCTTAACGGATATCTACTCAACAAAAATAACATGCCTGTCAAATTTGAAGTCTGTCGGACTAATAATTCTGGAGATCTGATGAGTAAGTGAGGCGCTTTTCTGCCATTGTAGAGAAAGATATGCATACTAAAAGCGGAAGTAAAATATCAAATACTGCTTTTTGTAACATTTTTTTTTATTTTAACTTAGCTGTTTAATCATTTTTTTAAAAAAAATATTGTATTATTCAGTTCAAAAGTGAAATGGGGAAAAAGTAAACGATTAAACAATGAAGTTAATTATTCAAGAGGAAAAAAATGTCGACTGGAAAGATTTTATAATACAGAAAAAAACAAAACAAATACGTTGGAATTGTAAAACATGACAATAAATTATGCATGCAATTCATATAAAATGCACTTAAAATATTAGATAAAAGAATATAAAACTAAAAGAAAATGTTTTGGATTTTAAACTTAAACTAGATAAATTTTCATCATTTATTCATGCCTAAAACGAATGAATATTCATATATTTTCTAAATTTGTGGTGTATGGATATTTTTTAAAATTTTATTTTTTTGAATGCTAGCAAATAGCTTATTGCTTAAAATATTTATTTTTTATATTTTTTTGTGGATCAAGAGAAAAGCGGCTAGTTCATTACGAGATCCCCAGAACTAGTAGACCGACGGACTGAATTTGTCAGGCATGTTTCTTTGGTTGAATAAGAGATCCGATAAAAGCGGGTTTTGCGGAAAGCGACTCCCAAGAACGGAAGGGGCGGTATATTTATATTTTACGGTGTCGTAAAATATAAATATACTTCCGTTTTAGGAATTCCATGTCCAGCCCTTTTTAAATCAAGAGGAGAGGGCTATAAGAAAGCTTTTCTCAATGCTACCGAGAACTTAATGCTTGGAATTGGATATCAATAATTTAAAAACATTTATTTTTTAACGGCCCCGCATCCCCTTCCCCGTTAATCGTTAAGGAAATTTGAGATGATTCTAATATGATAATTAACCTTTTTAGTTGGTCGATCGAACAGGGAAAATTTATATGATTACCTCTTGAGGGGAAAAGGGGACTTAAGCTTTGGAAGTCAGAAATGGAACTCGACGCAAGTTTTACTTCAGGTTGCGCAAAAATCGATACGGATTATTTCATAAATCTTGTTAAGTTTCTCTTGTATCTGGAATCAAAGGTGTAGCACGTACTATTTAAAAGTATTGCTCAATTTTCTTTCTTTTTTTGTGTGTGTTTTTTCTGTTTTGAATAAAAAATCGAATTTTATTTTTAATATTGGGACTAGAAATAATTATATATAAAAAAATAGATCTTAATGTGTATAATAATTGTGAATTCTAGTAAACTATATAAATAATATATTCTTAAAACCTTATATGATTTAGTAAGGAAACTTTTTAATTATGAATGATTTTATGCTACGGGTAATTTTTTTAAAATAAAGATTTTAACAATGCATTCTACAGAGTGTATTTAGGGTTAGCTATGTGAATCGTAATTTGTTGTATTGTATGCAGTTCTTTGATTGAAATCTCTTGGCAGGATATGGTCGAAGCAAATTATAAATGGATTATACATTTGTATACATATATTAAAATTGTTTAGATTATTCTTGTTCAATCATTTTATAAGTACTTTTATAATTAATGCTCTTTTTGATATATTTGAAAACAATACAATAGCTGTAACGTTTGCTTTATAGTTACGAGTATTCACCCCATGCTCAATAATTTTCCCCCACTTTCTAAAGATATATAATTTCCTCTTTAGTTGAGTTTATTTAAAAAAATATTTTTTAAACGAAAATCAATTAAATATTCTACTAGATATACTGTCAACAGTGTTTTTTTTTTTAAAAAAAATATATAATTTGTTATTTTGTAACAAAAAATACCTGTTCCCTTTCTCAAAAATTCATATATGTTTTAGATTTTCTTTTTATATTTTTGTATTATTAGTATCGAAATCTCTCAAAAGGTAGGATAGGAATTCACTGGAGTTTGGGAAGGGAATTTTAATACTTAATTCATAAATACGAATGGAAAAGTTAGCATCTGAAAAGTGTAATTTAAAAGGATGTTAATGCAATGATTAGATAAATGAAACTAACTTTTAGTATTAACTGGAAATCATAAAAATAGCAAATACTCAAAAACTCTAAAGATGTTTTTAACTGAAATGCATGTACATGATCCAAATATGTTTTAAAACAGTAATCCGCAACCCCCGGTCCGTGGATCAAATGGTACCGGGCCGCCTAAAGAACATCAAACTTTTGCCATTTTATTTAAAGTTGTGCATTTCTCTCGGATTTGCTCATCTTTCCACGGAAATTACTTTATATTCCACGTTAAATCACTTTTATTCATTTTTTGTGTAACTATATTTCATTCTGAAGGTATATTTAAATGTAACTAAATTAAAATTGTTAAATCAAAAAATCTAAAATATAAACAATCAACGTGTCCCACCGTCAGCAGGCCGCGATAAAATTATCAAACGTTGACCGGTCCGCAGCGAAAAAAAGGTTGCGGAGCACTGCTATAAAAGACTCGAGAATAGATTTCTTGGCCGTTATTTACGAAATTTCTGCAAACAATAGTTAAATTTAAATTGTCTGTTTTGAATAGGGTAGTGCTCTTTGTTTGTAGGTAAATCATCTTCTTGATCAAAGATACAACTTCTACAATGTTATTTCGTGCTGTTAATTATAATATTTATGTATTTTGTTTATTGAGGCGTATTTTTTTCAAAACTTTTCTTGGTACGTAAATGGTTTGAAGAGATGATTGAAGAGCGGTGATAAAGGTTTCACAAAATATGTAAATATACAAGTGAAACATATTTTAATTTAAATTTGTGAAACGTACCCAACTGAATTTTTAGGTCTAAATGGGGAAACGTTTTATAAATTTAACAAAAAAACAGACTAAAAATTATGCATTCGGAGTATTTTGTCTAAATGAAGTCATAAATGAAGAAATCTTGAACAAAACAAATTATCTCACAAAGATGATAAAAAAAACGGACTAAAGATATTTTTGGCTATACACTGAAAAATTGTGGCAACCTTTTTTTCTTTTAGGACTCAAATAGGTAATTCAGTTTGGGTAAGTAATAGGCCTATTCAGTTTGGTGTTAAATTCTAACGGAATAAAGTTAGATAAACAAAAAAGTGGCAAAAAATAATTGCAAAAATTTACAAGTCAAATTGCGTCACTTTTTTTATTAGCTGTTAGACGATTAAGTTGAGTTATCTCACTTCAATTTTTTAGTGTGGTGTTAATTTTGAACCCTGACCAAATGATGAAAGCTATCTATGAACTTGTGAATGTAATTAATGTGCAGCTATTAAATGTTTTCTACAAATTAATTTGACTTGCCGATTTTGTTTAGATTTGTTATGATTTCGATTCGTGGGTGTGGAAAAGCTGTTTTACTGTTCTTAAATATTAAAAGAATTGAAGATATATAATCTTTTGTGATGAAAAGGTTACCCTTATGAAATCAATAAACGTCATAAGAGATGGCGTTGAGACCTTCTGTGGTTACAATAATTGATAACAGTGCAAAAAAATATAATGGCAAATTCCATGAAAACATTTGATTCACACACATAAATTAAACTTTTTCTTGAATTTCTGTTTATTTTTTTCTATGACCCCGAAATGGAAAGAGTTAATCACCTTTTCCCATTGTTATTTCTTTCGTCTAGGACAGCGATACTGTCAACCTGCCGCGGCCCGCCGGGCTCATTTAAGTGGCCCAGGAATCTCTTTTTCCCGGGCTCTTTTAAGTGCCTCTGAGGAATTCATTTATTTATGAAAATTTGGTGAGAAATTCTTTGTTAAAAAATCAAATATATCAATTTTGCTTTTTGCTGTCGAAGTGCGAATTGATAATTTTTTTCTCATTAGTGATAATTAACAACAATGGAGTAGCGGCCATTTTATGAGTGAAACTAATTTTTAACTATCTTTCATATCTTGCAAGCGAAAAATATTCGTAGAAAATAGATTGTTTCAAGACGATTGAGAAGTTGACTATTTTGTAGTGAAAAACAAGCATGTGTTTCAGTAATTGTTTGATTTGTCACGATAGTGTTGTATTTAAAAAATACCAATAAAAAGGAATCGCACACACATTCAATGACACTTATCCTCGAAGATCTCTTTAAAGAGGTGATAAATAGGCTTTCATGAATAATCTTTACAACAGCAAAATAGGGTTTAGTCAGTGGTAATGTCACGGCATTAACAAAGGCACCCCATGAAAATTGTTATATTATTGGTAACAGTAGTGTACACAGGAATTTTTCAAGGGGGTCCGGGGTCGAAAGTTCACCATTCTTGTATCATGCTCCTTTTGATTTTGTCGATTTTCGGGAACAAAACACAGTAAAAAACTAATTTCTGAATAAATAATTAGCATTAATTAATAAAATTAATCATTAATAACAAGTAATTAAATTTCACGTACTATATACTTAGAATTATAATAAATCGGAAAAAAAATCAAGGGCTTTGTTGTGGGGGGTGGGGGTCCGGACCCCTAGGACCCCCCTTTGTGTGTGCCACTGACTGGTAATCATATGAAACCGTTTACTGCTGCAGAAATTGTGAAAGAGTGATTCTTAAATGCTTCCAATTTAGAAAAATTTAGTGAAAAATATATATATAAAAAATTATTATTTAAAAAAGCTAAATAGGAGTTTTAATATTTTAATTAATTTCCACATTTTAAGTTTTCTATGTTATCTTGGTCTTAAAGCATTTCTCCGCCTCCCTCCTCCATTAATCCTCATGTTGTGGCCCCATGAAATAGCCATCAAATGTATGCGGTCCGCGTGAAATAGCTAACATATGTATACGGCTCGGCAGAAAAAAAAAGGTTGAGTTACCCCTGGTCTAGAATGTATTCCAGCTCTTGTCCGTTAAGCCATTCCTTTTTCATTATTTTTGATTCATTATTGGCTTTAAAAGCATAAAAATTGTAATGCATTTTACTTTTTTATGTTCATAACAATTATGTTCAACATTTTTTTGTTTTATTCTTTTAACAGCTTTTCTTATCAAAGGAAAGTAAATATGTATAATATTCTGTACACTAATGACGTGTAATGATGGTAAAAAACTAATTTAGTTTCCCATTCGGTAAAACATGCGAATTCTTTGTTTGGCGTGAATAAATAATTTTAAATGGCAGTACTAATATCCCTTTTATTTTTATTCACTTAACTAATCCCTGAAATAACATTACAAAATTCGAAGTTGTCACTTCTATTGTGTGGTCATAAGCACTCTCTCTCTCGCTTTTTTTTAAGTATCTAGTTGACTTATCCAAAGGAAATTATAAATCATTCCGAGATGAGAGATGTTATGCTAATTCTATCTCGATATCTGCATAGCTAATAATGTTCTTCAGGTAGTTGGCGATGTATCGTATTATGCAACAATATATGGCGATTTAACCTGGGATATAACTAACTCTCTTGAAATTCGGTTCGATCGTTTTAAAAACTTTAAAGTTATTAACTAATTTGTACACATTGCATTAGAGCCTCATATTTGTTTCATTGTAAATTCTTTCACTGAAAAAAATAATAAAATTTTATTGGTTACAATATATATAAAGTAGTATCTTAAGATCGGAGGGAAACCCACGGAGAAAAAAAAATGTTTTCTGTGCGATGTCTCAGTATACTGAAAGGTAAGGAAACACTTATAAAAATGATTTTTTTCCAACTTTTGTTACGAGATTTATTATTTTTTCGAACTTTGTGTCCTACTTTTTTCATCCCCCCCTCTGTCAGCTTTTAGTAAATGAAAATTCAATTTTCAGAATCCTCATGGTTTATCAGTTGGAGAACTGTGATAATTTTGTGTAAAGACTGTACCTTTTAAATCCATTCGTTAATCGATAGGAGAAAAGAAGTAAAAGTTTTCCAAGTTAGTCGACTTGCCCATCATTCTTAATGGAATTGTGTATGCGAACCAATTAAAGACGAGATACCCGAAACTGATGTGAAATTCGTATTTCAAACAAAAGTATAGCCTCCAATCTAGTATAGTGGTAGATGAGGTTGACTACTGTGCTTGAATTCGAATCCCGGAGAAGGCATGGATGGATGTTTCAATATATAGTGCCTTTGCGGCATGTAGGTACTCTAAATAGGCGTTGAGCCACAAACCCTCCGGACCCAGGTATCCCCCCCTTTTGTGTGTGCCACTGAACGTGCCAAACCGTACTGTCACCTATTTGGTGCTCAAAGCTACTGCTAACGACAATCGTGCATGTAACTCTTTGCCGCGATGCATTTCGTGGGCCTCCATCTGATACCGTCTGCAAGGCGGTATTAGCAACAACAAAGAAAGAAGGTCTTTGTACTTTAAATAGGATGTATACTTGTTAGAATACAATATTAGATACAAGATCAAGAAGGAATTCAGTAACTACTAATTGGGGGTAATAACTTTCAGTGGAATATCTTTTAACATCTAACTCCTTTTTATTTATATATTTTTCCAATGTATCTCCGCTTTCCTCCCTCATTTCATTAAAAAATATTCTGTATTCAAAGTATTAAAGTGTTGTTAGTGGTGTTATTTTAACATTTGATGCGATGTTAAATTTTTCTTGCATTCCTATGATGATTAATTATGTACAAGTTGTGTATATATATATATATATATATATATATATATATATATATATATATATATATAATATGCAATGATGGCGAGAGAGTGGTGGTTTTATGTAGTCTATTATCCCGGTTGTTGTAGAGATGAGATTCTTTTCAAAGAAACATCTTCTTAATTCCAGCTTTTATTCATTGAGACACACAAACATATCTGGATAGCATGATACTGAAAACACGCACAAAAATATACGCGCTTTACATGTTGAAGACAAAGACAGAAGCAATAGGCGCGATAGCTACATGGCAAAGGCAAACAGATAAAAGAGGAAGGGATAGCAGTAGCGGTTTTATCTTTGTGCATTTAGGCTGCAAGAAGCCCTCAATTCAATGTCTGACAGTCTGTAATGCGTACATTTTTCATTCTGCGATGTACTTCATGGCGGTTGGTGAAGACGTGGTCCGGGAGGAGTGCCTAAATTTGACTACTACTTGACGTTTTGGAAGAAAATTTTGTCGTGATTGAGAGCTGAGTATCTGCTCTCTGATTGGTTGCTGGATAGTGAGGACCAAGACTCCGATTGGCTGCCCAGGGGGTTCAAAAAGTTAAATATAGCAAAGTGGTAGGAGCTTGTCCATTTGGGGATTCAGAATTTAAAATAGGAAAATATATCTAGAAAAATTAAAATTTATATAAAATAAGAAATAAAATTGATAAATTAAAATTTAGCAATTGTAATAAAAAATATTGCATGAAAATAGATGTTATGGAGGGTTGTATGAGTTAAGAATTCTTCTTGCCCTCTTAGTTTTACTAATAGCATCATAAGGAGTTAAGTTTTGCATGTCGATATTATTCGTATCAGGAAGGGAATTAAAGAAATTAATTGCAATTTTTTGGATGTGCTCTTCTAAAAATTTTAATTTTTAGAGCTTTTCTTATGTCATTTCGCATGTGTCTGATAGCTTTGATGATCACACGTATATAAGAATTTTGTAGAGTATCGAGAATAATTGATATTGCGCTGTTAGTAGCATATCTACAAACTGGACAAGCTAAGCAATGATAGGACGTATGACGGCTGTATAGAGAAGCACTATGTTTTATATACTTAAATGCAAGTTCCGGGAAATGAGGGGGAAGAGTTTAAACATTTTTCACCGGAACTTCTCGCGGACTTTTGTAATGTGTTGTCTCCAAATTAAGTGTGAATCAAAAACAATGCCTAAGTATTTGGTTTCCTGATACCGTGGAATCTATTTATTGTACATGAAAATATTGGTGCAGGTGTACTGAGATAGAATGATCGTATCATCTGCGTACATGCTAATGTTAAAAGAGGAAGGGACAAGGGACTCGCCATTTATACGAGGCGGTGAAATTTTTACCACTGTGACATTTAAGTTACTCCTACTTATTAAATTTCTTATGTTTTTGTTTGTTTGCCATTATTTATTCCTTACCATACATTGTATGGGTTTATATTAAAAATTTGAAAAAGTAATAAAAATTCCTGTAGTGTGTGATCTGAAATTCTATGCAAAGAAAATGAATTTATTTCAACTAATGTGTGTTATTTATATCCTGCAGTTCTCAATTTAATATTAAATACTCTTATAAAGCATAATATTCTCTTGATATTTGTAACTAATGAGTTAAAAGAAAAAGCCGACTAACTGTTTTTAGAACTAGACTAAGACGACTTGCTGTTTTTAAAACAAAGAACTCGTATGCAAGGATAAAAGGGTATCGTTATGAATTGATGTTAAATGTAATAATCAATAATTGTGTGCTTTGTGTTTTAGATTTCAGGCAATGATTTAGAACAGCGGTTCTGAAACTCGATCGCCGCGGCCTCCCTTTACATATCAGCCTGACATCACGGACCCCCAAGATTTTGAACACCCCTCCCTGAACCCCAACACATGGCTAAAAGATTTAACCCAGTAATACTCTATCTGCGGGCTGCATGTAGCTCGTTGGCCTATTCTGAGTTGCCCGGTCATGGCCTTAGTGCAAATAGCACTAAGAAATTCAATTATTTGACAACAATGTACTAAAATTTTACAGGAAATTCAGGCAATCAAATATGTCAATTTTGCTATCAATATGCTTTTCTTTTAATAGTAGAATGAAAACAAAGGGCTTACTTTCGTCAATTTTACTTTGTACAATGTTGCTTTTGTCTTTCAGTGCCCCCCCTCTTATTCTCATGTTGTGGCCCGCGTGAAATATCTCTCATATGTATGTGGACCGGAAGGAAAAAGGTTGAGTACCCCTGATATAAAGGTTTATTGAGAGCAGTTTAGTGATCTAGTCTAGGACGCGGCACATCTTTCAATTTTTCCACGTGGCCTTTCAGTCTATAAAAGAGAGAAATCTTAACATTAAAAGAAACCTTCGCGGACCCCTTGACGGGCGCTGGGGACCCCGGGGATTCGCAGACCACAGTTTAAAAACTGCTGATTTAGAAGAATACCAGAATTCTTTTCAAATGTTCCACTATAAAATTTTTTTAATATGAATTATTAAAAATTACTATAACAAATAATCTAATTTTTTTTAAAGTCCATTCCTACTTCGTTAGAAGAACGTACTGGTGCCATCTGTTGCAGCTAGTTGTAACTTCGGCAGAAAAAACGTAGAATAAATTTAAAATTAAAAAAATTTAATTAATGAATTAATATTCAAAAAACTGTATCAACATCAAATGTCATCCACTGCAAGTTTAAAAAAATATATTTGAATTTGAATGGATGAATATAGAAAGTATTTTATTAATGATTGAAAATTTGAACTAATATATAATGTATATATAGGGAGAGAGCGAAATAATAGTAGGAATTGAAAAAGATTTTGTTTACATTTTTAAAAAAATGATAGAGGTTTGCCCATTTTGTTTGTTTTGTGAGACACAGCATCCCCGCCTGTTTGTTAAACAAACATACATATAAAATTTTTTTTTAGGTAGAATTTTCGCGCTGTGTTTTATATATTTCATTTTCTATCTATATTTCTGACCTCATAAATTGTAAAGCATCCTTATTCTACCTACTATTTCAGCAAAAACCAATAAAATTTAAATATCAATGAATATTCGGACTGTTTTGTCCCAGGATGGGCATTACGTTGATCGCGATCGACTGGTGGAGCGCCAAGACATTTTGGGGTGACCGCCTGAACATTAGCTGTCAGTAATTATGTACGGAAATATTCAAGATTGGCTAAAATATGCAGATTATATGTCTTCTGACTGTAACAACAAAAACTAACTTTACATAAAAATGTTTTATTTTTTATGTTTGAATTGTGTTTGATAACAAATGCATCATTTGATATTATATTTGTGGCTATTATTATGTTTGTATTATTATTATTATTATTATTATTATGTTTTGCGGCTATTATTATTATGTTTTGAGGCTATTATTATTATGGTTTGAAAAGTATTTTTTTTTTAGTTCTTTAGGTAAGTACACATTCCGTATTTATCATTAATTTATAATAAATATCGTATACCGTTTCCTACCTCAACACACCTATGGCACTGGGCATTGGCGCACACAAGAATTTTTTCAAGAGGAGGAGAAAGGGGGGGAGGGTCGAAAGGCTACCATTCTCGTAACATACCCCAATACTCAGCCAAACATATTTTTTAAAATTTTGCTGGTTGTCGTGTACAAAAAAAATTACGGAATAAATAATCAACATTAAATAAAAAAAAATTTAATAACAAATAATTTAATTTTACGTACTATATACATGGTATTATAATTAATCGGGGAAAAAAAATCAACGGCAATGAGGGAGGGTCCGGACCAGTGGACCCCCCCTTCCTTGTGTGCTCCCACTGACATTAGGTGTACCGCAACAGCTTGAATAAATTAGAAGTAGCTCGCACCCTGGAAAAGTCTGCCCACCCTTGGTTTTGTCAATTGTCATTCTTCTATTAAAAAAAAAAAAAAAAATGAAAAACATTAATTTGAATCGATCTTTTTTTCTTAAAAGAGACAAGGTTTTTCATTTGTTACAAGAATAAACATGTGGCCGTTATGTACTCATTTGCTTCAGTCAGGCATATTAACATTAAAATTTTCTTTCTCTAAAACATGGTAATGACGTGTGGGTGGAGAACGGGATAGGTTAACGATTTTTGGAAGAATAATTTGGGGATATTTATTCTATCTTTTAGCGCTCAATGTGTCGATCTAATACTCAAGTATAATGAATTACCACAATGAAACAAGCGGATGATGTCCTTTTGTTGCTCGTAATATCAGTAATGAAGCGTGAGATCGATGATGCCTGATCCGGACGCTCTGTTCCTTTATTGTGTATCTTACTTTTTTTACATATGTATGATATCGATTCTTTTAGTCAATGGAACACATTTTAATTATTTTTAATAGATTATTTGTATAGCTTTAAATTGGTTATTTGTGTGTATGCTTGATCAATAAGCAAACTGACGCTGCCTTCAAGTTTTAGAAATACCACATATACCGACATATAACGCGTACTTTTAATGCTAAAAATAAGATCGAAATGTACTGTTTCGCGTAATAAGCCGGATATAACCATACATTTAAAAATAAGGAAAATATTAGTGTAAGAAAATTAGATTTCTACTATAGTAACTAAATGCTTATTTAAAAGAAATGACATACCTTATACATCAAATGAAATATTTTCATTATTGGTCCATGTCATTTGGAAAAAATCCTTAATGAAACTTTTTTTCCCTCGTAGAACTCATTATACTGCGTTATAATTCGACTACACCAATCCGAAGTTATTTTAAAGTTTATACTTTAAATTGTTTTTTTGTCCTCTTTCAAGCAGGTAAACGTACATTGTTTCTTCTTACATTTAATTCATTATAGTAATTTTCTAGAACCCAGTTCGCAACACTATTATCTATATAAAACGGAGTTTCCCAACCTTTTCTAAACCACTGCTTCCTTTACAAGACTTAAAAAAACAAAAGCATTATTACATCACTCTACCATAGTTATCTATACCAAATATTTAAAATATTGTTGTGTATTATCTATATTTTATCCATTCGGAGTTTTTTTTTTATCTTTTAAGAAATTTATTAATATGACCAAATATTGTAAAGAATTTGTTTGTTGGAAATTTAAAAATAAACACAAATCTTATCAATGAAAATTTTAACTTTGTGAGATTAATTTGTTGGTGTTTTAAAACAATCTGTCAATTTCGGTATCAAATTTCGTTAAAAGGGAGCTACAGATCACCGCGTTCAGTGATGTGCATTCTCTTCCTTTTTATAGATAGTGAATTCGCTACTGCACTGATCCCCAAACTCAACCAAATACGGTGAAAGAAATACTACTAAAATTTTCTCTACTCTTGTCCACAGTCCAGGCAGTGTGATCTCTAATTTTTTAACTGAAGCAAATGCGTCTTGCATGCTGTGCCAAGTACTACATTGGGTTTTTCAGTGCGAGAGTCCAACTCTTCCTTTCGAATTTGACATTCCAATTTTTCGATATGTTTTCGCATATCTACAAATCTTTTGCGTTTAAAAAGGATTTCATTGCACATTTATTATTTGCATTTCTAATTCCTTCCAATTAATGAGTTTAGCTCTTGTTGGTGAATAATACAGTGAAATTTATTATTGTTTTACGAACTTTATTGTGAAATAATTTAATAAAACCCATTTCTAGGTCCTGTTATATCAGGAGCTCCATCTGTCGAATCGGAAATATTTTTTAAAAAATTATTTTGAGTATTTTCAGTGCATTGTTGCAACTTAATAAACATCAAAAGCGCAAGATATAAAAAGATAAATTTTAAAAGTTGTTTTAAAATGTTCGTTTTCATTTGCAATTTTTGTGCCCATTTTAAGGCAAAATAAGGTATGTTATTTCTCGTTATAATTAATTCATTCTGACGAATATTTAGAACCCAATGTACAAAATGATCGTTACTCTTTTAAAACTGTCTTCGCGTAATGTTAAAGAGAATAGGATCCAAGTTTATATTTTTTTATATGTAAAAGTGCCCTATTTCTGGCTCTGCTATTTCTCTAGAGAGGTGTATATTTTATCGTACTACTCATTTTTGTTCGAGATTATCCATTTTCTTTTTTCTGGTATAAAATGTTTTTCCCATTTTTTTTTTTATCGTAATGCTAAATGAACTATTCTTTTACTTGTTAAAATACAGAATTATTTATGAAATACTTCGTAATTTTAGAAACACTGTGTAGTATAAACAGATGTATGGATTCAAAATTAATGAATTTGGATAATTTTTTTGCCTGAAAATTTGCTCCCCGTTTATTTAAGACTCAGTTTATTAAGCAAAAGACACGTATATTCTTTGGCATATTAATTGTTACCCTCCCATGTGTATGCAGCTTTTACTAACACCAAACATCCTCGCTGCAGCACGATTTTTGTTTTCTTTCGCTAACTGGATTATTCTGCATTAGAAATCAGCATAGTGTTTGTTTCGTTTGGCAGGACCCATATTTATTACAAAAAAAAGGATAATTACTGTATCAACTACTATATCAACTGTATTTCAACTAAAACAAATGCGATTTACTAGTTTTCGAAATTCCGACTTCCGCGAATTCATTTGGCTTAGAAATGCGTTATCTCAAATTGTGTCCCCCCCTACTTTTCTTGAAAATCTAAAATAACATTCTCGAGCTTATTTGCATTGAATGCACCCTGTTTGCAGAATTATTTATTTCCACAAGTATTTCTCCCTCCCTTCCTGCACACATTGTTCTTATCGTTTGTCAATTTAGTTATACTATTCTTCAAAAGCTTGGGTAAATCCTTCGAATCAATGATTTCAAAGGATAAGACAATCGCAAATGCACATTTCAGGTTTCTTTGTGAAGAAAAACTGCGCGTTTTACGGAGAACATACCTACAAAACTTAAAAATGTAATTCAGAATTGTAGCTATGCGTTATACGTCGGAATATATGGCAGATTTAAATTTGTGTATTCATTCACATTCTTGATGTATTCATTTTATTACTCATTCTCATTTAATCTCGATTTCGCACATCAAGATGCTAGTTGTATTTTTAAACTACGGTGTCAAATGATAAAGTATTTTTAAGAAAATGACCTGTTTACAACATTGAAATTTAAAAATTGCAAGTATAAAGTATTTTAATATTTTTTTTGTGCTAAAAAGAAAGTTAAAATGGTTTAATGTATAAAAAGAATGCAAAATTTAAAAAAAAATATTAATCTTGATTCTAATTTTTTTTTATTAAGTAGTTTCATTTGCCATACAAAATTAAAAATCGGTACTTAGCTTCTCAAAAATATAAATTATCTTCATCATTGATGGATCATAAAGTTGAAAAATTCTTACAAAATCATCGCTCAAAACTAACATTTAAGTTTCGCAATTGACTTTAATTTTTGTATTTTTAATTACCACAGTAACTCGAAAAAAATTACTAAAACACATGGATCAAATGAATTATTTTATAATTCATTAAGTAAAGTCCTATCAGAGCCATATTCCCGATACAGTTGAGTGGCCACGGTAGCCGAGTGGTATAGGTATCGGATCGTGGCTGGCTTTGTCACGAGTTCAACCCCAGTACCACTGAAGACCCGCCGTGTAGGGCAGCGATGCACGCTAAATCTGTCGAGAGCTGAAACGTCCTCCTGTTGGTGTGGTAGTTAAGAGAGGGGGATGCCAGCTCAGGTGTCGTCCACGTCACTTGACCATGGTTCAAAATTACGTGGTCCGTCGCCAAAAGCCCTCGTGTAGCTGAACAATGCGACGTTAATATTCACTCACTCACTCACCCGATAAAGTTGAATATTTTTCTTAGATGGTTAATTAAGTATTGGTAAGGAAACACAGTATATATATATGAATGTACTAAGTTTGAGTAATATTAATATTTTTCCTAAGAAAAAAGCTGACTGAAGTTTTATCCTAACACATAATTAATAAAATTATATTCTAGGATAAAACTTCAGTCAGCTTTTTTTTCTTAGGAAAATTTTTAATATCTAACTTTAAGGCTGTTTTCGCTGTATGCACAAGAGTGTGAAGTTAACGCGGAGCACATTTTCGGACAGAAAAAATGCCTCGATTTTTATAAAAATTTGTGACACTGTAACTCATGGATTTGTTTAAAATGTAGTGTTTTTAAAATTTGAAAATATTTCATAAATAATTCCTTTTTCTTTTTAACATGTAAAGAGATAGCTCATTTAGCATTGCGGTATATGAGAAAAAATGCGAAACATTTTATAAAAGAAAAAATGTTTCAACTCGGATAAAAATGAATAGTGTGATAAAATATGAGATTCTCTACTGGACAGTGAGGCCAGAATATAATATTAAAGTTTGAGTACTTTTATATCTTAAAAAATATTCCGAATTTGGGCCCTAATCTTTAACATAACCCGAAAACAGAATGAACTTAGTATATTCAAAAATACTATGCTTCCTTACCAGTCCCTCATTTAAAGAATAAAATATTTTCTTCGTTTATTTTATTTTTTGCATCGAAAACATTATTTGTTTATTTATTAAATCCTTGTACCTTTAAAGACCCGCCTTGTTGAGAGCTGATACATATGTCAAAACTCTATAAGTCCTCACTTGGTGTGCAAATTTGAAGAGTGGAGTGGGTCCCAAAATTAGTTGATCGTGATTTAAAATTATAAAACACGTCATCGATAGTCCTCGTGTTGCTTCAAAGTGTGAATATTAAAAAAACAATACTTTTTAGAACGTGAAACTTGATTAATAGTTAATTCGCGTACATGAATTGACTAATGCTTTAAAAATCTGTATTGTGTGTAAATAAGGCATTTGTGTAATGAAAACAAGTGGATCTGTGCAAATATGTTCTAAAAAATCATAATACTGAGTGATAAAATTTGAAAAAACAAAATTATGTGGAATCAAAAAGTTAGAAGAATTTTGTTACCAGTATCAGATGGGAAATAAAAATGTGTGTATTGTTATGCTATTACACACTCCTGTTTAAAATAACTAATAGCAATAGTGTATTAAGTAAATTATTCACAATTCACTTCTGAATTTGTTATAAGCTCATTTTATTTATTTTTTGACAATTCTTTTATCATTTGAATTTTAAAGGTTTTTGAATTTGTATTATGTGCCTCCATTTTTTTCCCTATGAATGCAAATTATTCGATGCTTTGCTGAACAAATTACCTTTTAAAAACCTTCTTTTATTCATTTTTTTTTATAGATGTACAGACATTGGATACAATGCAGGCATTGTGTCTTCCTCTAGGCGCTTCAATTTCACTCCTTGTCATGTTTTTCTTTTTCGATTCAATGCAGATGCTTTTTGCTATTTGTACAGCAAGTAAGAGAGTTTCTTTTTATATATACTTACATAAAAATGAATCATAATATTTTTGTGCAGATTTGTATTATGTGGATTTCATATTTGTTTAATAATTTTTTTTTTTTGCATTTTTGGAAAAGTAATTCTAGAAGTTATGTAACAATGTTTAGTGCTGCTAAATATGTTTTGTATTTGTTTGATATTTAATATTTTTACTTTTAAAATTTGTTGGAAAAATGTAATTTTATTTAATAGACTTTGAATTTCTTTCATGATTTTAAGTTTTCTGCTTAATTTATCTTTGATAAGGAAGTAGTTTTTTCATTTATAAATAATTTTCTGAGTAGTATAAATAGTTTTTAAAGGTACAAGTGTGTTTTTTGCTTTGATATTTATTTCATTTTTTATAAAATTTATACTAGATAAATATTTATATTTTTAATTATGCTTAATTTCATTTCTTAAAATAAGTTACACTGAAGAAATTGTATTTCTATTTCAAATATAATAGTTAAAAGCATTTTCATATATAATTTTAATGTATATTTGTATTTTTTAAACTGTATTTTTAAAAAAGAATTATCATTATATAGAATAGATAATTAACATAAAGAGTTCATTACAAAAACATTTAAGTAACTATCCGGAAGAAAGTTTTAGTAACAAAGTTTGAATTTGTTATTCTGTTATTTTGGCAATGTTTAATTATTAATTATTTTGTTAGGTTAATATTTATGATATAGTATATAATTTACCTTAAGTAGAATTTCAATTTTGTGGTGTATAGTAATATTGAAAATATATTTTGAGTTTTGAATTGATTCACATTAATTTTTTAGATGAGCTTAAACACCATCATGAAACATACCAAAATTAATTAAGTTTTCTTTTTTCAACATAAAACCGAACAATTTTAAATCTTGTTCATATTTTCTTATTCAGGTGGAAGCATGAGTTATTTTGCTGTTTACCGACTCCTGCAGAAATTTGAGATAAGACATTTAAAACTCCTGAGAAATGACTGTATTTAAATTTTTATGGTTTTCTCTGTCTGATTTGTTTTGTATAATCCTTTTTGATGGAATATAGTATTTCTTCAAAAGTGAAACTTTTTAAAGAACAGATTTTTTTTTTAAAAAAAATTCCCTCTTATGAATTTTTAGTAAATATAATTAAAAAAGTTTTAAAATTAAATTTAAAAAATAGCAAAAAGATTACTTTGTTGAAAGAACAAGAAGTATAACAAAGAGAAATCCATGTTTTGTATATTTTAAAGAACACATATTCCTCTTAACATTGATTAGTACTTAACAATATTTAAAATTATGATTTGGTTTCTGTTTAAAAAAGGAAATTTTTTTATGTTACATGCTGCTGTCAAAAATGAGGCACCCTTTAGAACTATAACAATTTTCATTACAACTGGACCATAATAAAATCAAAGTCAATGGCTTCAAGGGATCTAAATTTTATTAAGAATTAACTTAATTAACATTAACTTTGATAAAAGAATTTTTCCGTTATTGATGTTGATTTTTTACAGGTATCTTTCTTTTAATGATGCAAAAAGAATAAATATAAGATTTCATAAAAGTTTGCTTGCAAGTTTCGTGTTAAAAGTGTGGCTGCAGTAGTATGGTGGTCATGATCATAAACTCGTGGCCAGTGTTGTTAAGTTGCAGGCTCACCTCCTGATGCCACTAAAGATTCACCGTATAGAGGGGCTAATGCACATTAAATCTATGATGGCTCAAAGCTTTTGTGTGGTGTGGAAGTTTAAGAGATAGGGATTTCAGCTCGGGTATCTCCTCATCACTTGACCTTGGCTCAAAATTCCATGGTCCATTGCCAATAGTCCTCGTGTTGCTTTTCTGCTGTTCTTCGTGCTAAAGTGTGATGTAAATTAAAATCAGACCAAATCCAAATTACAGGGGCTTAACAAATGGAAATATCTCAAACATTTGATTGTAAAAAAAATAAATTCTATTCAACATTTTTTGAGGCATATAGTTCTTAACAATAGATTATTATTTTTAAAATTATTTTAAATCTATTCAAATTATTTTTATTCAAATTCTATTTCAAATTATTTTAAAAATATGAATTGTTAAATTTAGTTTTAAAAAGGGAATTATATCATTATAAAATTTTCACACATTGGGATCCAATGTGTATTTTTGCATATTAGGGCAGAAATAAAAATTTCCATGCGGTTCCTTTTAAAAGCCCAGGAATATTCAATTGGGAAATTATATTTGAAAATCATAGGTACTTAAGAGAGGCCATTTGTAATTTTTCATTATCGATCAGTTTATTTCATTGTTAAAAATGGAGAAAATATAATGGAACTTTTTGCATCAAAGTAATCTAGTATATGAGTCCTAAAGTTTTTTTCTTCAAATATCTCTGAAACTTATAAGATTAGAAAGAAATGTCAAATGTATACTATTTGGACCATGTTTACCTTATTCTGGGGGTAGTAAACCAGCTTCTTTATTGGGAAAAAGTTTATTTTTGAAGTTAGGTTAGTGAATTAATTTATCAGTTTTATTTTTTGTACTTAATTTCCAGGAAACTATTAAAAATGATACTAATTGGTTTCTCTCTGTTGGGTTGAAAATTTTAAAGGGTGTCTTTTTTTTCATCATCACAATGGTAGTAAGACAGATTTACATTTTTCAATGCCCTTTTCATTCAAATTTTGTTTATATATAATTATTATACACTAGTGCCATTCTCTTTAACACATTTAAGTGTCAAATAAGTGTTTGTCTTGGCACTTTTATTTAAAGCTGTTGACCTTGACAAAAGTTTTTGAGCCACCAACCTATCAGTCAGCAGCCATGCTGTATAGGAGGCTGCTGACTCCTGTACAGCAGCTGCTCAGATTAGAAGACTGTACCTGTCCCTTGTTGGTTGTAACTTATAGGAGAAGGGACTGCTGCATATCCCTTATAAGTTTCTTTGCAGATGATATACTTTTTGAGCGATATATGGAGAAGGCGGTTTTTCAGCCATCACTACAGTTGGTATACATTCCCAGTAGGTTTGAATTTCTGAATATTTTTCTGTTAGCATCATGGGCAGTCTTTTGTTGAGATTGTGAGTCAAGTTGATGCAGGGCCGTTTTTAAAACCTCCCTGGTGCCCTAGATACTTTAAATATCTATGCCCCCACCCCACTATTTCCACAGAGATTTTGCTTTAACTCTCTTACTATTTTTCATTTCTTTGTTTTTGCTCTTTGGACAGTCTGTCAATTATCCACCAACTATGAACCTACCATATCTCGGACTGGCAACTGGCAGCATAAGGAAAAGATAATGGCATGGTTTTGCCACTCTTGTTCATTTCTTACTTTATTGCATCATGGTTAATCCACCCTTTTGTGAATTAGTACAGTAAATTATTGAGATCGTTTGCAATTATAGTATAGAGTATTCACTGTTGTATCATCGTTTAGCTTTACTATCTATTACTTTCATACATCCTTATTCGTTGAGTCACTGTCATTGTACTTGTACACTAAAGAGTTTCTTCGAGTTTTGATCATTGCAAAATCATTAATGTCATCATTGTAATCAGTTGACATTGTAATATCATTTTGAATGCATGGCAACATCAAATTGTTAAGCTTTTCAATTTTCATAGTTCTGCACACATGCACATACAAACAATGCATACAAGATATGCTGGGCAGTGATTTGTTCGCTGTAATTTTAATTCTTTCTTTTTCTTTACCCTCTATTTTTATGCACCCTTAAATCTTTTGCACCTTTGGCACATGCCTAGTGAGCCTGAGCAGTAAAAATGATCCTGGTTTGATGCATGTACTAATGCCCTTTAAATCACCAATTGTGATTTAATGAGATTGGTGTAGACAGCAGTGGCTGCCATCTAGTGTTCAATTCCCGGGTCACTATTTTGGTCCTTACTGTTGGTGATAGAGGGGAGGGGATCCGTAAGGCAAAGTGGTTCAGGTCCAATCGCTGCAATGGATTAATGGATTTCTCATCTTGGAGAACATTGCATCAGATTGTAATTTGTAATAAGCCATCTAGTTATAGATGTTCATTACAGTAAATAAAAAAATATGTGTACACTAAAATTATTTTAAGACATAATTAAAGGTGGAGGAATAGACATATCAACTGGTATTTTGTATTCTCAGGGATTTCTGTTTTCAGCTACATATTAAGTAGTGGAACTTCTTTGCAAGCTAGTAAAATATGGTTTTTGATTGTGACAAATTTTTTTCTTTCATTTTACTAGTTTGAAATTCTGTTAAATGATTTTACTTTACATGTGCAAAAGTATAGAGCTCAAGTGAATAACAATGATTCACTTTTGTAAGTTACTGAAGCTCAAATATCTAGATATTGTTTCATGGTAAGATGTCTGTAGTATTTTGTAAATTCAAAATTAGAAAAAAATTAAAGAAAAATATATCTTTGAACTTTCTGTATTAAATATAGTTAAAACTGAAACATTTAAAATCTTGTACTATATGTATTCTTATATTTTGATTTTAGAATTCTATTTTTTGGTAATTTTATATCTGTATTTGAATTTTAAGTTTCTTTTACATTTTTTATTATATTTATTTTGTCCATTAATTTATATATTTTAAAAGTGAATAATATTCTTTATCCTTTATGAGGAAGGCAGTCCTGACTGGTAACATCTCATGAAAGTTTATTTAAGAAAAGGAATAATATTTCTGCGATTTAATTATTTTTTTTTGATAAAGTATTTATAGGTAAAAAGTATTGAGAAAAAGTAATAAAAATTTAAAAATAGAGCCAATCCATAAAATATAAAAAAGAGGTACCCCCCAGAGTTAAAAACATAATTTTTTTGTCCGTGGAGTATAATTTTGTATTTTTATTCTGGTTTTTGTGTTCTTTCAGTTATAGCTACCATAGCACTAGCGTTTCTTTTACTGCCCATGTGTCAGTATATCATCCGACCTTGTTCTGATGGAAATAAGTAAGTTTTTCTTTTTATGATATGTATTGGTAAATATTAAATGCAATTATATTTTTATATTTTATTTTATTAGGATATTTATAGAAGAAGAAAGCTTTTGAATTTTTAGTCTGTGAAGTAATTTATTGAAAATGTTGATGAACTCTCTGCTGGCAGATTTTTTCATATAAAAAAATATTTGGTTTTCTATGCAGAAATGCATCTAAGTAATATAATTTGTCTCTCAGTATTATATGTATATTTATCCTTACTGCAAAATGCTGATTATTATTATTATTTTTTTTAAGAATATCATTTGGGATGTGTGGACGATTCACTGCAGCTGAATTGGTCTCATTTGCATTGTCAGTTACAATAGTTTGTATCTGGGTTCTAACTGGACATTGGTTGTTAATGGATGGTTAGTTATTTGTTATTTCTTTTAGTTGTTTTTACTTTAAAAAAATTTAATTTCTTAATATTTGTATTAGTTTTAAATGTAAATTTTTACATATTTTTCAGATTATTGTGATACTTTGAAATTTTTATTTACAATATTATGTATGATTTTGTTTATACATTTACTTTCCATCTTGATGTATGAAAATTACTTTTAAATAAATTGTGTTACCCTAAAAACTTCTAAGTTTTATGTTTTTTTTTGGATTTTTAATTGCAAGTTTTGAGTTGTCTTTCTGATCAAATTATAACAATAGTAAATTCTTTTAGCAATGGGAATGGGACTTTGTGTTGCCTTTATTGCATTTGTGCGACTGCCCAGCCTGAAAGTTTCCACTCTTCTACTTACAGGTCTTTTGATATATGATGTATTTTGGGTAAATGTCTTTTTTTTTTAGTTATCTTTATAGAATTTTGTAAGTTTTGGATATTGTTCAATTGAACTGATTTTTTAAATTTATAAATATTGTTTTTGATTTTAATAATTTTCGTTTAGGTGTTCTTTTCTTCATACATATTCAATGCTAATGTGATGGTGAAAGTGGCAACTAGACCAGCTGAAAATCCAGTATGTATTTGAAATATTATGCTTCATGTATCAATATATACAAAAAATTAGAATTTCATCTTGGATTTTGTAAAATTATACTTTAATATTAAATCAGAAGTTATTTAAGTATTGTTAAGCCTTATTTTTAACAGATCAATTCTTATTTAACTTTCGCTATCCTATTGGAAAAAATGTTTCTTGTGTGGGTCTTATTGATTCACATATTGCTTGAAGATTTTTATTCTAGATCTTAAGAAATGTTTCCTTTGTATCCATTTTATGTATTATTAGTACTTATTTTTGTAACAAGCACAATTTTTATTCCTTCTCAGTTTTTTTGCCTTCTCATTTTAACCTACCTTTAACCAATGTCTTGATTTCTTATAAGATTTGAGAATATTAAAATGTATGAAAGAATTCATAAGTTTTAGCAACAATTTTTATTTACTTATAATAACTCCATTATTCTTTTTTCTCTAATGGGGCTGCGTATTGGTATTTTTTACCTTTGCAGACCTAGTTCATTCCCCAGGAGCTGATATCACTTTGTTTCGACACTATAGAGGCGATACTAACTGCCGTAAGTAATTTTGATGCCCAGTTTCCTCCCCAGAGGGAGGCACCCGAGCTCTGACGTTGCAAAATTGAACTTTGAATTTAATTTTGCCTAGGGCACTTAAGCCAAACGGGCACTCCCTTTGCCTAAGGCACTTAAGCCAAAGGGATTTTTTTACATGCCGCATAATCATACGGCATGGCCACTGTTGATTTTCTGCATCATGAAAATCCACCGACTTGGGCCGGGTTGAACCCACAACCTTGGATGAAGAAGGCCAGCGACAAACCAACTACGCCACCCAGTTGGCACACACATTGTGACAATGCTTTTTATGACAACAAGATTTACATTAAATATTTATATGTTCTTGGAAGAGAAACGTCTGGCATATATTGCTCATGTGATCCGAGTTTTCCTGTTTTTCTTAGGGCCACATTATTTGTCTTCCTGGTTTAAGTGTGCAGTCATCTGAAATTTACTTTTTGCGGCTATTAGTTTCTTGTTTATTATTACTGATGTTTTCTTTTTTCGCATAATATTTCTAGGATTTTCTGTAAGATTCTTTCCAAGTTCCTTCTGAAAAAGACACCTTTTTAAAAAGCTTGTGTTCATAGTACATTGAATCAATATGCATTAAAACAACAAAAACATTAATTGCAGCCGTATCTGTCATATAAAGACTCCCCTTGTTCCTCTTTTCCATGCATAAGTTCTAGCTGCTTTATCTATTGATATTTCCTCTACCATTATAGAACAAAATTATCTCTGTTTCCTATTTCTTATTTTGTGAAACTTTTTCTTGTCATGATGCAAAGTAGATAAAGGAATCACATTTTTTACTTTTTGAAGTACATATGACATAAGGGCCTGATCCTTTTAAAATCTAAACAACCATAGCAATGATTTGTGGTTAAGTGAGAATCAACATGGCCTTTTTTTCCTAAGAGTTCCCAAAACATCTAATTGACTCTTAATAATTCATCAATTAGGACATAACCTATAAAAAATTATCAACTCTAACATTTGAAGCAGTGATCTGAATTGATTTTACTAGGTAGAGAACTTTTCCCTCTAGATTTATATTGTGCTTACCACCATAAGGCTTTCCTTTATACGTTTCATCAAAATAAGATGTTTAAACACATCAGACATAAACCATAATTCAATTCCATATTTCTTCCTTGGCTTTGATGGAAAATATTACCCACATGGGCACTTACTACAGAAAGAGATGTTAATATTTTGTGTTAAATTTTCTTAAGGAGTGAATATCTTTGAAATTTTCACAACAAACTTCTCAAGCTATGAACAGTTTCTCATTAGGATTCCAAACTATCTGTCTGAGCTTCAGGAATATTTGCATTAGACAAATGATCTTTGATGAAAAAGTTGTAAATTAACCTCACATAGTACCAGTGGAGATATTCTTTTTCGCGACAAGTTGGTATTGGTAAAAATTTTGATAGAAATTCTTGGTCTAGATTGTGATGCAAACTGCTTTTGTGAGACTTGTTGCAATCAGTATTAGATGTTAAGATGAAAGGTGTATTTAAAGGTCTAGACTCTAGGCACAACTGAAAAATTATGAAAAATGACCAGTTTTTAACTGTTTTTGCAAAGATAGAAAAAGATGCATGGCTTTCACTCTTTATTGATGAAATTTTTCTAGGAAATAACTAAGCTACAAAAGTATAATTCAAAGTATGGCAATTTTTTTTAAACAGATATCTGTTGTTGAACAGTGTTATTGATTGTAATGAAATACAGAAATGCTTGCTCACTACTATTGATATTGTTCAACAATCTAAATACAAAAACTATTTTACTTAAAATCATACATTTTAGATATTTTACTGTATGTAAAATATACAAAAGTATATTGCAGGTAAATTAAATATTTTGTTATGTGTATGTGTGCAGTCTAATAAACTGATATTGTAATAACCTATAAGTACATATCCTCCATTGAACAAAAATAAGAACCAATTAATTTCTATTATCATTAACTTCAATCAATAAATTTCTATTATATTTATGTACACTCAAAAGTTATTCAATTGAAACATTAGTTTTAAATTTAAGAAGGGGGGAATGAAAAGTTAGTTTTTGTTTATCTGTGAAATATATATGTATATTTTTTAAAAAAAGTGATTTGTGCAAAGTTAAATATTTTGTAGATTTTGGATTTTTATCTACCAATTTTAATAAGATAAAATAATTTTTTGCTTGTAAGTCATTAATTATTTTTTCTGGGATGGCTGATTTATTAGTATGGATTTTTTTCTTTTATTTTCTAGGTTGGAATTGTTGCTAAGAAACTTCATTTGGGAGGAGTTGTTAGAGAAGCTCCAAAATTATCTCTTCCAGGAAAGCTCGTTTTTCCCAGGTAATATGACCCCTTCCCTTTCCCCTTGTGTATTTGTCAAAGACTGTCAAAATTAATAATTTTCAGTGTTGAAATTTACTTAAAAATACCAGTTTTATGAAATTCTTTTTGAGAATTTAATATTTTTGTTATATAACCAGCCAAATATCCATCCATATTGCTGAGTATTTCATGAGGCAGTATGACTATATATTGTTTTTAAGTTATTGACATCTAAATCCAAGCGTTAAGCTTTTAATTGTATTAAAAACTTTCTTATAGCTCTCTTAATTTAAAAGGTATAGAACTAGAATTTATACTACAGTAGTGTGTATATTTATCTTTTATACCCGTACCCCTCTTCTAGGAGTCAATTTCTGCAAAATCCATTTTTAATGGATCCCTACAAAAACAGGATTTTTGCGATCTATAACATCCTTGCATATTAAAATATTGTCTTAAGTTAATTAATTTAGCCCCCTCCCCTGACTCTATATTATTAGTGTCGGACAAGTACATATTAAAATTTTTGTTGCAAGAAATTTGAGTATGAGTGTGCTATTAATGTATAATTTGCCATTAATAAACTTCCTGATATGTATCTTTTTTAAAAAAAGAAAACCAAGACCTGTCTTTATGTAAAAGCTATATTTTAAAATTTTTTCCAGTTCTGTTCTCACTCAAAACATTTTCACTTGGAAACTGGTTCACTATAGTTGTAAAATAATTTGAGCTATAAATTTGTAAGATTAATTTTAACAGAGGTGTATTTTTTATTTACCATTGTTTTTAGACTTTTAATTTTGTATAAAAAAATTACTGAAGTATAAATTGTTATAAATACGGGGTAAGTTAAAATGAATATAACGACTGCAAACAGTTATAAATATTTAATGGAAAAGAATTGATTGATAAAATTTACCCAAAATGTAGACAGAACTTCAAAATTTAAATATGTAGGTCATATATGTTCTATGTGACTTCCCTTGGTCACATGGACAACACTTAGACAGTACGCCATTTAATGGCATGCATTCTAGCGCAAGTGCATTACAAATCATCAATGACTGCACAAATGAAATGGAGTACTGTCTAGGTGTTGCCTATGTGTCCAAGGGAAGTCGCATAGTCTGTTTACATTTTATGTAAATTTTATGGATAAATTCTTTTCCATTAAATAGTTATAACCGTTTGTAATCACTATACTCATTTTGACTTACCCTGTAGTTCACACAAATTTGTTGTTTGTGGGGGATTTGAAAGTTTTTGTCCTTTGAACCAGTTGACTTAAAAATTTATTTTGTGATATTTTTTCATTAATTTTTCTGTATTTTTTAACCTTATCTTTTCTTTCTAATTAGCATGCACAATAATGGTCATTTTTCAATGTTGGGACTTGGTGATATAGTAAGTTTATTCATTTCTCTTAAAAATAAAATAGTTCTCAATTCACTAGTTTCATTAAAGTGTGTAATTTAATGCAAAAATTAATGAAATGACTGTGAAAAAAATCATAAAGTAAAAGTTAGTTGTATGAAGAATAAACTTTGTGTATATGAAAATACAAAAAATAAGTAAAATGCTCTGCTTAAAAGAAACATTTTAAATGGATTCAAGCAATTTGTTTTAACATGAATGATTGAGAAAATGTTTGGAATTAAGATGTTCAATTTTAAGTAAAAATCAATAAATACTAAAATTTAAAATTTTAATTCATTTTTATCTTGAAAAGTTTCATGTGGTATATATAATAATGCATAAATATAGAAAAATAATTTTTATTTTTAATTATAATGACTATAAATTAATATACTTCTGTAAAAGTTTTTTTTAAAAATAAAATTAAGAATATTTATCAAATGTGTAAGATAATAAATCTTAAATTTATAAGTTTGTGGGAATAGTTGTCAAAATAAATTAAATATATTATTTGTATTTTGTTAATATTTTCATTTTAATTTAATTATTAGGTAATGCCTGGTCTTTTGTTGTGTTTTGTACTGAGATATGATGCATATAAAAAAGCTCAGATATGTTCAGCTGAAACTGGAGTTCCTCCACCCAATCAACTTAATAAAATATCATATTTTCATTGTTCTCTCATAGGTTATTTTTTAGGTGAGTTATGAATTGAAATTTCATTTATGAACAAAATATTGAAAATACTGAACTTTTTTTTATGTTAAACCATATACTAAATAATATAATAATCTTTTTGTATTAAATTGCTATTAGAGATCTATTTATTATTCATTTTATTACACATGCATCTAGTTAGATTAATTCATTAAATTTCTTAAGTGTACCTATTTTCTCCTTTATTCTAATTGAAAGTTATAGCATAGTTAAAAGGTATAAAACATTAGCTTCTTGGGAAGAGCTCAAAATTTCAGAAATCATTTCTTGATACAGCTATTCATTTATCAAAATCTTTCAAAGCTGTATTTTGGTCACTGTATGTTTTGTAATTTTTTGAATATGAATTATTTTTTTTATTACAACACAAAAAATGTTATTTGTATGATAAATTGTATTTCATTAATATTGCTATATTTTCTGTTATGAGATAGCATTAAACAAAACATTATTTATGATATTAACGTAATTTTTCATAATTTTAAGAATTATTTGTAAAAACTACTATAGTATAGTTAGTTGTAAAGTTATGGATATAAGTTTTACTTTCGAAGAATTTTGCCTGTGTATTTCTAAGTTTTTTTTTCATCTTGTTAAATCATAATTGTATTTTAATGTACAAATAAGTATTGACCTTTATTTATTATATTATAGTATTTTTGTGCAAGTTTAAATTTTGACTATTATATATTTTTTTTATGAAAGTCTGTTATATTAATATCTTTGTATATGCTAATCCTTGTAAATTAATGATACATAGTCAGCACATTGGGAATTAGAGGTTTTTTAGTGTGAATATTGCAAAACTCAATTAGACATGGCAAAATTATCTTTAAAGAGTATATATTAAAATTTTAAAAATTTGGTAATAGACTTGGAATAAGGATTTATATATTGCTTCCTCTATTTTATGTTAATTGTCAATGGTTGTCGGTTTTGACTCCGGCACACTTTTTAATTGGAAGACCAATTACTTCCATTAGTGAACCAAATATAATACATATAGAAACAAATAGATTAAACATATATCAGAGATTAACAAAAATTGTGCAGTCTATATGTAAAAGGTGGAGTTAATAATTAAGTAATCTTCAACAGAGATCTAAATGGAAATTTGAAAAGAATAACTCTAGAGTAGATGATTTAGTCCTTATTAAAGAGGATAACTTAGCAGTCAATAAATGGCTAATGCGCAGATTGATCGAGGTATTTCCTGGAAAAGATAGTAGAATTAGGGTTGTAACAATCAATACTCAATATGGTGTAGTCAAAAGACCTATTTCTAAAATTTGTATCTTGCCCCTGAGAGAATGAATTTCTTTCTTTTTGTGTTACAAGATTTTACTATTTTTAAGTTATTGTAATTAACCTTTTAGTATTGTGTGTATTTATAGTGAATTCTTTCTGATTTATAATTATTTTAATAGTGTTAAATTTTAATATAACAATATTGCAAAAAGCCATGAAACTTATTGAATGTTGTAACATTGCAAAGCCGGGCGGAATGTTTGCGCAAGCGCAACAGCGATGCCTGAGCTGCGCATGCCCAGCAATTCCAACGTGAATGTAAGAACTTACCAGAAATAAATATACACCAGTCCACTAAAAACTGTGTTGTGATTGAATCCCGAGTATTCGACGGAGTGAGCCATAACATTAATATTCGTATAAAATTTAGAATTGATTTGCACTGAAACCATTGTGAAATTCAGGGGAAGATAATGTTGCTAAATTAATAAATAAATATGTGTAAATATTGGAATGATGAATCTGAATTTTAATTTTGCTGAGAGTTTTGTATATAATGTGTGGTCGAATTCAAAACATTATCAATGCATAGTCTTAAATTTCAAACTGCAATTCCGTATAAATTTTTTGATAACTGATATTTTTCTGCATTCAATTGCTTTTATGTTGAAAATCTTAGAATTAAAAAATAAGAATTTTTTTTTAAAATTGGGAGTTCTTGATTTTAACCCTCTGCATGCAGTTTTCATGATTTCCATGGGATACAAATTCTATCTTCTAATATGGATCATACTGAAGCAGCATGCATAATCATATTTCTCTTATTTTTAATATAGATCGCTCTTTTTGCTATGTAGGCTAAAAAATAATTTAATTCATTATTTCACATTTTGTGTTGTGTCTAGGTAATGCTACAGGTCTTTTTCATTGGCATTATCTATATTTTCTTCTTTCATTCTTGGAGCTGCTTTTTTTCCTGGGTAATTTATGCAGCAAATGTGTGCAAAAAATATGTATTTCTTGAGTTGCAGAAATATTTGAATAAAAAGTGATGCTATGGTGATCATTAAAATAATAAGGATTCTGAATATCTTAAAAATTTGGAGGGAATATTGCTTGTAATAATTCCAATATTAAATAAAGAAGGTAGAGAATAGAATCATGTTGCTGGTGCACCATGCTTTTATAGTGTTGCTTTTATAAAAGAATAAGAAATATTCATTGTAATTTATTTTGAAATTAAAATGCTTAAAATTTGCAAATTCAATGCATTAGCTTTGGTGATCCTTGTAGATTTCAGAAATATTGGAATGAATAAATGATAAATCCACTTTTGCATTTGTTTTTTCAAATTTCTTTGGCATACAGTGTGTGTGTACATTTTTCTTGGAATGCCATTGTTATCAATTTATTGTTCAGTTGCATTACTATCTGGTTTTGGTGAAGATATACATAATTTAAGAACATAAAATGGATAAGTATGAGTAATTAATAGAAAATAATAATTTTAAAAATATAATTGGAATCTATTTTTTTTTCTTTTAGACATTTAGTAAATGAGACACAGAATAATTGCAAGAATTAATAATTCTAGTATGAATTAACTTATTTTTTTTGCTGCCTGAAAGTAGAATGTTAAACTAAACAAACCAAGAAATTGGCGGAGGAAATTGTGCATTAATTTGGTACAGCTTGTAAGCAAATGATTTGACTTCTTCAAAGTCTGGAAAAAACTTAAATATATTACTAGTTCAAATTTAAGAACATTCGATGAAAAACTATTACATCTTATCAATGTTAGTTGTGCAACAATGTAATAACCAATACATTTTACATCAGCATTCTGAGAATATGAGAAGTGTAATTTACAAGATAAAATACCCAGATTTGTGCAATAATGTATTGTGGAATCAACACTGATGAAACTTCATTTTATTTATTGACAGAATTTGTAATTCTAATATGGCATTATCAATAACAATAAACTACTGGTTCTCCTATCCCCTTTACATTTGAAACTTTTATCCATTTGAATACTTATTACCACCTAAATGCAACTAATATTAAAACTATTAGAAGATAAACCATTTTATATATTTTATTATATATTTAGTGTATTAATTATTATTTTGTTAGTGTATATTTATTTTAATATATTATTATAGTATATAAGAGAGGAGCTGTAGATTAACAATTACTATTTTGCTTGTCTTTAATAAACAATTTATTTAGGATAAATGATGTTTGATTGGATTGTGTAAATTTTTCTCGTATGTAACAGAAATGGATAAAAACATTTATTGTAGGTTTATTGACTGCCACTGTTTCATCAGAAGTATTCAAAGCAGCTCAACCAGCATTATTATATCTTGTCCCTTTCACTCTTTTACCTTTGCTCACCATGGCATACCTCAAGGTAACACATTTTCTCAATTATTATACTTATATATAATGTCAGTTTTATTTTCTGTTTGTAGACATTGTCATAAATTATATTTGTTTAGTTTCCTGTCTTTTATTTATATTTGTGCTTTAGGGGAAAAAATGACATAAAGTGTATGATGAAATGTGAATTAAATATATCTATGAATTATATGAAATTCATGCCCTGGCTTTATTAGTTTCCATTAAAATTGTCATAATTCTTTTGAACTCCCCCTCAAAGTACATTAACTTAACCATTTGGCAACATTTTATACAGTGCACTAAAATAATATATTACTCATCCCATGTTAATCAGAAATTTTTTTCTTATTATATATAATGGACTGTAATTGTTAAAAGCAAAGATTCTTAAAACCCAAATTAGTATGCATAGTATTGGTTAAACTTAATTATCAAATAATTAAATTGTTACCAAAATAAAGACATATTTGGGAAGTGTGTTGTTTAGTTCTTATTTTAAATGGGAAACTAATGCAATTTAGCATTTTAAGGTTTATTTTTTTTTGCAATGTGTACCTGAAGTACTTGTTCTTCCTACAGGCGAACTTTTAAAGCTAATCTAGTCTTATCTCTCCTATTAGCATGCATAACATTTTTTAATGAGAGCTCATGTCTGATGTAGTGCACCATGACTTATCTAAAAATTTTAATTTTTTTTTAATAATGCCCCACCCTGTAATAATTTTCCATGTATTTTTGAAGAATGTCTTAGAACTGGTTCATTTAAAAGAACTTTAATTCCTATAGAAAGAGCTAACAAATGAACACTAAAATCTTCAAAAATAGAGTATTTCATCATGTGACAAAATCTATGCAGAAACCTTGTAAGTGGTTTACTTTTTCCATTAAAAAAAAATCCTGAATACATGTTCTTACTATGTTATCAAACATTTGCGTACAATCTGGCATTTGATATTTCCCATCCTCTTTTCTTTCTTAAAGAAGTTAAAATGGTATAGTTAGTATAAATTTAAAAGCATTTGGGTAGTGGGTTTCTGGATGAAATGATTTTTAAAATGAAATATTGACTTGTTTCAGTGCCGTTTAAAAAAATGTCAAAAATCAATTAATATGTTTAAATGTATTTAACTCAAAATCGTTTTTAAAATATTTGAATTTCCCACTTTTAAAAGAAATTAGGAGAGTACATCCTAATTGCTTCAACATTATATTTAAAAAAAATGTTGAAGCAAATTTTAAGGGAAAATTCATTTCATTCTATCATCAGTGTATCAACTTCAGCTTTAGGTTACCAAATTTTTGGTCTAAAATAGAGCTTTTCAATTTTATGCTGACATTCACAGACTCTACCTTTTGTTAATAGTAAACCAGAAATCTAAGCAATCGACATGCACACTATTGAAAAGTTCAATAATATGTTATATGCAAATAAAAAAAATATCCATTATTACTCAATATTTAAAAAACAGCCTTAAACAGGGGAAAAAAATATTATTCAAAAGTCTATGTAAACAAGATACAATATGCCTTACTCTGACGAAACTCTATTATAAACAGATCTATGTAAGATTGCATTTAGTCCTTACTTGTACCAGTGGAGGGGAAAAAAATACCAAGTTGTGTCAATAGCTCTTTTTCCTGTTTTGGACTTGTATTCAATATAACAATAATTTGCCTAATTGTCAACAAATAAAGGAATGGACCAAAAATAAATGTACAAAATATGCAAAAGTTCTAAATAAAGAAACTAGAAAATTAATGCTTACCAAAATTAAAAACCATTTTTAAGAAAATAACTGACTAACTTAGCTTAAAAATAAACTGAAAAAGAAATTACTACATTAACAGTAATTGAATCTAATTTATCTGCTTCAGATAGTTTTTTTTTAAAAAAACTATCTGAAGCAGATAAATTAGAAATAGCTCTGATCAAACTTTCAAAACAACCCTATAAAAGCTTAAACTGAAAAAGGTTATATTTAATGTTTGTATGGTTTTTGTGTATCAGAGAACTTTTGCAATGGTAGACTAAACCAGTTACGCAGCAAGATGCTGTAATTATTTTGATGGTTTTTCTTTTAACATATATATATTTTATTTTAAATGAAACAAATTAGGATGTAAAGTTTAAGTGTTTCATGTAAAGGGCATCTTGAACTCGGATTGTTATGTAAGATTTTGCTATAGAAGTTAAGTTAGTATGACACCAAAATATTGCTGAGGATTATTGAAAAGATAATAGGCGTAGTTTTGATCACAAGCTATATTAAAAATATAAACATGAAATCGTTCAGAGAATTATAAAAAAAGTTACTTAGAATTTTAATTAAATATAGAACTAAATTAATATCTGAAAGGAGTTATGGATGAATTATTACATGTTGGAAATGAGGGGCCACAAGAATAAAAAACCTTAACATTGTAGGGTAGGAGAGTAATCTCTCTCACATCAAAATAATTTAAAGCAATGAGCTCAGTCATTAAAAGTCGCAGACAACTTAGACAAATTCTAATTGAAGTTAATTTCTTTGTATAAAAGTCAGAGCAATTTTTTTGATGTTGGAATCAAATCTTGGGTAACCATTTGAATGTTCCAAGGATTTTTAAATTTTGTTATTAAAAAATTTCGAACTGTCAAAATTTCAGAATTTGGCAAGTATATACTCACAATCAAATTATCATTCGAATGAAAAAGGCTGTTAAATTAAAAATGCAATTAAATGATTACATATGATTATATCAATACATATAAAGGAGAAAAACAACTTGCTCATTCGATATCTCCAGCACTATTAGACCTACGTACTTGAAATTTAGTAGGCATGTTCCTGTCATGAAGTAGTGATCCGCTAAGAACGGATGTTGTGAAAATCAACACCCAAGGGGCTTACAGGGTGTTATAGATAAATATTCCCATTTTTGAATTATTAGACCTACAAACTATATAGATATTTTGTAGGCCTGTTCCTTTCATGATCTGCTACAAAAGGGGTTTTACGAAAATAGACTCCCAAGGGCGTTGCAAGGACTTAGAGGCATTATAGATAAATATTCCTGTTTTTGAACTGTTAGACTTACAGACTTGAAATTTCATTTTGTTGTCAAATATATATCCATTAAGAAAGGATTTTATGGACTTTTATGGGGGAGGGGACTTTATTGCTGGGAGGTATTTATAAAAAAATTATGTTATTGAACTACTACTTACCGTAATGGAATTTGATTTGCATGTAACTTTTGTAGAATAGAAATTTACTAAGAACAGGTCTCACAGGAATTCTATTCCTATGGAGTAGTGGGGATCTTTTGTGGCAAATTGATAAAAAGGAAATTCCCGTTTTCAAACTACTAGACCTACAATAATTAAATGTGGTACTTATGTTTCTTTTGTTGAATTGAAATTTACTAAGAATGGGTCTTATGAAAATTGACTCTCAGAAATTTTTATTGTTAAAAAAAATTCTGTTTTTAGACTAGTGGATTTTGACTTGAAATTTGGCAAGCATGTTTATTTTATTGAGTACAATTCCACTTAAAAGAGGTTTTGCAGAATCCATTTGGGGAAGGGGTTATACAAGAGTATAAAATGTAATTCTGTGAAAGGTTGACACCTCTCTCTTGGGCACCTAAATGTGTGGGAAGTAGGGAAGAAACACTCGACATGATCCAATCAATCTATGAGGGTAGTCTGAAAAGTTTCAAACCTCAATGTGAAGATGGCAACACTTGTCAATAAAAGCTGGTTAATTTTGTTGTTTATCTGTTGATAGTTAATCATCAAAGTTTCAGCCATTTTGGACTCGCAGTTGTTATGTAACAGTCGTTTGAGTGAGTTTATCTGAGTGTTTTTGTGAAAATTGGCAAAATCGAGTATCGAGCTGTCATTAAATATTTGTTTTTGAAAGGCAATACACCTATGCAAATCAAAGATGAGTTGGATTCTGTGTATGGGAACTCTGCACCATGATTTACCACTGTGAAATTTTGGGCAGCTGAATTTAAACGTGGGCGTAAGAGCTTGAGAGACGATTATCGTTCAGGACGTCCAAATACTGCAACTACCGATGAAAACATCGCCCAAGTTCACCAAATGGGGCTTGACAACCGCTGAATTAAAGCGAGAGAGATAGCAGAGGTTATGAACATGTCAAAAGAACGTGTTTGTCACATATTAAATCAACATTTAGTCATGAAAAAGCTGTCCGCGAATTGGGTGCCGTGTTTGCTCACGTTAGACCAAAAATGTGTTGGAATGAACATTTCCAACGCTCTATTGGTGGAGTTTAGGCGCAATAAATCGGGGTTTTCGCGCCGATTTATTACTGTAAATGAAACATGGGTATACCATTATACGCCCGAAACAAAAATACAGTCCAAATAGTGGACTGCATAGGGGAGACCGGCTCCAAAAAAAAAGAAGCAAAAACTGTTTTTTTCTTCTGGGAAAGTGATAGGGAATGTTTTTTGGGATAGTCATGGAGTTATTTTAATCGATTATCTTCAAAAAGGAAAAATCTTTACAAGAACACACTACGCATTATTACTTGACAAGCTGAAGGAGGAAAATATGGAAAAACGGCCACATTTGCAGAAAAAAGAAAATTCTGTTTTACCAAGACAACGCGCCATCTCAGGCCTCAGCGGTTGCCATGGCGAAAATTCACGAATTACGGTTTGAACTGCTTGATCATCCGCCTTACTCACCAGATTTAGCCCCAATCGACTTTTTGTTCCCTCATCTAAAAATTGCGCTCGGAAGACAGATTTTCGTCAAATGAAGAGGCAATCACCTTCGTGAACAATTATTTTGCAGAGAAAAACGCCGGGTACTATTTGGATGGGTTACAGAGATGGGAGCATCGCTGGGAGAAGTGTGTAGAGTTACAAGAAGAGTAAGTTGAAAAATATAAAATAAAAAAAAAATTCAGAAAAAATGTCTTGTATCTTTGTTAGGTCGGAAACTTCTCAGATCACCATCGTATTTATCACACAATGAAAAGACACAAATTCAATTATTAATAGTAAGAGAATGTCTCGATGCTAACCGCGAAAGTAAAGCAATGATTTTATTACACGAATGATTAGGAAATTATCAAACTCGATCCTTACTTTATAAAGGTTCTAATCTATCATCCAATGTAATCTAAAAAAGTTAATCTCAGTGAACAATTGTCACTTTAAAGTTTCCTCCTAATAAGTCTCAAATCACAATAATTCAAATGTTATACCTGCCAGTAACAATCTTACTAATTCGAGTATATCTCCTCTCTTTTCAAGCTAGGAAACTTAAAATATAGGGTGTTTTTTTAGAGGTATAGAACTTTAAATTGCAATAAAACAAGGATGTATTATTCGATTGACATGAATTTTTTATTATTCGAAAAATAATCTTGTGGCATTACATTTTAAATATGATTTCTGGCATAGGACTGCCACGGCTGGCTCGGATGTAGTCCAATCTGGACGTCCAATTTTCGATGACCTTTTCCAACATTTATGGCCGTATATCGGCAATAACACGGCGAATGTTGTCTTCCAAATGGTCAAGCGTTTGTGGCTTATCCGCATAGACCAATGACTTTACATAGCCCCACAGAAAATAGTCTAGCGGTGTTAAATCACAAGATCATGGAGGCCAATTCACAGGTCCAAAACGTGAAATTAGGCGGTCACCAAACGTGTCTTTCAATAAATCGATTGTGGCACGAGCTGTGTGACATGTTGCGCCGTCTTGTTGACATCATGATTGTTCAATTCAGGAATGAAAAAGTTAGCAATCATGGCTCTATACCGATCACCATTGACTGTAACGTTGTGACCTTCATCGTTTTTGAAGAAGTACGGACCAATGATTCCACCAGCCCATAAAGCGCACCAAACAGTCAGTTTTTCTGGATGTAACGGTGTTTCGACATACACTTGTGGATTAGCTTCACTCCAAATGCGGCAGTTTTGTTTGTTGCCGTAGCCATTCAACCAGAAGTGCGCTTCATCGCTAAACAAAATTCGCTTATGAAAATCGGGAACAACGGCAATCTCGTTTTGGGCCCATTCGACGAATCTCTATGAGGCGTGAGTCTATTCATGATGAATTGCCAAACCAAACTGAGAATAAATCACTTGACAGCTGTTAAATCGGTCGTCATCTTGGAAAGTAATGCCAACTTAAACTTCTATACCTGAAAAAAAAAACATTTATATAATAAGTTAATTTGAATATCACGATTTTCTTCTTCCGAAGGGTTGATTGTGAATAACACGAACTGATAGTCCAAAGATTTCCCAAAAGGATTAAAGGATCGCTGATAGATCAATCACAATTGTACTTCAATTTTAGAAATTATTATTTAGAAGATCTGTCCTTTTTAAATCAAGAGGCAAGAGATAAGAATATTTTTCAATACATTGGAATTCTTAAAGCTAAGATATCAATGATTTGTATGTATATAAATATTCATATAGAATCATGAAATACACAGCAAAATGTGTGGGTACTGGCTAATTATAGATAATTGTGAATAAAAGTCACATTTTTGAAAATTGTGCAGAATGTTAAAAGAATGAATTTTGAGTATACAATGATATAATTCTTTTAAAAAAAATGTTATAATCAGAAAATATACTGACATTAAATATTGGGACAACTTGAACCAATTAATAAATATTTCATTAAAAGTCAATCTATAGAAAAAAAAAGAGAAGCACACACACACACATTAAAAAATGGTCATAAAATAGGATAATTGAATGTGTAATAAGGTAAGAGTATAAAATATTAAACTTTCTTGTTAAAGTTGCCAAAATAAATTTTGTGAGAAATAGCTAAAAATAATAAGCCAAATAAATTGACAAATAATATATATAATTAAATTTTTAATCACACACACATATCTAAATGGATAACAGAATAGTATAACATTAATTTTTTTCCATGTAAAAATGAATTTAATTTTTTAAAAATTTCTATACAGTGTGTGTAGTAGCCCCCCTTCCACCAAATGAAGCCATTTACAAAATGAAATTAAGTCTGTCCTAAAACTAATTTAAATATAAGGGCAAAAGATTTGATATTTTTTTCATTAGATTTTCAGTTAATAGACAATTTGTCCATTTTAATTATTCCCCTATTAGATAATGTCATTATTCCTTGATGGTTAACTGTATATATATTGGATATATTTTTAGTTTTGTGGTCTTATGCTGAATAAAAATATTTGTCAGATAGGGTTGTAATATCAACAGTAATTTCTCTGTTCATTTTATGTAAGCCAAAATAAAAAAATTTGCGATGCAGGAAGTTTTATATTGATGGTGAATGCAGTTAAAGATGATTTTATTAATCTGATCTGTGATTGTACGTCTTCAGTTTACATACTTAGTAAACCCAAAGGTATGACATAGTTGTTAAATCATTCAGCGGAATTCATTAGTTAATAGCTCTAGTATGTTAATGAACAAAATTTGTCACGAAAGCTGATATTGATAATCATGAGTTAATTTAATTAAATGTTTTAGCAGTACAAATATTTTAAAATTTGTTAAGCAACAAATATTAATGTATTGTACATAAATGTAACTTAAGAGCATAATTTTTTTAGGGTGATCTTCGAAGAATGTGGAGTGAACCTTTCATAGTTACAATACCTTCTAAACACCAAGAAGTTTGACAACACCTGAGTGGCAGTTTCTTTTTTATGTCCAAAGTTACTGCTGCTGAAACATGGGTTTTGTACAGAGAAGTGTTTTCATTACAGAGACAGAATCTGAATCCTAAACATTTTTTATATCAATAGATTTGGGGGGATTTAATAATGTATAGATACAATATATTAAATGCATGTGATGATTTGATTGAATGTCAAATAAATGAATAAGATGGTTTTAAAATATTCAAATACGCTGTTAAATATATTGGTTGCATTATTCTTAAAACAAATTTGTTTATCATATGATTTATAGCAAATTCTGTGATTAACATTGTTTTAAATGTTCTATATTAAATAAATTTTTCTCCCTTTCTTTTATGAAGAGTGTATTCTCTACATCATTATTAAATCCAAATACTATTTTTTTAATTAGAACTTATATCAATTATATTTTAAAAAAGTACATACTTACAAAATGAATCATATGTAAATGGTTTGTAGCACCAGTCTACAATGAAGGTTATCAATCAGTTTATCATGATCTCCATATAAAATATTCACAAGATTTATGTATATAATGTAAATATATTGAGATTTATTTATTTAGAAATATAGTGACTATTCTGGTGTAAATAAGACATTATTCAAATGAATTATTCTATATCGCAAAACAAAGTTCAAAATCGTGCATTTAGTTGAAGAGCTTAAATTCGTGGTGAATTTGGAAACAATGTTTGATTTCGTTTATATTAATGTGTTTGTACAGTTGTTTATTAATTCTAAATTGGCTGAATTTTTTGTGAAAACTTTTCTTATTTAGTAATTTGAATGTTTATTTAAATTTTTATTAAAAATTAATTTTTATTGTTGATTTATTCAATTATGACAAAGTTTTAAGTAGAAAAAAAGAAATTTTATTTATTATCACTTAGGTTTATATACCTTGAAGTATTATGTGTTTGGTAGTTATTGAATACATTTTAGTTGCAGAATTGGTAATTTTTATATAAATGGAGCCCAATCACATATATTGGAACACTTTTAACATTTGGGTTAGAAAGATATTTTGTACTTCAAACACAAAATAAACTGTGTTAAATTGTATTGATATATTAAAGATTATTGGAATGATATACATATACAATAATGAAGGTTTTTGTAGCATAGGAGTATAAAGCTCTAATAATTTAAAGACAACAATTTAGAATTTAAATAACTTTGATTATAATAGACAAATTTTAAACTTGTTTTATTGAATTTATTTTCTGCAAATTTGCTAACATATGAATCACAGTATGTTTTCAGCACTGAAAATTATTTATATATATATATAAAAAAAATAAAATAAATGCAATTATTCACTTAACAAAGATAGTGATTTTTTAAATTTGTATCATTAATTCTCTTATGTATACATACCCAAACACAAAGAAACACATGCAAGATTAATTGATTTGCATTTTATTGCACATTTTACTAGAAAATAGCATGCAAACAATGTCTATTGAATTTTGTTTATGAGAATTAAATCGTTTTTGTATAATTAAAAAAATTCATATGATGTGCATATGTATTTTTGATATTTGGCTTCTGATTAACAGTATACCATTCATTATGTATCACCATTAAAATTTATGTGATTAAAAATAGAAATCATAATTTTGAACTTCTCAGCATAATGGTTTCAAAGCAAAATTGAAAAATTCTGATTTTTTTTTTAATTAAAACATTTTTATCCAGATGTAGATCATTGATAAGCATTCTTTGTTTTATGAATCATTATGATCCATATCATTAATATAGCTCTTTAATGTATTTTTATTATGTGAAATAGTATTTATAGAGGATATAAACTGTGAATCACATGATTTTATACAAAATCTAATGAAGGGAAAGAATGCAGAGCAGTATTTCAAATTCAATGGAAATTGTTGAATTGGATATTTTATCGATTTCCCCCCTAGAGTTACAAGTTATTGAATCTTTAAGATTTTGAATTACTTTCTACTTACTTTCTTGACATTTTTCTTTCCATTTATATATTTATCACTGCCCATTTTGAATCTGTGTTAAACACATTATATATTTGTTTTTAATATTGAATGAAAGGTATAAAGTAATCTTTCACTTGTTAATAAGAGCTGTTTCATTTCAATTTTATATACATAAATATAAATTGTTACTTAAATTACATTAAGCTGATTTATAATTAATTTTTCATTTACAGCATATTTCTTGTTATGTAATTTGTTTTTATGTAATATACATTTAAGTGTAAACAGTTTTTGGGAATGAAATTCCATACAATTTTGGTCGTTTTAACTCCCTCTGCACATTTACCTTTACCCGTTATACTTAATACCTTTGTGTTAAAGGTACATAAAATTGTGATTTATTTCGTATTATTACATTTTAAGTATGAACTAAATATTCTCTTCATTAAATGTGTATGCCAAAAATTTTGTAGTATTTCATTAATTGTAATTGAAATTGTAATTTTTTTTCATTTTATTACATTTACTAGTTCTGCACACTGTGTGTGTTTTCTTATACAAGTTACAGTTTATTATGAAATTGTATATACTTCCAGTTTTGATACTCAACTTTAAGAAAAAAAATCATGTTAAATAAATGTCATTTTTTTCTTATGAGTCATTTTATTTGTTTTCCAAGGCATTCCATTCATTGGATACTGATTATCGTAGCTAACAGCCTTAACAGGTTTTTTTTTCCCATTTAGGAATGTTGAAAAAGTATTTTTTAAAATTCGATTAATAAAATTTCACGCTCTGATAGAATGAGACAAGATTATTGAAACACATAAATAAAATGTATAATAGTATAAAAATTTATATTCGAGTGTATCGATTTTTAAAATGTTCACAAAATAGTGATTTCAATAGATTACTTAATTTATTCAACAGCTATTTTTAGAAAAACATCTTTTTTAAATGCTTCTTTTATAGTATGTCTACATTTCTGTACACAACTTGCAATATATTTTCCACCAGGTCCAATGACAAAACGCTGAAAAATAAAGAACATATGAGTATATTTATCTTATGTAACTTGAAAATAACATCAATGCATGTTTGATAAAATTTCAATTTTATAATTCTTATAGGATTTCCATTTTAAAGATTGGATTTGTTTAAAATAACATTAACAGAAATAAAGCAAATGTAAAACACTTACTTTATGTTTAGAATTAGTGCATACAATTTTCATTTCTATTTTAGGCATGCCAGTAGTTAGTACATCCCATTTAGATATTCTCTGGAAAAAAATTGTACCATACATGAAAATTATTAACACTGCAAAGTAAATTTAGCATGCTATATATATATATATATATATATATATATATATATATATATATATATATACATACCTCTTAAAGTTTATGGGTTTTTTTATTGAATAATGCAGACACAAAAAGTATTTAAAACTAATAGTTTATTAAAAATTAACATTCACATTTACTAAAATGTTGAAATTGTTTCAAATATATGGTAGTGGAGAAAATTGCATTACATATTTTGAAATTGGAAATATAATTTATACTTAATCTAGCAGTTTTTAGTAAATATTCTTACTTTGTTACATTTAATTTTTTGCTTTACAAATTATTAAAACGGAAAGTTACAGCTGAGATTACAATGAGGTGAAAATTTAAAATTCATGTTCCAAATAAGAAAAATGCTAAAAAAATATGTGAATACAGTTGTTTCAAAATGTATTGATTATTTCTCTAAACATTCACTGTAATGTTTACAAAATAGATTTTTTATGGTTTGCAATAAAATGAAAGTAAATGTTAGTTAAAATCTATCGAGATAACCAATATACATCACTGCACACAGTTTGAAGAAAAAAGGACATTTAAGTTGCCTGTTAAATTTTTTAAAAAATCAATTGTACGAGTCACACAATGTACATACAATGAATTATCATATTACCAAATCAAGGACATAAGGTATTTCCTCTGGCAGGTATTCTAATAATTTTTCTCGAAGTATCGTAAGAGCAATTTCATGAGGGTGCTGATCTGTTATGATGCTGTCATTGTACATCCAATTCTTTGGTAAAGCTTCATTTAACAAGTAATTCTAAATAATAGTTAATAAAACATGAGTAATTGTTTTAAACTTTACTACTTTCTTAAAATTAAAAAAAAATCCAACTTATATAGATAATTTCAAAATATAAATTATATTTACTCTTAAGTCATTTATTCCATCATTTTTTAAAGCAGATACCATGAAGACTTTTGAAAATGATGCCCAACCTCTATTTTGATGAGCATTACGTGAAAAACAAGGCTTTGAAACCTCTTCTGAATTTTCTTCCATTGTTTTAGAATCAAACTGCATTATTTCTTTAACTGAATCTTTCTGTTCAGAAGTATCTAACTCCAAGTTTGAATTTTCAATGCTATTTATTACACCTCCAGTCAATATTTTGGTTAAACTGAGTAATCTGCTTTTAGATTTCATGGCATCTATCTGCAAATAAAATATTGAATGATTATATACATTCAAAAAGCAAAAAATCAATGACCCCTTTTGAAGGAAGAAAACATGAAAACTACTATTATGAAGGGAGCTTGAGATAAATGTTTTATCATGCAAAAGAATTTGACATCAATACTGAAACATTAAAAAAAAATGTTGCAAAACAGATTACAAATTTTTCTTTTAAATTTACAAGTCCTTTTCTGCCAATTTTGTAATTAAATTTTTTACTTTAAAAGAAATTATTAGTAAACTTGAATGTGAAGATGATTCTAATAAAAGAAGGATATAGGAGAAATTTCTTTTAAAAATATTAGTATTCCTTCATATATTTTTATTTTTAAATAATGGAAAATTCCATTTATTTCTTATGTAAATAGAATGAGAAATGCAGTTTATGCTTATAGGATATTAAGTTTTTATGCCAAATATTGGTCTAGATTAAGATAGTATAATTGTACTTTAATTTACAGTTGGAAGCATATATTTACCTTGTTCAATACCAATATGGATTTCTTATCTCTAAATCTTTCAAGGACTTCTTGAATGTTTTCACTTATTCTACTATTAGTCCATTTGTTAGATATATCTACAACTACAGCAACTGTAAGGGATTGAAGATTATTTTGAATGAAAAGTCTAAAATATAATTTATCTAAAAAATATAAAAATGGTAGATTATTAAAAAGTATAGTTAAAAATTTAACTCTTGCTTACGAATGTCAGCTTCTCTAATAGATTTTAATGGGTCCATTACAAATGTTGGTTCTAGATGATGTCTAAATAAAAATAAGATTTGTTGTACATAAAAAAATATTTTTTGTACAAAAATAACTCATGTTTAAATTAAAAAGGAGAAAAGTTACTTATGTGTCACTTCTGGTTCAACAAATCCTGGTGTATCCAAAAATACCTGAGACAAAATAAAAATTCAAATGAATTTACTTGTAACTTTCTTTTAAAAAAACTATGCATCATTTATGAGCAACATATTACTGAAATTTCAATTTTTATAATATTATTCACACTAAAAATGTTCAATAAGTAGAAATATAAAAATTGTTTCAAAGATCATTTCAGAAAATTTACCGAGTATAATATATACGACTATGTTGTATGCATATCATACTTGAATTTATATTCCAGTTAAAGGTAGAAGAAAGTAATATAAGGCTGGGTGAATATCAACTCTTGAAGTAATATTTACACGATACAAAAATATTTCAGTTGTATGGTTAGTGAATGATAAAGGGGGACACTATATAGTTTTAGATTTAAAGGACAAATAAAGTGAGCCATCTCATGAAAATACTCAAAATATTGTTGTAGATTACATTAAAACTATTTGTTTAATCGAGATAAAATACCATTTAATACCATAACTGAGTAAGATGGAAGAAATATGCATTTAATGAAATATTTTAATATTAATTGCCAATATCTTGAAACTTATTAAATTAAGAAATCATGCATCACAATTTTATTATATAATTTAAAGCTACTTAAATATCTGCAATTGAAATTACATCTAGACTCATTTTTATAAATATTAACAGATACAAATTTTTTTTATATATATAGCCACAGTTAATCTTTGTGGTACATGATATTAATTCCATCTAAACAGCTTTTGTCAGGATTGGTAGTTAAGAGTTCCTATGACAGGTAGACCACTATTTATCTCCATCTTAGAATTCATAAAATTAATTAGCTATTATTCTATAATTAAATTAATTTTAAAGCTGAAATAAAACTGATAATTTAGAGTCCTTTCCTTGTATATTAAAATAATTACTAGATGTCAGTGTTCAGGGATTTATCATTATCAGAACAATGAAAACAAACGTGATAAGAAAAGGAATGGTTAAAGCTCCAGTTCGAAATTTGTACTATTGAATTAAATAATAGCTTGAGTTTTTATAGTATAAAACACTAGCTTAATAATGTTTACAAATAAGTTATTTTTAAGGAGAGTGATTTTTTGTATGTAACTAAGTATCTGAAATCTTTTAAATTTCACTAACTAAGGAAAATAGAATTAAAAAGAATAGCAATTAAGATAATATGTGCTTTTAATTCATATGTAATTTCCCCCCATACATGCATTAGAAATCATGTCAGGTAGATAAAACTTTGTGGAGTAAAAAGAACTAAATTTTATCCAAAAATTACACCCATTGAAGTTAAAAGCCTGAAATTAATATTTATATAAAAGCAATTTTATTGTCATGCACATTATGTTAGTATATTATTACTTTAATTATCCTAATCTTTTACAAATTATTCAAAAACATTTAAGACTTATTATACTTACTTTTCTTTAAATAGGATGGATGCTTCAGAAAGATATATCAAATGTTTGTTTAAAAATCTAATTGTTTTATCAAAAAATTTAAGCATTATTTGTTTAACATGAAAAAATATTGGGCCATATGAATTAATAGACAAATATATTGTAATGAAGGAAACTATTCTTGTATAATAGTAACTAACCGGAGGGGACATAACTACTCTTGTTCATTCTTTTTTTTATGATACTAGATTGATTAAAAAAAAATCTTCATAACTTAAATGCTATAGCTTAGTCATAAGAGTTTAAATATATTTTTATAGCAGATAAAATTGATTTTTATTTGGCATGATGTAGATATGATTGACCTAGTCGACTGAGTGTGGTTCCATTACAAAGCATATTGTATTCTGTAGCATAGTTTTATGTCACAGAAAAAAAAAACGTGTTATTAATAAATTGAAATAGTAAAATTTAAGCAATATATGTTTGTGTGATAAAAGAATATGAAACTTACGATTTGTTTATTATCTTCTATTAGAATGGCAGAAGCATTTTTTCTTGTAGTATGAACTTTTCTTGAAACAGCACATACCTAATAAATAATATAGCATATAAGTTATTCCAAATGATCTTTAATTGAATGCTTTTGATGAAAATTTAAAACTAATTAATTGCTTATTTTAAATAACCAGAAAATTCAGCTATTAAAATAGAAAAAAGTGGCTTCTTTAAAAAACATTTTATGCAGATAAGTTTATAACAGAACAGTATAAATATATATAAAGAAGATTAGTTTAAATAAAGTAATCTTCTTAATTATATATAATTTGTACTAAATTATGCATAATTTATTTGTTTGTAATGTATAATATTAAGTGTTAGTTCTTAGTTAATTAAAAGCACTTTTTTTCTTTGGCTTGATAAAATTCATGCAATAATATTAGACATTTCAGAGCCATATGCATTATTTAAAGAAGCTACTTGCTATAGATTAAACATCAATGGACAATTTTTTTAAGAACATAAACATTATTATAACAATAAAATTCATTTTGTTTTAGTAAAATTCAAGAAATATATAAATCAAAATACAAAATAAATCACTTAAATTCACAGAATTAATATTTTAAATACGATATTTACTTGAATCTAAGTGGCACCCCAATTCTCAACAAGTCTTTGTGCAAAATAAAAAATAGAGCAATTAAAGGTTCTAAACTATTTTACACTAATTGCCCCATCCAATGCAATTATTTTAATTCAATTCTAAGCTTCAACCTATTTTTAGTAGTTTTAATATTGGGAGAAGAGTGCGGCTTAGATTTGAATAAATACAGTATTTACAATAAGAAAAACGAATAAATTTTTAATCTGTAAAAACCTAATGCAGAAGCTAGAACAACTTTATAATGTTCTATATTCTTTAATATTAAATGGACAAAACTAAGTTATGGAAAATAAATGAATATAAAACTTTTTCAATCTAGATTAACTCTCAACTGAATTTATCTAGGAAAAATTAAAAACTTCCATTCATTATGCATTTATATTTAACCAACAATAAATAAATAAATACAAAAGAATATTTAATTAAAAATATTACTCTAGCATAACTTTCCTCTGGTTTAATAAATATTTTACCAAGAATTTTTTTTTTATTTACCTTCCATTTGACAAGTTTGTTTGTAAGAGTAGATTTTCCTACATTTGGTTCACCTAAAATTGAAACTTTTAAAAGGTGAGGATTCTGAGGCTGAGTAGGAAGCAAACTCTTTTGTCTTTTATATTCCTCTGAAATAAAAACAAAAAACCATGAATTTTTTCATATTAGTTTCCATTCACTATCATTTAGATTAAAATTCATGTTATCCTACAATTAAAAGTGGAAGTTGCATGAGAAGCAAGATACTTACATCATTCTAGAATTTTACTTAAAAGGGTAGCTAACTATATAAAAAGATAGCGAAGTACTTATTGAATATAAGTGTATTATGAAAATTTTTGAGTATAAAAAGTTGAGATTTCATTTACACATATGTAGCCATATATTTTGGCTTAGCTAATAATTGTATTAAGGCCTAGTGGTCGAGTGGTAGCGTTTCACAGATCAACACCACAGGTCTGGGTTCTATTCCCGGGCCGGTCATGGTCAACTCAGCCTTTCATCCCTACTGCAGAGGGTCAATAAATGAGTACCAAGCTTGCTTGGGGACTTAAACACTGGGGGGTCTCGCTTCAGACTGACCACCTGATCGGGACATCTGCTCATGCACCTCAGTGTCCAAATGGTCATGTATACTGGGATGAGCACAGTAGGCCCCTCATGGGCTGTTGTCTCACTGAGTTTGAGTTCAATAGTTGTATTACTGAATGGAACAGCATCAAAGTATGCTGCTTCATTATGTTACTTTTTAAAAAAATTCCTTCTATATCAGGAAAAGGATTAAACATAAATGTTGAAAAGAAATGTTGTTTCACATAAGGCAAGATTTCGGTTAAAGAGGAAATTTGAGGAAAAGACTTGCAACCTTTATTGTGTATCAAAAATGCATAGTCAGATTTAAAATATTAATAGTTGCGTGTATTATTTTATAACACCATGATACTTACCAATATATACAATAATTATTTTTTTAATTAATATAGAAATGCAGTTACACAGGCTATTGTGATTGTCTTCATAATTTAATATCAAGATTATAAGATGAAGATGATGCATTTATAGGTATCTTACATGGCAAAATATGTCAAGAGATACTTGCAAGATCATTTTAGCTATAGTAAAATCATTTTCAATATTTGTAATGACCTTCATATTGTCTTTTCATAGAAAATAAACAACTTTGAATGATTGTAGCATGGTACTCGTCTATCCAAAATGTGCAGCTTGTTGCAAATTCTATTAGTGTTGAATTGATCACCACCAAGGATAAGAATATAAAATAAGATGAGCTTAAAAAGCAATATATGAAAATAATAATGTTAAAAAATAATTCTGAAAAGTGATTTATCAGGTCTACATACAAATAAATAATAATTAAAAAAATTAATCCAAGCACACAATATAAAGTAACAAATGCCCAAAGATTCCAATTTTAATTATTTTGAGAAATATCAAAGGAACACACATCTCCTTTATATAGTCATTTCAATCTACAGTGGTAATGTGGTTGGTTTGAACAATAATTATCAATTCCTAATACTACTGGTAAATGAATCTAATGGACTCAAGGAAGGAAATGTGCTTCTATTATTATTTTAATTTAATTTGCATGAACATACATTACAACTCTATATAGAGTATAGATACTTGGTTTGATTTAAAATTCTTCATTAAATGATGTGGGGAAGAAAACCTACCTCTTTGAACGATTCTTTAATTTTGAAATAATTTGATGGAATCTTCCTCATTTGGTAATAGCCCCATTATTCAATTCATTACACTAGACATTTACAAAAAATGCTATACAATAAACGAAAATCTGAAGGTCTAAATCAAGTCACAATATTTGGCACGGTAGGCAGGCTTTTTTTGGCACATTAGCAATTAATTTTCTATTGTTGCTATGCAAATGGAAATTATCAGTAGCATTCAATATATTTTAAGGATGAGATAATACGCAACGAAAAAAGGAATTTGGAAAAGATCATGAAAAATATCTTGATACGAATGTATTATATCTGGCATGATATTGAAAATAATCTTTTACATCAAGATTTAATAATTATGCTTTGACATGCAGTCTTTTTTCATCAAATCAGCTTGACAAGTATGCACAATAGCATTAATAACTTCAACCTCTGAATGGCCATTGATGAAATTTATAAATAGTTATTTGTAATTTACTGTATGCTATTTATTTTATTTAAACCTACTTTTTAAATCTTGTTTGAACATCTTATTTTTCTTTATTTTGACTAGACAAACATTTTAATTGCAAAATACTAAGTAATTATAAGTCTAAAATTAGGCATTGCTAGAACAGCAAAATGTGTTGAAAGACATTACAATTTAATTGTTTTTCTCCTTTTCAACTCAAACAAAAACTCTTGAAAGTTTAAAAGAAAACTAAATTAATTTTAAAAATTCACGGTACAATTTCATTAGTTGGGTTCAGACAATAAATCACCAAATATCGCGTTTCTATCATTATCTCTGACAAAATAATTACTCTCTGTGAAATTAATCAGAATTCAAACCAGCTACACTTTAGCTGGTTTACCAACAATAAGGGAATAAGCCAATATATATATATGCTGGGTGATTGGCTACCAGACCAAGAAACTTGCAGAGTGTGTAGGGGGTACAGAGAGACGGCTCAGAATCACAAAGAAATACAATTTCTCAAATGCTGTAGTTGTGATCTATGGTGTAAAGAAGTAGAGAAAAAGAACAGCAACAGTAACACATTAATGGGACAGAAAATATTCTAATGAAAGGTTGAAGTATAATGGGTGTTTGAAAGTGCATGAACTTCTGGGGTCACATAAAGAGTTTGGTGGACAAGATGCCCTTCCTTCATTTGAAGACCTCATTGCCCTTCATTTGAAGACCTCATTGCTTAAATATCTGTAGTTGCCGAGAGGATAAGGATCCATGAAAGGAATCTTGCAGAATGTAAATAATTCCATAAAGTGCCACTGTCAGGCCTGCCAGACGACTTCAGGTCTTAATTTTGAGCACTTGTTGAAGTACAACCTTTTAATAAATGAATTTTCAAAATCTAAATTTTCTGTCACATTAATGTGTTGCTATTGTTTTTTTCTCTGCTTCTTTGCACCATAGTTTGCAACTAGGGCATTTGCGACCTTGCATTCCTAAGTGATTTTAAGTTATATCTTTACCTCCTACACATTCCCTAAGTTTGTCAGTCTGGAAACGAATCATCCTGTATATACATACACACAATTAAAAAAAAAGGCATTTTGTTTACAAATGTAGTTTGGAAAAAAAAATCCCAAAATGAATTTATGTTTTGGAGATGGCATTTGACAGGAGTATACTCTTTTTAGTAGGAAAAAATAATGCATAAAAAGAACATGGCTTGAAATATCAGCCTTTTTTTAAAAATATTTTTTAAATTCAATTATTATAGGAACAAAAAAAAAATAATATCCATGAATTAGTACAAGAAGACTTAAACATGGACTATAACATAGTTGTGTATTGGAACAACTGTTATGTAGAATGTGCATTCCTTATTTGCAAAAGAATCTACATATGCTAATGGAGAAAGTGCTAAAATCTATGATGGGCAAGTTTTTCTCTCAGTTATCCAATTCTCTTAAATTTAAATTTTTGCAACTAGTAACAATTTAAATAACCAACTCAGTGGCGCAACAGCCAACTGTGCCCATCTCAGTTTTTGTGACCTTGGGCACTGAGGTGCAAGAACAGATGTTCCAGTCAGATGCAAAACTCCCAGTGTTTAGTTCCCAAGCAAGCTTGGTATATTTATCAACCCACTAAAGGGATGAAAAACTGAGTCTACCTTGCCCAGCCTGGGATTCGAACTCTGGACCTGTGGGGTGGAAGGAAGATTCGCAACTACTTGGCCACTGGAAACTAGCAATTTAAATTATCACATATGTGCCATTAAAACAAATTTGGGAAAAAAATTATTATATCAAAGTTGACTTGAAACAACAACCTTAGAAATAAGTTAGTAAATAAACATTTTAATAAAATAATATTCTTGTTATAATATTAATCAAGTGTATATCAGTTCTCTATAACTGATACTCCATTTTTCACTGAGTTTGACAAATCAGTTGTTGAAAAAGGAACTTCAAGTAATAAAATGATTCAATGTGGAAAATCACATATTTACATTTTTTTAAAAAAATTAATAGATGTTTCTATTTTTAATAAAAGAATTTATGATGTACTCTGAGAATCATCACTCCTTCCACAAGTTTTAAAAAAACAATATTTATAAAATTTTCAACTATTTAGACATGATATGTCTCTGGTAAAATGGGGTACCTTTTAAATTTGGTGGTATTTTCAGAATTCATAATACAATAATACAGTTTGTCATAATGATTTCACAATGCATACTAACAAACTGTATATTTTGGTAATCCACAGGTATATCAGTGCAAAATTTTTCTTATTTTACATCAAGTCTTTTCTGTTTTTGACTGACAGTCATTATTTTGAAAAAGGACAGGGTTTTTTTTTTGCAGACATAATTTTTTAGAGAAAATATTACATAATTTTTAATGGAAATTAATACATTGTATTTGTATTTCTTGGTTTTTAATTGTATTGGAATATTTCCTTCATAGACTGTGAAAAATATCTGTGATACAGAGAAATATAGCTAAGTTTTGATTTAAAATAATATTGAATATTCAGTTTGAAAAAATGGTATTTATTTGATCGAGGAAGAATAAATAGATGAATTTATTTGGGAATACTGAGAAAGAGGAATGGAAGAGCATCATAATAGAATGTTTGAGAGAAAAAATAGCTCATATAAAAAAAATAAAGTATGATCCACACTTAAAAAGCCAACAATAATTTCAATTTTTTCACATTGATGTCAGAGAAGGAAGCATGATAAAAAGAACACATATCTTAAGTTTATGATAAAAATTAAATCATCTTACCGAAATTGTAGACGTGAGAATCGATTCAATTTTAACTTTTCAGAGTACACATGAAAAGTGATATATAAACCAATAATACAAATAAATAGTTCTGAATTCTTGATGCTCTTAAAAGATTTATCTCCCTTAAGGACTGTTAAATTCTTTAAAAAGAGTAAGTATTTATTTTTTAGGCTTGCCATATTCCTTATTTAATAATATTAAAATTTATATTATACATTGTTATAAAGCATTTGTGTGAGCCAAATTTTGGACAACTATTAATCCCCGGCAATAGTTCAGAGACACTTTAGAATTTTTTTCCTCTCCCAAACTAGCCAACTTTGCTAAGAAGCCTTCTACGGTTGGATCCTAGCAGAGCCAACACCATTGGTGCAAATTATTTTGGTTGGCAATAATTGGACTATCTTGGTAATCCTACATTGATACACTAGATATGGTAAACCTAACTATTTCTGAAACTTTGTATTTTGACAGCGGGCATTTTGTCATTGGGCCTCGGGCTGGAAGTGTGGCTGCTAGTAAGTATACCTCAGAATCTTTTACTTTGCTGAATGCGAAAGATAAGACAGAATTGATTGAATGTGTACAAAGGAAGGATTGATTGCTTCAAAATATGAATGTCCTAAATGTAATGAGGGAATGGAATTATGGAAAGAAAATGTTGTTTGGGATGGATTTGAATGGAGATGTTGAAAAAAAGGTGTGAATGTGCATGATGTTTGCAGAAGTATAAGAAAATGTTCATGATCTCCCTTTGGAAAAGATCAGCAGTAAGAAAGTAAGTGCTGTTTTTTTATTTTTTATCTTAAATATATTTGATTAATTTCTGTGATGTTTACATATATTTTCATTACGCATCCACCTTGTCCTGCTATATTCACTTGTCACCATCTCATTCTGGCTTGGTGCTTTTTTTGGTTTGTCGCAAAGTGAGTGAGCTTTCCTAGGATTTTACCGCCCTCTATATTAATTGAAATGCTTTACTTCACGCTGCTGCATCTGTTATTTCAAAAAGCGAAAATGGCATTTTGATAACGAATTTGTTGTAAAAGAATTTAAATGTTATCACTGAATATAAGACACAAATTAAAATATAAATAAAATATTTGCAAGTATATCTAAAATGTTATTCTTCACTACTCACCAACAGCAAGAGGAATTTTTTTGTCCAACTTGTTTTCTGTAGAAGAATAATCGTTAATTACCGACAAATGCTCTTCATCTGTAAACTGGACAACTGTGGTATAAGAAAGTGTTCTAATTCTACCAACTGTAAAAAAATAATGTAGTAGATTATAAGCTAAATTTTATAACAAACAAAAAATATCTGTCTTGGTTTTCTGTACAAAAAATACATGCATTAATTTTCAAAGTATTGTCAGTAAGTATCAAACCTTTCAAAATTTGAATAAAAGTGCGATTAATCATTGATAGAGTCATCCTCGCGTTATGAAATTTTTTTCAAAAAAGTTTTCTTTTTCAGATCACAATGTTTTGAGTTTTCTATTAAAAAATATAAAAATCTACATTTAGTACTTTATTGAAAAGAAGATGGTTCGAAAAGATACACAGGAATAAAGACTATATAAAACCCTAATTATTACATTCTCACGCATCGCAACATGGAAAAATATTGTTTACAAACATGACAAAATATGTTAGCAAGAGGACGAACTTTCTTGAAGAGGAGAGGGAAAAGCATTCTGCTCGGTTACAGAACCAAGCGATTTTTCTCCACTATCAGCGTCTTCGAGTATACTGCCAAACGTATAATCTTCTCCGTGGATGTGAACTTATTCACTTCAAACGACCCTATTTTTTATCTAAGGAATATTTGATAAATACATATTGCATATACGAGAGAGATAATTCTTCGTGTAAGAATTAAAAAGAGGCTTTACTGCTAAACCAGACAACCCTGATTAAACTTGATTTTACACATCCACCAATGAGAAACGAGCTATTTTCCTTCCAGCATAGTAAAGGTTAATGTTCAAACCGTGAGCAACTTGAATTTCTCCCTTCCTTTAGCGCCATACAACATAACTCGGATCATAGCCAGTTATGAATAAGTTTTAAAAATATTTTGTGGGAATAATTTACATGAAATGATACTCATTTTTATTGTTTTGTTACTTTTTAATTATATTTCAAAATTATTTTGTAATAAACGAGTCATATAATCACCAAAATCACAGAATTTTTGTGTATTAATTTAGGGATTTATATGTCATATAATTTTTATCTCATGACATATCATAATTTTTGAATTGTGTGTGGCAATAACCCCGAACCCCGTGGTTTTGTTTGCCGTTGTTGTTTCTTAAAAAAATAAATAAAATCTTCATGTTGCGGTATTCTTATATCTCAATTTAGATATAACTGCATGGTAAGGAATTTTCATGTTTTTAATGGTATAAAATTTTCTGTCGTTATTAAATTGTCAAATAATTGTGTAATTTTGTTCAATGAAAAAAGTGTTAATCGGCCGCATTTATAGTTTTTCTTAAAGGAGTCCTTGAGAGTTTGTATTGTGAATATTAAATTTTATTTAATACATGCATTTTGAAATCTAAACTAAAGATAGTTTAAAATTTTGTTCATGGTTGGTTAAACCTTTCGAAACAAACGTTACTATGTGTTATGTTTTATTATCTGAAATCGTATTATATTACTAAAAGTAAAAAATATATATATGGAAAGAGCGCAAAGCTGGCATAGTCACCTTGGCAACGCATGTAGGCAATTGTTGCATAACATTTTTGTACATCAATATTAATGTTATTTTACCCAAATTTCTGCATGTATTTATGCAAAACAAGAAGAAAGGCAATCTCTTATTTTTCTTTTTATGTATGTAATTATAGAATTTTACAAAAAGTTAGCTATATTATGTGTCTATTAAAGAATTTTTAAATTTTGAGAGTATAGGCATTCTAAAGAACGAAAAAAAAATGCATAGGCAATATGAAAATTGAAATTGTGAAAGATAAAATATTTTTAATCAAATAGGAATTTTTTCATACTTAATTTAAACTTACCTGGATTAATTCAATAGATTTTTGAGTGCTTACATATTATCACAACAATCACCAACTCTATTAATAACTTGGCGAGTGAGTCGGCAACCCCGATTTCCTATGTGTCGTACGTGCTGAACTGGTAACCAGGTGCTTCGTTTCGTATAATGTCGCCGATAGGTTGTGATACTTAAGTACGGATTTTTGGTATTATATTAATGAGAAACTTCATTGAATAACTAAAATTTGTTTTAATATCTTTATTTGTATTATAAGGTTTTTTAAATAAATAAAATCTTGTTTTTCGCTTATTATAATTTAATATATTTCTAGTTGTGTAATATTTAGGTTCCATTTATTCAGAAAATCATTTATCGTAATTTTTAATTGCTTTAAAAATATTTGGAAAATATCAAATTTGTACCTTAATCTTGAGAAGGAATCAGTGGCCAAGGAAAATATTTATCAAGAATAAATTCTACAATTCTTGTGATCAGTTAAAAAGAGTCTTAAAGCAGAATAAAATGTTGAATTTTTAAAATTTCATTTTAAAAACAGTTAACTTTTTTTTTATGTGTTGCATACCTTACTATAAATTTGTTTTTTTTATCTTTGTAGAAATGGCTTCTGCAACAATAGAAACATTTTGTTGCATGGCTTCCAAAATTGAGCCTAGCATTTTGACCCATCTACAATTCCAGTCAATGCCATACAATATTGTCTGTGTGATTTCTTCTGTCCTAGGCATGATAGGAGCTACATATCAAGTTCTTCCCTCTCCACCATCAAATCTTTCTGTTAGGCATAGAAGTATTGGACACACTCAAAAAGCTATTATTAATTGGTTGGCAATGGCAGACTTTTTTGCTGCATCTGGTACTTTTTTTCTATAAAGTTTTCTTATTTGTGCGAAAATTACTGTACATTACTGAAAGTCTTCCTTAAATTACAAAATAAGTTTTTTGAAATTGGATACATTAATATATTTTTTAAAAATGTTGCTTTTTTAAATGTGAAGTTTTTCTCATACTTGGAGTACAAAACTTCCACAACTTAAAAAACTTGGATTTTGATGTGTGTGTGTATTATAATGTACATAGTAAAATTAAGGATCCATTTTTCAGTATTTTAATAGAAAAAATATAAAAGAAAATGTAGCAGAAATCATGTTTTTCAACCTTTTCTCCAAAGATGTATGCATTAAAATTTTTTTTTTCTCAAAAACTTTTGTTTATTGTAAAATTGATCCCTAAAGTTGTTACTCATATTCTTATAAGCATAAACAAAATTTTGGTGTTAAAAGAATGATAATTTTAAAGGAAATATATTTAAAATCATTAAAATTTTTTAAAGAAATTCAATTTTTAAAATTAATTCCTTTTTTGCATGGTAAAATTACTTTTTTAATAATAAATGTTAATACACACAAAAGATAAGTTAAAACCTCTAAAAAAAATTTGTTCAAAAGGTGCCGATTTTTCTTAAAGGTTAATTAACATATTATGCTTATAACTATATGTTTAGGATAATTTTGCAAATATTCACTTATATCTATAAGATTTAAAAATGTGTAATTAGGATACAGGATGCAAATGTAAGTAAGCATTAGAGAGTTCCAAAATATATTTCATTTATTTTTAAGAAAGAAGAAAATGCTTGATATTAACAAATTCAAAAGTTAAGGGAAACGTTAACCTTATTTTTTGTGTGATTGGTATTGAATAGCTTTATTTTGGCATTTGTGGATTCATATTTGATCTAAACAAGATATGTAATTATTCTACATTTTGTGTAACCTGAATATTGAGTATTGTTATTTATATAATGATATAAATTCAAAATAAAGATATCTGTTTTAGTATGCTTATTTGTTTTTGATGATAAATAAGAGGAATATATGTGATTATATAAGTAATAATATTACTATTAACTTTCATAATATATATATTTAGGTATACTTCTGCGCTCAGCCTTTTGGTTATGGAAAGGGGATATCATCCATCAAGATGGTTGGAATTTAATTGTCTGTGCTATCTTTGCTGTAAGAAATACTTTTTTTTTATGTATAGGCTATTGTAACTAAATTAAGAGATAATTATTTTTTTTGGTGGAATTTGTATATTTCATTTGAATAAATGTTAAGTATAATTTATTGTAGATTGTATTTAAATGTAAGTTTACTGTCAAGTCATCATTTAGTACTATAGATTTTTTTCTATAATAGTCCAATTAAAAGTATAGTTGAACCACCATATTGTGAACCTTTATATAGCAAACTTTTTCCTGGAACAAAGAACATTTCATGATTTTCTTTGTAAAATAACCTCCCAAAAGCAAAGTGCATTTTCTATATAACAAACTTTTTTTTCTTGTAATAAATTTTTTCCCTCCTTATTTTTAAAGTATTTATGGACATTTCAAGTTATTCTCTCTTTTAACACATTTTATGGGAGCCATAAATCTAGAACTGATTTTATTAGGTGCTTAACTCTCTAAGAGCTATAGGGGCATTTCATCCAAGAAATACAACTTTTGACACCCATTGTTTAGTTTACTAGAAACATCTTCAATATCCCCTTTAACCCTCAATGAAGTTGTCATGTGTCGGACTAGTCTGTTCAGTTGTAGTGTTGATCAGTCATACTGGTAACTTCACTTCTTGTAGCTGGAAAATGTCAATGTAAATGCTTGAGCATCAAACAAAAAAATTTAATTCTTCAGGAAGTGGATACAGGTGTCACGAAAAAAAAATGCTTTAAAATTCTGTATTCCTCCTAACAGCTTATCAACTATTATAAAAAATTGAGATATGTTACAAAATTATGATTCATCGAATTCTTGTTCAAAACGTTTAAGAGCATGTGTCTATGAAGATGTCGACAAGTAAGTTTTAAAGTGGATACATACAGTGCGAGATAAAAATGTTTCAATCTCTGGACCTTTTGTAATAGAGAAAGCTCTTCAATTTGCGAAGGCATTGGGGTACAATCACAATTTCTAGGTAGCAATGGATGGCTTGAAAAATTTAAGAAAAGACATGGAAAGATATACCTGAAGGGGGTTTTGGTGCACTGCAAAGATGTGTGGAGTATAATGAAACAAAGTATTTTTTCAAACAAAAACACTCGAACAAAATTAGCAGATTTTATAAGTAATTAAACTTAAGGACACATGTGGTAATATATTTGTAGAATTTCTAGTGTATAAAATAAAATATATGTTTAAAATTGCTTGAATGATTTAAATTAGAAAATGTTCTTAAAATTAATTAATTTTAATATAAAATTCTCTTAATGTTAAAAGTACAGTATATTCTACGGCATTCTTTTTTCTTGTTTCCCTTGCAGTTTTTCTTTCTTTTTTTTGATCGGTAAGATATGTAAAATATGTAGTTATTAATTTACAAAAAAGTGTGAATAATTACTTTAGTTAATATATAGTGTTTATGAATTTAAAATTTTTTTTATGTGGTTTATAAAGTATATTGAAAGATGAACCTCTGTGTAATGAACTTTTTGTTCGAGATTTAGCGATTTCGTTAAATAGAGGTCCGACTGTATTTATATTCTTCAGTATTACTAATGTACAAAAGAAATAATTAAAATATTGAATATTTTTAAATCTTTTTAAATACCTGTGCTGGCAGTAAATTTGGCCGAATTTAATCAGTTAGTGAATATTTAGCTTATTATTTAAAAATCTGGTTGACTGGAATTCAAAAATATCTTTTATAGAACATTTTTTTATGTCTTGTTTATAAATAGAAAATGTTTGAAAAGTAAAGTTGTAAAAACACATTTGAGCTTTATCTTAAAAAAAAAAAATTAAAGTAAATAAATTATATATTTTTTAGGGATATATGTAGAGATTCAGTTTATACAAAAACTGGTTTTTGAATTTTGTTTTTTCCATGAAACTGGTTTGAATTGGTTTCAAATTTTTACAGATAAAAAATGACAAATTTACAACTTCAAATAAAATCTTTTAATTTGATATATTTATAATAATTCAAAAATACAAAGAAGTTAAACGTTAGGTACAGATACATACTGTTACGAATTTAGTCTTATTCTAATTGTTTCTACTCATTTGTGTTCATTTCTACAGTTTAATTTGTCGTATCTAATGTGATTTCAACCCTGTTTACCTGTAATATCATTTCCACTGCATTGCACGGCCCGGATGCTTTAACATTGGTTTAAATGGTAAACTCGCCAAATATTGCAGCTAGCGCCAAGTTGGCGACGGATTTGGCGCTTAATTTTGGCGCCAAATTTGGCGATATGTCGCCAAATGTGGGCGATAAGCTTGGCGACCATGGCAACCCTGCTCCTAATATCCCCATTGTAACCCTATTGTATTGAATGTATTACTGTATTGAGCTTTTCTCGTACGTTCCGGATTTTGCTAGATCTTTCTATTTCTCGATTATTCTGGCAAGTGCCAGAGGTTTCTGACCGAAAGGTATAAAAGGGCCCGGGCCGGCTAGTCAGTTAGTCAGATCTCAGCTTTCATGCAAGTGATACCTCTCTGCTTGAGAGAGAGACGATTACATAGTGCGTGTGTTATTGCTTTTATTGAGTTATTATTTTTGTGCTGAGTGTTTACTATTGTTTTTGTTAGTGTATTGCATCTGTGTTATCAGTATTTTCATCGATTGTACGTGAATTTCTCGAACTGTTCTACAATTTGTGGAGGACTGTTTTGGCCAAGAATAAAATTGTTTTGGATTCCGCTCTTCGGCTTCAATCATTTCGAACCCCCGAAAACGCAACAATTGGTGTCAGAAGTGGGATTGAATGCCAACAACAAGAGCGATGGAGGCCCAGTTCCAGACTCTTCTAGAAAAATTGACCGCCAGCATGAATGCCAATATGGGCGAAATGAAATCGGACTTGACCGCCAGCATGAATGCCAACATGGGCGAAATGAAATCGGAGTTGACCGCCAGCATGAATGCCAATATGGGCGAAATGAAATCGGACTTGACCGCCAGTATCGCAGAAGTGAATACCAAGCTTACTAACGTAAACGAGCAGATCAGCGCCAATATGGACGAGTTGAATAACAAACTGACCGCGAACAAGGAAGAGTTGAAAAGTGATTTGAAGGGCATTGGCGACAAATTGACGACTGTGGACAAGAAATTTGAAGAAATGGAAGAAAGAATCGAGTCGGTTGAAAATAAATTCGAAGATATGGAGAGCAAACTAGAGGCGAAAATTTTCGAAAAGGTAGAAGAAGTTTCCATCTCGTTCAGGAGTGACCTAGAGAAATTGAAGCAGAAAGTCATGACTGGTCAAGGGGATGAATTTAAGTTTCAAGCTCCTTTTTCCAAGCCTTCCATCAAGCTTTCTACATATGACGGAAAGTCCTCTTGGCAGGTGTATAAGACCCAATTCTCCATAGTGGCGGATGCAAACCAGTGGGACTCCCAGACCAAGGCCTGCCAGTTATCTGCTTCTCTTCGAGCCGACGCTGCTGACATTTTGCAAACTTTGCCGGAAACACAGCGGCTGGATTTCGACGCTCTCGTTAATGCTCTGGAGTTACGCTTCGGAGAGAAATGTGAAGGATTACAGCAGACTCCAGCTGAAGTCACGGCAGCAGAAAGTGTCCAAACGCTCCAAGAACTGGCGACGGACGTCGAGAGGCTTTCTCACTTGGCGTTTTCTGATTGTCCGACTGAAGTAAGAGAAGTCCTGGCGCTGCAACACTTCATCGACGGGGTGCGTGATCCGGAAATCCAGAAAGCTCTCCGAATGGCGGATCTCAAGGACTTAAAGGGGGCCCTAGTGTTTGCTATGAAATTCGAGGCAGCCCAGCAAGCAACACGAAAGGACAGACACCCCATACGAGCCATCAACGAATCGGACACGTCGAACTCAAGTGTGGAGCGGTTAGAGCGACAGATGAGAAGCTTCATGAATAGAGTTGAGTCTTTGATGTCCCAGAAAGCAGACGGGAAGAAGACCCTTAAATGCTGGACCTGCGGTCGAGAAGGGCATCTGCAGAGAAGCTGCCGGGCACGCCAAGGCGCTGAAACTAATAAGCGCCTTCCAGAAGGAGGTGTCGGAAAACTAATTAATGACCATCTCGTGGGGGCGGAGGTTGCCAGATTTTGGAAAGCCCCACATTCCAGTGTGTCAAATTTCGACAAAGAGTACCGGTGAGAATGGAATTTTTATAATGGGACATGTTAACGAGCTTCCTGCAACATGATCATCGATACAGGAGGCAATGTGTCTATCATTCGAACGATCTGGCTCTCAAAAATTAAAAGAGAAACTTATCTGGACCCCCGCGTGGTGCTACAGACCGTGACGGGGAAAAGATTGATATTCACGGAAAATTAAAAGTCACGATCCAGTTTGGAGACACTACCTACCAACATGCTGTGTATGTCGCAGATATTGCAGACCCTTTCATTCTTGGGCTGGACTTTCTAAAGGAGCATGGTTTCACTCTAGACTTCAACAAGAACGAATTACGTTCCATACACGAAGAAGTCACTATATTCAAAATTGAACACAGGTCAGAATCTATTCGACAGGTAACCGCTAACGAGAATATTACCATTCCCCCAAGGACTGAAATCATAGTACCTGGATACATCGGTAACGATGTGAGTTTCAACTCTGGCCTGATTGGATCTGCGGAAAATAAAGCGAATGGATTGCTAATAGCTTCGACGCTAGTGGACCTTTCCAGAAAAACTATCCCGGTAAGAATTTGCAACGTAACTGAAAAACCTAGAGTGTTCCAGAAAGGTGAAGTGTTGGCAACCTGCAGTCCAGTAACGTGTGTCTGCAAAAGTTCGAGCTTGCTCCTATCCAACTCGCCTCAACAGTTGACTCCCGACCTTCTAGAAAATGCTGAATTGTCCCTCGAACAGAAAAGCTCCGCAGAAAGACTGTTCCAAGAATTTGAAGACGTGTTTTCTAGAAACAGTAGCGATATTGGCCATACTACAGTGACACAACACAGAATTGATACAGCCGACCATCCGCCGATTAAACAGCACCCAAGACGCTTGCCGTTTGCTAAACAGGAAGAGGTCGGAACACTACTACGAGAGATGCAGGAAAATGACATCATAGAACCGTCTTCGAGTCCGTGGGCATCTCCAATCGTCTTGGTTCGTAAGAAAGATGGCTCCACAAGATTTTGCGTGGACTATCGAAAACTTAACGACGTCACCAAGAAGGACAGCTACCCTCTTCCAAGGATAGATGACACCCTGGATACCCTTTCCGGTCATAAATGGTTCTCGACTTTAGATTTAAAGAGCGGATACTGGCAAGTGGAGATCCATCCCGAAGATAGAGAAAAAACAGCATTCACTTCCGGCCAAGGACTATGGCAGTTCAAAGTCATGCCGTTCGGGCTCTGCAATGCGCCAGCTACTTTCGAGCGCCTGATGGAGACCGTGCTAAAGGGTCTGACTTTTGAAGCTTGCCTTATTTACCTGGATGACGTCATAATAGGAGGGCGTACGTTTGAAGAACATCTTCAAAATATCCGGAAGGTGTTATCAAAATTAAGCGACGCCAACTTGAAGCTAAACCCTTCGAAAGGCAAGTTCTTCCAGAAAGAAGTCAATTATCTGGGACACATCATCTCTGCAGAAGGTGTTCGTACGGACCCCGAAAAAGTGTCCGCCGTAAAGAATTGGAAACGCCCTGAAAAACCTCCGTGAGCTGCGAAGCTTCCTGGGACTATGTACTTATTTACGAAAGTTTGTGAAAGGGTTCTCTAACATCGCAAGACCCTTGCACAAGCTAACAGAAAGTAAACAAAAGTTTCAGTGGACAAAAGAATGTGAAGATTCCTTCCTCCAGCTTAAAGAAGCTTTGACGTCTTCACCGATCTTAATATATCCACAACCGGACAAGCCATTTATCTTGGACACTGATGCCAGTAATGAGAGTGTCGGAGCAGTATTATCTCAGGAAATAGATGGCCAGGAACGAGTCGTAGCTTATTGGAGTAAGTGTTTATCGAAACCGGAAAGAAATTATTGTGTCACTCGAAAAGAGCTACTGGCTATTGTGAAAGCCATCGAGCATTTCCATCACTATCTCTATGGCCAAAAATTTCTTCTACGTACCGATCATGCCTCTTTAACCTGGCTAATGAATTTTAGAAATACTGAAGGCCAGGTAGCCAGATGGATACAACGGCTCAACGAGTATTACTTTGACATCAGACATCGTAAAGGCTCCTCGCATGGAAATGCTGATGCCCTTTCAAGAAGACCATGCCCAGAAAATTGTCGTCATTTTCCAGAGTAGAGACCAAATATGACTATGCTATACGCCAGACAACAACTTCAACAGCGACGCCACCCGATCCCTGGAGTGACGAGAAAGTTCGAGAAGACCAGATGGCGGATCCTGATATTAAACCCCTTATAGAGTTTATGGAGTCCTCCAGCAATAAACCAAGTTGGCAGGACATCTCGGCTTATAGTCCTACAACTAAGCAGTATTGGGTCCTCTGGAATTCTCTACATCTCAGGAATGGTGTTCTATACCGAAAATTCAAATCAGAGGATGGAAAGACATTCAGGTGGCAATTAGTACTTCCTCGATCTCGTATCCCAGAGGTACTCAAAAGAATTGCATGGCAGCCCAACAGGAGGTCATTTCAAGGCGTCATGAAAACTTTGCACCGAGTTCGAGAGCGATTCTGCTGGGGTAAAGTGAGAGCTGACGTGGAACAGTGGTGCAAGTCCTGTGATGCCTGTTCAGCTCGGAAGGGGCCAAAGATACGTAGCCGAGGGAAGCTGCATCGCTACAATGTTGGAGCACCCTTCGAACGTATCGCTTTCGATATCCTGGGACCTCTGCCAAGGACTGCGTCTGGTAATAAGTACCTACTTGTTGTCATGGACTACTTCACGAAATGGCCCGAAGTGTACCCCATTCCGGATCAGGAAGCCCCCACCGTAGCGGAGGCTGTAGTGCAGCACTGGATATCGAGATATGGGGTACCTCTTCAACTTCATTCCGATCAGGGAAGAAATTTCGTCTCTGCGGTATTGAAGGGGGTCTGTGAACTACTCGGAATTGACAAGACCAAGACCACACCTTTGCACCCACAGTCAGATGGCATGGTGGAGAGGTTTAATTGTACCATCCTGAATAACCTCTCACTGATGGTCTCCAAGAACCAACAAGACTGGGACCAGAAAGTTCCTCTCTTTCTGCTAGCGTACCGCAGCGCCGTTCACGAGACTACCGGATATTCACCATCCCAGATGCTTTTTGGCCGAGATCTTCGTCTCCCTTGTGACCTGCTGTTTGGTCGCCCTCCGAATACACCTTCATCGCCTGAGGAGTACGTGCAGAATCTCCAGGCACGTTTTGAAGATGTACACAATTTGGCTCGAGAACGGATCAACCTGAGGACGGAGAAGATGAAGACTCGGTACGACACAAAAGCCACAGGACATCAATTCAAGGAAGGTGACAAGGTGTGGTTCTACAACCCGACTCGACGCAAAGGACTTTCTCCTAAGCTACAATCGCATTGGGACGGTCCTTATACAATTTTAAAGATAATAAACGACGTCGTAATCCGGATCCGTAAGTCAACGAATTCGAAGCCTAGAGTCGTTCATTACGACAGGCTTGCTCCATATTATGGCCATAATTCTTAGTGTGTCAATTATTGTGTAATTTATTTTGACCATGGTCTTGTATAAATAAGTTAGTGTGTAAATAATCTTGTAAATAATTTTGTTTGTTGTTTTGTAAGTGTTTATTTTCTACTATGCATTATGTGTTTATTTTGTACTATGCATTAGGTGTTTATTTTGTACTATGTATTACATGTTTATTATTGCATATTCATTTAATCGTTTTTAATCAATTGCTTTATTATTATGTTAACGTCTGATGAAGGGTTGTACTGCCCGGACGTGCAGTTCATGAGAGGGGGCAATGTTACGAATTTAGTCTTATTCTAATTGTTTCTACTCATTTGTGTTCATTTTTACAGTTTAATTTGTCGTATCTAATGTGATTTTAACCCTGTTTACCTGTAATATCATTTCCACTGCATTGCACGGCCCCCATGCTTTAACATTGGTTTAAATGGTAAACTCGCCAAATATTGCAGCAGCTAGCGCCAAGTTGGCGACGGATTTGGCGACTTAATTTTGGCGCCAAATTTGGCGATATATCGCCAAATGTGGGCGAAAGCGATTGGCGACCATGGCAACCCTGCTCCTAATATCCCCATTGTAACCCTATTGTATTGAATGTATTACTGTATTGAGCTTTTCTCGTACGTTCCGGATTTTGCTAGATCTTTCTATTTCTCGATTATTCTGGCAAGTGCCAGAGGTTTCTGACCGAAAGGTATAAAAGGGCCCGGGCGGCTAGTCAGTTAGTCAGATCTCAGCTTTCATGCAAGTGATACCTCTCTGCTTGAGAGAGAGACGATTACATAGTGCGTGTGTTATTGCTTTTATTGAGTTATTATTTTTGTGCTGAGTGTTTACTATTGTTTTTGTTAGTGTATTGCATCTGTGTTATCAGTATTTTCATCGATTGTACGTGAATTTCTCGAACTGTTCTACAATTTGTGGAGGACTGTTTTGGCCAAGAATAAAATTGTTTTGGATTCCGCTCTTCGGCTTCAATCATTTCGAACCCCCGAAAACGCAACAATACATAAAATTATTAAAATGAAAAATTAACAAGAAACTACTTTTAAAAATTACAGAAATCAACAAATGTTTGATATCTGTATGTAAACTGTTATGTTTCCCCCTTCCTTTTTTAATAAAATATAACTTCAAAATGTGAAGAACGTCAATGAGTTATTGCTTAGTTGTGTTCTGATATGAGCTCAAAATTACTAGATAGGGGAGAAAAAAAATAAAAAAATATGAATAAATAATAATAATAATAAACAAATAAAACTTTGCTTGCTATTGAATTTGACTTGATTCTTCATAAAGCTTTAAATAATAGATCTTCAATTTTTGTTCTATTTGTAGCTTGTAAGACCCAAAACTCTTTCTTTAATATTTGAGGATTAGAAAAGTAACTTCTTCAGATTCTTGTATGTATTGCAATTTTTGTGACATTTTCATCATAGATATATTTAGATTTTCTTTGTCATTTTTTTAGCATTGCAGTCTTCTTCTGTAGAAGGATTTTTATATAATCTTGATATGTGTTAGGATAATTTAGTAATGTCAGTGTTTGTAGCTAATACAAAAATGACGTTTTGTAAAGTTTTATCCACACAATTTTTTTTTCAAAGATTTTATTTTTATGAAGCTTTACAATGCTGCAATATTCCTCTTGATCTTCATTCTTTCTATTAAAAGCATCAAGGTTATTCAGAGTTAAAGTAATATAAGCTTTAAAATGTACAAATCTTTCTAACATGGTGTCTGAACGATTCCATCTTGTTTAACTATCAATACTCATTCAGTTCTATTCTATATTTCTATTTCTCGATACTGTAGAATATTAGGGAATATCTATTTCTCAATACTAAAGAATCTCAGGGATTTTCTCTCAGCAGATTTTCTAAAATATTTAGAACTTATTTCTTATTTGAGAAATAAGTTTTTCCAATAATTTAATAATATATATACACACACAAATATTATAATTATTCATGTCAAAAGGGTCTAACTCCCCATAGTCTCCTCAGACTTGTTATATTCAGAGTTCTCACTAGAAGCATTTACATCTGTTTCAAAAGGATTTTAATATAATATGCGAGTAACAACTAAGTGTATGGCATGTGACTAGCACAGTTAATTAATTAGTGATGATATTTATGACCAAAACTTTTCATAACAACAGCACCAACATTTTTTGATGCATCTTTATGAAATTATTCAATCCGACTGAAAATTTTTTAAGAAACCAATTTTAACACTGTATTAGCATTGCTAGAACTGTCTCTCTCTGAGCTAATCCTAAATGAAAATCTTAAAATTCCCTTTAAAACATTTTTTTTGTTTTTGTTTTGAGATTTTTGCAAGGGATATTTTTAATTAAATTTTTAAAGTAAAGAAATTGAATGAAAATGTAAGCAAATACTTTATTATTTTTTAAAAAAATCGTTATACTTCATGTACGTTCATGTTGGTTGTAGTGACAATTTAACCAAATTTCTAGTTACCTGAACAAACCTATTGGTTGATTATTAATGTATATTACTGATATTTATGATTTATAAAATTATCAAACATTAAAAAAAATTGCTGCACATAATTAAACATAAAGAAGAATGCATTTTAAGAATCAAACTATTTTTGTGAATTCTTGTTTTACTAGAAGATGTTTGTTCTGATCAGATGAGTGGGAAATTCAAGACATGTTTTTCAGTCTTTTATTTTAAAATAGTGGATTAATTCTGTTTTGCATTGTAGTATGATAAAGTAAAAGTTAGATGTCTATTAAAATGGCTGAATCTGTAGTGTTTTTAAAGTTATGAATGTGAGTATTTTATTTTTGAAATCCTTTTCATTGAATATTGGAATATCAACATTGAATTATATATGTTTCAGATATGGATTAGATTTTTCTATACTGCAACATTCATGTGGACTCTATTTTATGCTGTAGATGTATATTTAGTTTGTAAACAAAGAAAAGGGTAAGTTTTACTGAGTTTTAAAATAAATTACATCATGTAATAAATGTTTTTTCTTCTTTTTGAATATTTAATGGTAACATGTTTCAGTGATGATTATATAAATCCAATTATTTTGTGATATTTTAAGATCAGTATTGTCAGCTATATTTCTATGATTTTTATTTTTTGAATTTTTAATAATTGTTTTGGAAAAGATAAGCATTGTTACATGAGGGCTTATCTTTTAAAGGAAAGCTGCATGCAATTAATAGACAATGTCTGAAGCAAGTAATTAAGAGGCAGTGATTGGTGCATGTAATTAATAGCAATGTTCTTTCAGAGTAAATTATAACATTCTAAAGCTACCCAATAGTTAAAACAGATTTAGAGAACAGGAATAAGTTAATACATGTAAAATCCACAGTAGCATGGATTCAAAGTTTGTGCAGCATTTCTCTCTCTCTCAAATCCGCTATCACTATTTTGCTTTTAGTCAGTGAGATCACTGAATTTGTTACCTGAACCCTGATTGACCACTGTTGCTTGTCCTTGTAAAAGCTGGTCATACCTTCTGGAACTTTTAGTAGAAATAATCATCCTAGTTCTCCTTTTAGATTTTTTCAGAAACATGTGTTTCTGTCACCAAATGTGGTGACCAAGTTGGTTGCTATGGTCAGTCCTATTGATTTACTATTCATCCTATTCATTTGTGAATAATCTGTCTTAAGCTGTGAAGAATTTTTCTGGCCACAATACCATTTTGTTGGAGATTCAAATAGAGTCTGAAGTTTCTGTAATACTGCCCTCTTCTTGAAAGACTGGATGTTTTGGGCTGTATTCTTGTTAACAGGAAAAGTTCTCGGAGTCTTTTTTCACTATACAAAACTGTTTGATTGATACATACATTTCTTGGCCTTGATGTTAATGACTTCCAAATCTGAACACCATGCAAAATTTTAATGATGGTATATCGGCCTTGTTAGTAATGTTGCAACTTTAGGCTGAGTTCATTATATTATGTCAGGTTGTAAAACCAAACATATATCCTTTGAAACAATACTTTGTAACACTTGTATCAAAATGGGTCTTCATCCAGATACTCTATTGATTCTCGCTCATCTGAAACAATAGACTTTCTCAAGTTATACCTGCAAAGTACAAGTGTATTCATTAGGCAAGGAGATGCATCACTCTCTCTCCCAAAAAGATCATATAGTAAATATAAATTTTAATCCTACAGCATCTTGAAAAGTGACCACCTGATCATCTCATGCGTAGCACTTTGGTACACCAACAGAAGCAAATGGAAGTGCAGATCCCAATCAGTGTGGTTCCTAGAGACATAAATGGACGTTATTCTAAATAGTCTTGTTCAGTCTTTTTATCAGGCTGTAGATATAGAGCAGCTGTAAAGATTTGTTATGTTAAAGATTACAAAGCTTCTTGAATAAAATGGTATTGAAATTCGTTTCTTGGTCTGAATGCATAATGAGAGGAAATTAAATAATCTTGATTTGGTATTGCTTATAGCACATGTCAACTTTGTGAACAATAATATACAATATTGAATATATATTGATAGCCTCTCTTGGTAACTGGTAGTATTCCAGGATATCCCTAGAGCAAATCCCCTTTTAAAAGGAACTCTTATATTGTGATTTTGTAGTTTACCTCTTTATTCAAGGTTCTTTTTGGGCACCACATGCATAACATTTCTTGCAACAATTCTTTACATCAGTACATAATTGATTTCAGTAAAATATTGTTCTTTTACCTTTGCCACAGTTTTTTTTAATGCAAAAATGTCATCAACTGGGTTTAATATGTTAGAGGGATGTCTGGATCATTTACTTCTTTGGAAGATCAATTCCCAACAATAGTTTTTTTTTCATTGTCATTCTTCCATTTTCACTACATGACTCCATCATGAATATGTAGAGACTTCTATAATGTCCAATAAGATTTGCTGCTGTGCATGCAAATATTTCTTGCCATGTTGGTTGAGAGGCGAGTTTAGATCTCAGTGCAGTAGGTGCTTAATATTTTGATCTCTGAGTTGAGGTTTGGAGTTCACTTGGAGACCATAGATCTGTGTTTGCTGTAGATGTTGGTTTCTTATGAATAATGCTATCTCCACCATAAATTTCTTTCACCTACAAGTTTTGCAAGTTTTTAATTCCATAGACTGTACTCTTACAGTGTTACACCTGTAACAAGGGGAGGGCACGACTAAGAAAATTCATTTGGGGACAAGACTTTGTGTAGTAGTAGTACTCCTATAGACTCCTCAACTACCTCCTACTCCTCAACCCTCAATGTAATTGCATCAAATGGCCAGTCAATTCGGAGAAAGTAGCCTTCGAAATTTATACTTAGCTTATATACAAATTATTTTTCTCCTGCGTTTACATCGTCGTAGCGTAATCAGCAGCACATGGGATTACCACACAATAGCTCAGGGTTTGAGTCACGAGATCGACCCAACTTGCTGTTTTTATTTCATTTTCTCCAATTTATTTTATTATTTATATTTAGAATCAAATAAATTTATTTTTTAAAAGACTCATTGATTATTAAATGATAGTAACTATTTTATTTTTTAAAATACAAAATAGCTTATAGTTAAGATAATAATACTTATAAATAAAGAGGAAAAATAAAAATAAATTAAACAATGATAAATAAAGTTAAATATAAGTAAAAAGTTAACTTTGTCTTACATAAATTTTTTATTATGTTCAAGAACCTGAAGGGTAATTATCATAAAAGCATTTAAAACAATTAATTTTTTGACATGTAGTGCAGTTAATAAAAGAGGAATTACCACAAGAACAAAGTTTTTAAGAAGTTCATTCGAAAAACACACATCATTTACATTAAAGAAAATTTTTCTATCTTCAGAAAGTTTTGCCGTGTACCAAGCATATCGGATAATTTTTTCTATCTGTCGAATATCTATCGAAACACTACTAACTCTTAAAAATCAGAAATAAACTAAAAGGTTATATTGTGAAAACAGGGGTGATATTGTCAAAACATTTTAAGCAATAGTGAAGTAACCAAAATCTGTTATCCTACTGATTTCTCATTTTATTGGAGCATTCTTTGTTTTTAAAAGAATTCTTTGTTCTTAAAAAAAATAACACCTGCTCTTTAAAAACAGCTGCCTTTCTCTTGATGAAAATCGGTTTGTTAAAAATGGAAGTAAAATTTTATGGCCATTTAGGTATAAGGAATAATTTTAAAAATACAATTAATTAGGTTTTAATGACAGAAGTAATTGTAGTTACCATATATTAGTTGTGTTTTTGTATTTTAAAAAAGTAAAGTAGTAATTATAACTATAGAATATCATTTAATAATCAAAGAGCCTTTTTTTAAGAAATAAATTTACTTAATTCTAAAAATAAATAATAAAATAAATTGGAGAAAAAGAAATAAAAGTAGCAAGTTGACCGATCACATGACTTGAACCCTGAGCTATTGCTTGGTAATCCTATGTGCTGCTGATTGCGCGACATAGAAGCGAGAGAAAATTAATTTGTATACAAGCTAAGTATGAATTTCGAAGGCTATTTTCTCCGAATTGACTGGCCATTTGATGGAATTACATTGAGGATTGAACACTCTATAGGAGTACTACTATTACACAACGTCTTGTCCCCAAATGAATTTCCTTAATCATGCCATCCCCTTGTAAGTCAAATTCTTGCTGGAATGTTTGCCATTTTCTGAGTGCAGTCTCTTTTTGAGGTATCCTTTTTTTGTTATGATGTCAGCTCCTTAGTTCTGGCTGATGATAAAACACAGCCAATTTTTTTAAATTCCTTACTAATTTCATCTTTTTTTTTCTAATTTTTGACTTGTGAGACATTCTGTATCTTATTTTTACTGTTCAAAGTTGCTGTTAGATCTAGCAGACTCAAATTTGACAGTGTACAGAATAGCAGCTTTCTCAGATCATTAGTCTAAATAAACCTGGTAGCCTGTTGTATCCTTACATCTTTAGATGAAAAAGCAGCTAAAGTATCTTGAACATGTGTTGGATTTGTAGGAAAAGCAGCTTACACATCTATTTCTGATGCTGGTTCCTGTGCACTTTCTCAAAGTTTTTGTTTTCTTGCCTTCAATTCTGCTCATCCGAAATCCACCAAATATCATTTGCCAAAACATCTTGGTAGAGTATAGAGTACTGATCTGTGTAGCTGAAATATCCATTAGTATTTCAGCTGCTTGACCACAAGCACCTACTATAAGTTAAGTTGCTCTTGTTTGATTATCCCAATTATTTACTTGGAAAATAACATCTAATTATATCTTGAATATAGTGCAGAAAATAGGCTCATCATAGTTAGAGAGCATGGTCATGGATGAAGACACAAAACTTCTTATACTTGAAGTAACATTAATGGAATGAGTTTCAAGAAATTCAAATGTTCTTTGAAGTCTTGGCATCTCTGTCATCTATACTTCTTTTATTTCCCTTTACAATCATATATTTCTTCAATCTTCTCATGGATTTCTTAAACTTTTGCTTGAAAAGTGTTCTTCACTTCTTGGCCTGATTCTATTCTTCTGCTTGATTTCTCTTGACCATTCTATTCTTTTGTTCAATTCTTGGCCTGATACTATTCTGTTGTGTAATTCATTTTGTCCAAACTTTATCTGTTCTTGCCAAGTTTTAATTTCTTTAATAATGTACAGTGGTCTTTAAACTTTTTTGACTCATGGAACCTTTAGAATTAAAAAGTGTTTGGGGGAACCCCGTTCCACACACATACATGCACTCAATCTCTCTCTTAAAATATATCTTAAAATAACATTCAGAGTAGATTAAGGGGACATGGTACGATTTGTGCAAAAGTTTTTAATTTAAGGATTTTCAAAATTTTTTTGTTGTTTCCTATGTGTATACACTTTATAAAACAGATTTTGTGCTCAAAATTTCATAAAAAGTTAGCCATTTAATTTTTTAAGTAAAAAACTTAAAATTTATGAAGTAGTTTTAAAATGCTACTGCTCCTACAAAAATTTGCGTACAAGCATAAAATTTTATTTAAAAGTATGTCAAACTATGTATAACAAAATTTGGTATGAATTTTGCAATAACATGATTGATATTTGCACAATACTTCTTTTTATGAATGTTTGTTGAAAATTCATTAAAAAAAATGTTTAAATTTTAAATTCAAATATTTTTTAAAAAAATAAGTATTGCTTTGATTCAAAAATCCATATCAACTTTTGTTACATGTACTATTAGCAATAGGTTAAAAAGAATTCAAAGTATTAGACACAATAGAAAAAAAGCCTTAGCATTTTAAATGGAGACAAACTAATTATTTTTATCTTTCTGAGATAAGTAAGTTTAAAATTTTGATTAGGGATGTATTAGGGATTAAATAGGGATGTGAATAAAAACAAACTTAAAAGCTATCATAATTCTGCATTTTTTAAGTTTAGAGCTTTCAAATTTTCTGAGGTTATTGAAAAGTATATAAAGAATAATTTAGGCTAGTAAAATTAGGTTGGATTTTTTGACTGATTTTTGTCATTTGAATCATACTGTGTCCCCTTAAGGATGCTATAGATGTTGTATATGAAGACAGTTAAAGAAAAGTATTGTACTTGTTATTAAAAAATAAAGTAATATATTAATGTAATTTATTTATTAATAATAATTTGTGTCCCGGGTGTCACTACGAATACATTATACTTAGTAACTGCCTGCATTTTTTTACACAAATTATTGAAGCCTGAGTCTATTGAAATTATCTACTGTTGCATTTTATATTCTGCATTTAATTTATTGGTATGTTTTGTTTTTGTTGCCACATACATTGATAAATATTTTTCACTTAAATACATTGATCTGAATGGTATTAAATTGATTATACCTGTGAAATAAGCCCTGTGTATTCTGCATGAATATACAACCTAAAATTTAGCTGTTCTTGCTTAAATTTAGATTTTAATAAGTTATCCCTGTCTATTGTTATGCGTGTTTCCCCCCAACAAATGGGAGTGGGAAGACACATTTTCCATTAGAAAACTATTTAGTTTGACAAAAGACTATTGTACCAACAATCACAAAATTATTTCATGGAACCTGGGATCACAAACTATTGAATTTTCACAATCAAGTACATAGTACATATAGAAGAAAAGAAGGTTTATAATATTCTTTTATTACATACCATGATAAAAGTTGAAAAAGTATTTCAAAATAAATTTATTATGCATTAATATAATTTTCAGTTTTTTAATGACTGAATGGCCTGCTTTAAATTGCTCAAAAGTTTAAAATTAGGTTCCATTATCAGCCTTTGTAAACATATTTCATGTTTAGCTTCCAATTTATCTCTAAATTCTGTTATAGTTCCAACATATGTTGTAATAGAAGACATCAAAGCTTTTACAGCCTTTGAAGAAATCTGAGAAAATCCAGTGTAAATTTTTAACCAATAATCAATAGTTCATTCATATCTGCATTTTAACATATAATCTTTTGATAGCTTTATCTTTCTTTTTGTTCTGTCAGTAATAAATCCTAATTGTTATTGAAATAGTGAAATTGATTTTTCATACAGTCCATAGAAAATGTAAATCCATTTTGCACACAGTTTCATAATTTTCTTTTGACTTCCCTGGATGTGCCTTGTGGAACCTCAGGGTTTCATGGAACACAATTAGAAGACCACAGATGTTTTAAATTGCTCCTCCATGGCTTTTCTTGAAGGTTATTGTCATTCACTGTGGAATCCTCCACAGACCAAATATTGTGTGGTGCATTATTCTTCAAATGCAAGTCAGATCCATGTAATTTATAGGCAGGTTCTCTTGGAGTAAATCACAATTTATTTTGGAAAACTATCCTTCTATTTTGAGATTTAACTAACAGGAATCAACATGTAAAATCCACTATAGGACAAATTCATAGTTCACACAGCAATACAAATCTATAGTTACAATGTCACATTAAGACAATGAAAACATTATTTATAAGCTGACTGAACACTATTGTTTCTCTTTTTTGCCCTTATGCAAGTTGGTCATGTCTTCTATAACTTTCTCGAGAAATAATTATCCTAATATTCATATCACTCAACCATATTCACGTCATCTCCATTAGCCCTCATGTTGTTAGCTTGCGACATTAATCAACATTCAATCAATCCACATTATGTGAAGATTGTGAGACTCAGTTCCATGTAACAAGCAGCTTTCTTTACTGTGCATAGTAAAACTTAGTCAAATCAGGACTTGAACATACAACTGCATTGGACATCATTGAGTACAAAATTCTTAAACACTAAAATAGCTTTATTAACAACTCAATGTTGACATTATGCTTATTAGTTTATCAATTTCTGTAAAATCAAATTGATCATAAAAGAAAAGAATATAAAAATAGTGATGCATCATATAATTTTTTTTTGTAAAATTTGTAAAGTTATTTTTTGTAGGCTGTGGAAAAAGTACAGAAATTATTGCAAATCATAAAGTGCAATAAGTGTGATAAATATTTTATGTATATTTGTGTGTGCATAGAGTTACGAGTTCTGTGATGACAATTAATTAAATGTTTATCATAGAAATCAAAAGCATTATCATGCTGTCACTTGGCTTGTGTCCTTTGTAATGACCTCTGTAGGCCTTGGTACTCTTTATTTGCCTGAATTCCAGTGAGTATTTTAACTTTTTGGTTTGATTTTTTGTAGTCAGTATTTTAAACATGATTTTATATATATAAAAAACAATATATATGTGTAATGTAATGATGAGATTGTATACATTTTGTGAATTGCAATCAAGACAGTGAAAAAAGCCTCTTGATATTAATCATATAATCGATTATTCAATTTTAACACCAGGAAATTTATTTTGAGTTTCTGGTTTGTTCAAGTACAAAAAAAAAAAAAAAAAAAAAAAAAAAAAAAATACAAGATAGAAAATTATTCGCTTTCTTGATTTAAATACTCAAGGAAAATTAGAGAAAAATATATAACTACATGCTTAAATAAAGGGAATTATAAGTTTTCTTATAAAAATTGCATCACGTTGTTTTAGGAGAAAGTTTCAACTGCTTATGTAAACTTATAAATCCAATAAATCTGCCCAAAAGTCAATGTTTTATTCTTTTGATGAAGAATAACTAATAAATCTGTTAAAATATAGGTTTTAATTCTTTAATGCAGAGTAAAATGAGACATGTTTTGAAATGGGGTGTTTGTAACTATGATTATGAGAAAATATGTATGATTAGAATTTTAAGTAAATATTAATTTGTTGTTACCTTTACATAATGAAATTATGCTTAAAATGATTCTGAATCAAATCTGGAGCAAAAGATACTTTAAAAATTAAAGAAATATATTTTTTAATTTGTACTTCAATTCATTACTTTATGTATTATAATCTAGTATGTCATATTTATATTATAATATTATACTTAATAATTTAAAGCTACTGCATAAGCTAGTTAAGTTTCAGTAAAATTGGATTTTTTCCATGCTTTATTACTGAAATATTTTGATGTTACAGGTGCCATACCGGACCAGCGAGAGTTTTGCCTAATTATTTGCTGTCCTACATTCCAATTGTGCTTGTTATGTTTATAAATCCTTTATTGTATTATCTTTCTTCAAGAAACTGTAAGTGAATAAGTAGACTTAAAAATTTTGAAGTAATTAACTAAAATGATAATTGTATATATGTTGCATTTAGTGAAGGATTTAAATGTTTTTAATCTGTTGCTGTTCTAAATTTATCTGTGTAAAATAAACTTTGATACATTAAAACAATATATTTTTATATAATAGAATTTTAAAATATTTTGCTATACAATAATAAATCAATTTTGTTTGATAGTTATCATCTTTTACATGGAAAAACACTGCTTGAAACTGCAGATGTGTAAATAATCATTATAGATAAAGGCATGGAATTTTGATTTACTTTCAGTAATTAGGTCTTATTGCAAACAGGAAAAGTGTACTTTTGCATCAAAGTATGCAAATGAATAGTCATTTGTTATTAATGGTTTATATGTTTTCTTGATATTTCTTATAAAATTAACTGTCATCATTTTGTGGGATATAGTTATTTATTTCAATAAATAAAAACACAAGTCTTTTTTCTTATAATAAAAATTTATTTGTATTTTAAGTATGATTAAGTATTAATATTAAAGTTTTTTTTTATAAAAAAAATAAAAACTTTTGCATGTTCTGTTTTTTAATTATGGAAACATTCTTTTTTTTTAGTGAGAATTTTAATAACTGGTGGACTTGGTCAGCTTACTTATTTAGAGCATAATCTTCTAGCTACTTTGAAAGAGAAATTTTTCTGTATTGTCTTAGTATTTTATGTCTGGTGAGTGAAATATTTATGTTTTGTGGAATTATCTTTTGATTATTTAAATAATTAGGTATTGATTTTTTATATTATGATGTTTGGACATTATTTTTATTTTCCATATACGTGCTTGGAGATTAAAAGTGGTTAATAGTTTTATGCTGCATGCACCAAATAAAGTTTTCATTCAGTAACAATATTACTGTTTTAAAAAAGTAACTTAATTAAAATATTTTAATCTTAATTTTTTTACTTTATTCTGAAGTTTTGAAATGGTAGTTCATATGCTTGATTTGAGGTAAAAACCAGACTCATGGAAACTTTGAAAGTCAGAAATATCTTAATAATTTTTTTGTTTCGCAAACATATTTTTTATTTCTGAAGTTATAGGCTTTATTTTATTTTGAAAATTATATTTTTAAATATTATATATTTATTTTACTACATTTAATGAGTGTATATATATTTTTTCTGTATAAGTATTTGGTTATCCCCAAAGTGTTTTTTACCATCTCCACATAATTACTTTATTGGGTGATGCTTATTTAAACAAAAAACTTAATTTGTTGCAAGATACCTTAATTTTCAGTTGTCCTTAAGCTGTTGTACAATATGTTTAAGTTGCATTGAAGTCATATACATCTTTTTATATATTTTTAAGTAAGGAAAGTTCAAGAGAGCATTTCCATCATATGAAGCTGCATTATGCTCGTAGAATTGAAAAATGTCATTTATTATGAAATGCTTCCTTAAGTTAAAATAATAAATTCAATGAAACACTGTTCCTAACTGCTCAAATTGAAGGGGGTAATTGTCACACAAATTAGCCAGAATTATGAAAAGGCAAGGTGTTGTTTTTCTGTGCAATACCTTATGCTCCCTTTGATCTTGTAGATTTATTTGTAGAGAATGTGTTAGTTTAGTGGAAACAGTGGTAAATATGAGACAAATATTACTTCAGAATATCTTCCAAACGAACATTTTATTTACAGCACATTAACTAACTGAAATTCTATTCTATTGTCAGAAAACATTTTATATTAGCCTAGAAATAAATTACAAAATAAATCCTCTGCTAAAAATAATATTTGGCAAATAGGACTAAAATTACTATTAAACTATTAATACATACACAAAATAATTATAAATGATTAATAACTGACAATTATATTCGTTTTAATTATATTTTTAAATAAGAAAAAAAAAATGTTTTATTTTAAATTAAATCAGTTGCCAAGAAAAAATGTAAGAGTTAAATTTCATCTGCAATCTGTAATCATCAAGAATATATTATTATTTATAATTAAGATATGTCCTACCTTTCTTCATTTATATTCACCTGTGTAATTATTGCTGATTTTGTTCATTAAAAATTTATTATTATGGTAAAAGAAATTAATTACATAAAAATTTGCATGTGGAACAATTTTACTATCAGATCACTGAAGTTTTGAAAAAAAAATCATAATGCACCTTTTATATAGATTGAGGAAGGAATAGAATAAAATTTATCTTACATAATTCTGCACATAAGATCCATTAATTCTTAATAAAACAAGAAATATTTTGTATGTATTATTTCTGTATAGAATGAAAGAATTTTTGGGGACACAACCTAAATATAATGCTTTATATTTCAGTTGGCTACCAAATGTCTTAAATGGTATTATGCTGTGGGGTTTTTGGGATGGTCTTCCTCGAAAATTCATCATTGGTTTGTGGTATGTTATGGTAGGTAATTTATAAATGTGGTTTTAAACTATTTTTAGCTTAATGTCTATAAGTTATAATATTTTAATGTCTATGAATTATGTGAATCAAAATCTTTTAAGAAAATATAACTTTAAATGCATATTATTGTTCAAATCAAAGATGCAGTAGTTTTGATACGTATAGTTTTGATATGTATATATTAAATTTTATTTGTAATTTATAATGTTTATTATTGGAAAACATAGTAGATCTTGTTCATTATTTTACTCTTTATGTTAATTTTTCAGATTTTTACTTTTATCACAAAAGTAAATTAGTTTCATTTAAAAATTCTTCTTGGCTGTTATGCATCCCTTTATCTTCTGTCCATCTTTAAAATTTAATACCAATTTTTTTTATCAGGGTTATTGCTTTAACTCGATTAAGTGTTTAAAAAGGTTATTTGATGTTGGTTAAAAACATCAACTAGATTTTAGTTAAATATTTTTATGTATAATATGTTTTGGCAATTTTGAATTGGGTGCAAAACTTTGCTTAATTATTAGAATTATGTAATTATCAGATTAATGTTAGATTAAGGAGAGAGGGGGTAACTCTTCTTATATAATACATGAGTTTTGTCTGGTGAAAAATATCATAATTATGTATTCATTTATATTGAAAATATGTGAATTTCTTCTAATGATGTTGAGCTTATTTTAATGGTGTAATACCTGTTATGAGTTAAATCTAATAAATATTTTATTCTTGACATTAGATTTTATGGTAATATTTAATACTTAATTTTACTTGCTTATGTTGAATGCTTATTAACTTTGTGTACACATAATTTTATAATATATATATTATAAAAAATACATTGTTTTAATTTCATATCATTTCATTGCTGTTGCATAATCATTAACAATAGCACATTTTATAAGATTATAATGTAATCACTGAAATAATTATGGGATCTAAATTTTAATAATGCATTGTTTAAATTGTGCAAACACCTGGATTTAAAAATTAATTATTTTACTGTAGACAGATTTTGTTGTGTAATTTGTTTGTGTCATGTAAGTTTATTGCTTAAGAGTTTGTCACATCTTAAAAATCTATAGTATTTCAATATATTTTTAAAAGTGAAGAAAGAATTCATATTATAAATTAATAAAAAATATAATAGAGAATTCATTTTGTGATTTTTCATATATAAGAACTGGAAAAATTATCATGGTTTCTAGGGATAATTTTTTCTTTTTAAATTTTTAAACTTGAATTCCATTAAAAGGTAAAAATTGGCATTGTTAAAAATTTGATATATATAATCATATGAAAGTTGTAGGAATTTACAATGTTAATGTTCATTCGTTATTTATTTTAAAGGCTGTCGTGAATCCTCTCCAAGCTGTGTTAAACTCTTTGGTATATAAAGGTTGGGATGACTGTAGGATCTCATGGAGAGAATTTAAAGCAGTCATTTGCTGTTGTACGGATCAGCCCCACTCAGGCCTGATGTTAGATTCGTCTTCAGAGCATCAATTTACACCAGAAAGGCCAACCTTTTCTACAAATCATTTTGATTGAAGTTGGAAGATCTGCAATTAGGAAGACATATTTGTAACACATTTGATTCAAATGATTTTTTTGAATTATTTTGACAAGTCATTTTAACTGCATATGTTTGGTGCTTAGTAACTTTGTAACATATATATTGAGCAAAACAAGAGTAATTCCTTCCTTGATATTTTAGATTCTTCAAGTTAAAATAAATATCAATTTATTAGTACTTGTGTATTATCAGAATCACCTTGCAACCATGTTGGTGAAGTTATAGCAACTTTTTTTGCTGGAGAAGAAGGATGACTTTTTTTTTACAATGAAATAAACAAATGATTTGTTACATAAGTATACATCTTTGTACACCTATATTTTAAACTTTAATTATTTACTGATTTACTTCCTAATTATTAGCAATATTGCAAATGAAGCTCTTAGATTCATTTTCAAGTGAAAATTTCCATGCAATAGATTTAAGAATAATTTAAAGTACAGTGGATATAAAAAGATGGTGAGATTGTTTTTGAACCAATTGTTTTTAATTCCAAATGTATTTATTGCAGTTTAACTTTGCATTTCCAAAGCACTATCTCCTGAAATTTAACTTCATGCTTAAACATTTTCATTTCTGAAGCTGGATGAATGTTTTGGTTTTGTTGAAACTCTTGAAGAAATTTTATCACAATTTTCATCTTTTGGTGGCAAATTCCTTGATTTGATTGTTAGAAATTTAGATCAAAAGAGGGAGAAAAACTAACTGAAGGAGAAAAAAAAGTTAAAATATGCAAAAACAAAGCTTGAACAACAAAAAGGGCCATTCTATTTTTTGAAACATGACAGAAAGTTGTGCAATATTGCTATAACGTTAAGTTATTAAAGTTTAGTGCATTTCTTAATTTTTTTAGCAATTTTTACTAACAAGGTTGTGAGGTGGGTACAATAATACAAAGTATTAAAATGTTTGCATTTGATTTTTGACATTGTTGTAAATGATTCTGGTATTTTATGTTAGTAATGATTTAAAACAATTGACAATGATTAAAATGTTGCAGTAATACTTTCAATTGTGAGGTAGTTGAATTAGTTTTGTTGAAAATATTTTTTAAAAGTCTTCTTAGTAGCTATATTTTTAATAATTTTTCTTCGATTCATTGTTTAAGCTTTAAAATTCTTAAGTCCATTTTAATATTTATTAGTAATTTCTAAAAATATATGGTAATTTTTAAATCAAATGACATAAGTTTTTGATTTAAAAAAAATCATAGTGAGTAATATGTAAATATTTTGTTTTCTTAGACATTTTGAGGAAAAGAAAATAGTATACACTGTATACATTTAATGCGCACACATATATTTAGTATACTTATTTGTTTATATATAAATTAATTACTTCAAACACTTATTTAGGACAGCAGTTTTTATATACAGTAATGAGCATTATGCATCAAATCTTGATTTTTTGTGTGTGGATGATTTAACAAGTTTTCTTCTTTGTAATGGGCTTTTTCTTTGAATATCTACTTTGATATATTATAGTTTGATAATTGATATATTATTATTGTTTGTGATAATTGATATATTATTATGTTGTTATAAAGTGGTTTTCAATGTATTGAATTTTTAACATTTTTTTTTCATATTAGTTTCAGAATTTGATTCACAATTTTTTTCCTTTGAATTTTTTCCTACCTCATTTCTTATGTAATCTTCACCATGGTGTTCATTTCAGATTCTAAGCTAGTTTTTTTTGAGAAGATGTTACAAGTAACTATATTTTCATTATGTATTTCATTGCTTTCTGCAAGTTTTCATTTTTAGGTTCAGTATAATTTGAAAAAAGATGTGGCAATAATAAGCCTTGAAATTGTGAGGTTGTCGAAATAGATTTATAAAACATGTTTTTTTTTAAAAAATCTTGATGAATTTTGACCATTGACTAATTTTGAAAAATGCAGTTTAAAATTTTTGTGCATTTTTAAGATGCAACTTTGTATTGTGAGAAGTATGTGTTCTTAGATACAGTTAACTTTCCTTTTTTTCATATTGTGATAAACTTCTCACATTTATAAAAGTAAATGCATTTTAATGTATTGTTATGTTTTAAAATATTTTTTCATTTTTCTGTAAAATCTTATTTTAGATGCAAATAGTTATATTCAGTGTTAATTACAAACTATTTTATTGACTAGCATAAAATAAAACTTTTTTTTTGTAAATTAATCAAATAGATTGTTTTAATTAATTTTTTTACTCTTTTAAAAAATATATAATTTGAATGTTGAAGAAAGTTTCTATGTCATGTTTTCTTTATCAAAATGATTAACTATTGACAAATTCTGTATGTATCTTTTGTACATACAATTCTTGTAAATATTTAAATTCAAAAATATTTTATCAGTGTTTATATAAAACAAATTTTGTTTGTATTTGTCTTTCAAATGGAGGCTATTGTTTGAAATTGTTCTTCATATTTGTACATTGAAATTGAATTTCATGTTTGTATTTTAAGAGATCTGAAAGAATGTGATATATATATATATATATAGTTAGTGCCTTTTGAATGTGTTCGTATTTTAAGAAATTGTTTATTTTAAATCAAATATTTATTCTTGGTATTAAAATCACATAATGTATCAAGACAGTTCATTTCTCTGAATGTTTTAATATATAAATTTATTTGAAATGAAATACTAGAAACAGATGTGTATATTAAAAAAAATATTGAAGATATTTTTTGCTCAAATTTTATAAAGTAATTCATGTGCATTCCAAAATAAAAAAAAATGAAAATACTTTCTAAAAATGAATTTTTTTTCATTTTAATCTTTTTTAAACTCATTTAAAAAATAAAATAGTCCAACTTTAAAGATACTAACTGTAGAGATAATAAATAGCATTAACGGTACATGCACTTAAATGCATAAACCTAATTTAATTGTATACCTTATAATTGTTATCTTGATTCAACTATGATATTTTGTATTTAAACTGTTAATGTCGTTATGTGTAAAATATTTTTATATTCAAAAGAAAATGAATGCTTTTGAAACTCATACTTGATTTGAACTTTATTTTTTATTTTCAGAATTTTGAAAACATTGTTTTGTTACTGTTAATGGAATTTTCTATGACCTGAAACAGGCTTTAAATTAAGGCTTAAGGAAATTTGCTAGCTTTGCAAGATCAGAAATGCCTTCATTATACACATTTAATTTTGAAATGTTCAAAGTGATATTATGGGGGCATTCATGTATGGGTTTGAAAGTTTGAAAAATGAAACGTTGAATTGCCATCCTAATCACGCTAACATAAACTAATATTAATTATTGTTTAGAACCCTACTTTTTTTGTATGAAGAAATAACTTATGTAAATGGTTAAATCCTATAATCAAATGGGCCTTTTTTTAATATTTGATTCATCATTTATGTTTGTACAAAATATATTTTATGTCATTCATGATATATGATGCATTTAATTAATATAAGGGAGTAAAAATTTGTGAAAAACAATATTACTAGAAATTATAAATCATTGATGATCTTCAGGGGTTTCAGATTTCCTGCTCATGCAGGCCTTTTCATAATCAGGGCATTCATTAAAATTTTTTTCTTTGTATTAATTAAAAATTTTCAACCTTGTTGGTTTTATGTCTGATATAATTCATAAATTTGACTAGAAATTTCAACATAAAATTAACTAATATGATACCTGAAAAGTAATATGTTGGGTATTTTGTATTACTTATCAGTGTTCAAAACAGGTTTCTTATTATGTAAAGTAAGGAAATAGTAAATGAAAATTTTAAGATGTTCATTTTTCTATGTGTCATATTTTACATGCTAATGGAATAGCAGCATCTCAAAAAGTTTGAGCTGTTGTATTTGCTATTTTAAACTGATGAAATTTTTGGATAGATGAAAAGTATAATCTTATACTTTCACTATATACATATAATATTATATGCATGCACATATATCTTATGCTTTCACTATACACATATAATTTTATACACATGTGCATATATCTTATGCTTTCACTATCTATGTGCATACATTGCTTCTAAAAACCACGTGCTGTGTTAAGAGAATGAGATTAATACATTATTTACAAATATTTGTCTTTTTAAGCTATCCTTGTTAGATTGAAATTATCATTTTTGTGAAAGACAATCTCTATTTATTTTAAAACTTTGAAAAATGATTTTATGAATCTCATTATTAAAATTTGTAATCTGATCTTGGTTTTTAAGAAATGTGTTTGTGTACTGTAATGTCTTGTGTGTTTTTAAGATTTTAAAATATTTTTTATTTTTTAATCATATATTTTTAGTTCAGTAGGCTTTTTAAAAAATATTTGAAGTTGCTTTTTTATTGGGAAAAGGAATAAATGAATTCAAATATAGTAATTGCATTTTTTCTTGTATAGTGAATAAATACGTTAGGTATAATTGTATAATTTCCCATTAAAAATAACTTTTTCATAGCTTTATTTGTAATTTGAGTACAACTTAACTTGAATTAAATTAGAAACATGTGAAATAATGAATCTAATTTTAGTTAAATTAAACTGTTTTGAAATTTTTATGTAATGTTGAAGGGAGAGTGGAATTTTTTATGCTGAGATATTATTCCCTCTGTGTTGTCTTTGATTCAAATTATCTTTTGGAAATTAGTGTTTCAAGGTGTAAGCTTAACATTAATTAAAAAAATATATGGTTAAATCGATTGCCATGGCTAGAACAATTAGCAATCAAAGCCTAGAAAATGGCTCATTATTTTTTTTTCAGAATTTTATTATTCAGTTTTTTTATTAATTATTTTTATATATATTCTGGTTATGTTGACTAGTTATTTATGTTTGAAATTATTGAAGTTTAAATTTATTTTTGATGCATTTACAAACAAAAATTTTATATATATCAGTAATTGCATTTGACTGTCCAATTCCTACAAATGTAATTATGTAATGGAATATAATTTGATCTTTAAAATAATAAAAATAAGTTGATTCAAGTTCATATAAAGGCATTTAAATGAATTAGAAAGCATTGAATTTTTATCTTGACTTGTTTGTACATTGTAAAAATGTATGAAAAAGGGAAAATAATATCCAGCAAATTATATTTTTAAAAAAAATTATTTTACTGAGATAAGTGAAGAATATTAATTTATTCTTTTTTATATTTTTTTTAGAAAACTGAGTTTTGCATTGAATTTTACAAAAATGTGCTAACTATTTTTGTATAGTTTTAAAAACTGTGTTTGAAGTGTTAAATGAACCGTGATAAATTGTTTTTAGTGGATATTTTGTTGAGTTTCATTGTGATATGTTAGCTTTTTTACATGCTATTTTGTGCATTGTTGGTGGTGGAGTATATATTTTTCTTCTGTAGTATTTGAGTTATAAATGAGAAGGTTATGTCAGAATGTTGTTTAAAGTTATAGTTATTTATGTACATATGTGTCTAATAACCTTTCTTGGTGCACTATTTAGATTTGAATAAATATTTTTGCTTATTCCATTAAACTAAATATGAAGCACCCTTTTTTTATTAACAAATCAGGAATTCTATAGGCCTTTAGAAACCTGTAATTGCCTTAAAACTTCTATTTTTCTTTCAAACTAAACTTTTATTTTTTTAAACAAAAATACTCATTCTATTTTTGAAAAATAAACTGTATGAACTAATTGTGATATTTGTCATTGTGCATCTGTAATAAATACTGCATTTTGTCATTGTGTAACTGAATTGCATATTTGCCTTTATTGTATTTTAGAATAAATTTTTTATATGCTTTTGTATTTACAGTCTTTTATTTAGCTTATTATCTAAATTTTTCATCGAAGCATCTGTTTTCACAAATAGTTCATTTTTAGGTTCCTGTCTATTAACATTTTTACATTCGTGAAAGTAATGTTAATTCATTGGCATTTCTAGTTACCTTTTCAAATGAAAATTGTTTATTTTGTTGTAATTGCTATAAAAATGTATTTGCTGAGATTTTTTTAAATGTAAGTTGCTGTTTACCTTTCCCTCTGATTTTTTTAAAGATATTTTTAAACTTAGTTAATGGTTCAGTTGATTTTTTTCTGATTTTAGAAAAATTGCTACCTGTCAGAACTTTCATTTTTTAAAAATACTACTGGGTGTTTTTTTTTATTGGATTTTAGAAAATGCAGTAATTGAGATTTAAGAGGGAATAAAAGATACTGTGTTTTTAATATTGCTTTCATGATTTCAGAATGACTTTCAAATGTGGAAGCCTTTTGTATCACCTTCTGTATATTATGATGTTTCGTGAAAAAAGACAAAAAAAAAAAAAAAAAAGTAGGATAGCTCAAAGATTGAGGTGGAAATGCGAATTTTATTTTACCTTTAATGTACTACATTAGTTAAGAAATTGTTAGTTATAAGATTCATTTAACTCAGTTACAAGATTCTTCACCAAAAATTTGCTTTAGAGCTTGAATGCAATAACAATAAAAATGAAATGTGATTCACGCATTCAATGAAATGCCTGTCGTTTTGCGCTGAGTTACTTAACACAAAAGCATAATTTAATTGTGTTTTAGTTCATCACGCATGCGTATCAAATGAGTTGCTCATATCGTCATTGTGAAACAAATTTCTGCTATGTGCAAATAAAATATGCTATGTCCATGTTTGTCTCAAAGCAGTTTTTATTTGACAATATTCTGGCTGATGCCCATAGCATGTTTTTTTAGCAACTACAGTTCAGTGTATAATGTTTAGAGTCACATAGCAGTCTTTTTTTCAATTCCTACTAACTCACACTCTATTTATTTATCTTGGTGGAATTTTCAATCGTTATTAAAATATATTTTAAAGCACTCAATCGAGCTGAAATTTTATGTACATGATTATTTTGGATGACAATACACTAATTTAATTATAATTAATAAAAATTAATTGATTAAAACTAATTAATCAAGGAATTACAAATTCAGCCACGTTGGCATCATTTGTGGTGACTTAGCGACCATTTTGGCGACTTGTGTCAAAACTTTAAAAGATTTTTTTTTCTCACGTTTTAAAGCATTCAGTTGAACTGAAATTTTATATACACGATTGTTTTGGATGACAATACGATACTTTAATGATAATTAATAAAAATTAATTACCACTTATTGTTGTGATTCTGTCCTATGTTTATACATATGTATATTAATTGTAATTTAATACAAAATAGCAAAAATAAAAATTTTCTTTGTTGATCTAAGTAGGAATTGACTTAAAATTTTTTTTATATTACTTGTGTGTGTTATACGAAAATTTGGTTAGTAAACTAGTCATAATAGTCAATATGTCGAAATCTTCAAAAAGTGCATACAGCAGATATTAATTTGAAGACAAAGATATATGGCAGAAATAAATGTCTGATATTTATTGCTGGCTGTGATAACTCAATATAGATTATAATTCTATTAGCTGTCCTAGTCGAAACATATATATAGATTTGACGCTCAATTTCGTCAGAAATTGATGCATCATACAGAAAAATTGGCGTTTGCTGCAATTTACATCAACTAGGGGCCTCAAGTCTTTACATATCGTATTACATAAGTTGACGAGAAATGAGGTATCGAGGTTTTACATAATGAGGCTAGTCACCAACAGACCTTCAGTGATATCAGTTAAAACTATCCAGTGTTTGTGACAGTTGCATATAGATCCGAACCATCCATAAGTAAGCATTTAAAATTCTTTAATTTTAAATTTATTACCGAGTTTGTTTTGAACCTTAAAGAAAAATTAGTAAAATGACATACCTGCTCTGATATTCTCATCACCTGACCGTTATTTAGAATACTAGCTTATTGTGCATTTGTGACTTATTCGGATCGATTAGGATTGGTTAAAAAAAAAAAATAAAATTTCTTTAATTTGCATTAGAGGCTAATTTTATGGATGAATTAATTTTTGCCTTTACTTTTTACGGGTTAAATATTAAATGCTTAAATACTGTACATAATCGTACTTCTAGAAAACGACGACCACCAACTAGGTTGTTGGATAATGTTGAAAATGATTTAAGGGTAAATGGAATTAACCGATTGAGGGCTATTGCGTTGAATAAGGCCAGATGGTGCGAGTCAGCATTGACTTGCAACAGGTTTAGTGCTTAAGAAGAAGAATCGTTCTTCACGAACATCGGGAGCCAGGGAGTAAAATTATGGCTAAGTGGACAGATGGTAGTAATTTTGTCTCAAGTTGACTTAAAATTATTTTATTATAAAATAAAAGAGAAACTATACTACATGTTTTAACCTATAAACTATTTGAACTAAACTCAATGGCGCAACAGCCCATAAGGGCCAAGGCCTACTGTGCCCATCTCAGTATATGTGACCATTGGGGGCTGAGGTGATGAGCAGATGTCCCGATCAGGTGGTCAGTCTGAAGCGAAACCTCCAGTGCTTACTCCCCAAGCAAGCTTAGTATTCATTTATCGACCCACTGAAGGGATGAAAAGCTGAGTAGACTTTGCCAAGCCCGAGGATAGAACCGCGGACCTGTAGTGTGGAAGCGCGGCACGTCACTACTCGACCACTGGGCCCTTATAAACTATCTACTTTAGTGGAAATTTAAAAAGAAAAAGAGTTTATTAAATTAGGAAGGGTTTGCGTTAAAAGACCACAAGAGAGAGAGAGAGAGTCAATGAAATTGATGAACAATAACTTGCTTTATATTTAGTTCTTATCTTTCCTTAATTGCCTCACAAGAATGAAGCTATGCGGGCTGTTGGAAAAGAATTTTGAAAATTCTCGGTTTAAATAGAAGGATTCATGGTTGGTAAAGTTCCAAATCGAGTGGTGAGTTCTGATTGTACCAAAAATCTATTGTGCAGAAGGATGGGAGCGTGGAATAATTCATTGGAATAATTTTCCTAAATTCTTATGTAATGCAAAGGAATAATGTGGTACTAATTCAGTTACTGATATACCCGACTCAAACGTAGTTTAAAATTACGGTAGTCCTGCCTTTAGGGAGGCTGATGTACATTATAAATCTGTTGAGGCTTCAACTTCTCATGTTGGCGTAGTATTGAAGTTTCTAGAATGGGATGTCAGCTCAAACGTTGCCATTATCACTTTATCTTCGTTCAAAATTACGAGGTCAGTTGTCAATATTCTCGTGTTTCGTCGAAGTCTTGTGTCATTAATAAAACGATCAACTCATCCTTCGTATTATATACCTGGTGTTTTAAAAGTCGCGCACATCAATCTTTGTGATTGAGTTTTAAAGACAAATGAATAGTGTTTACAAACAGAATAAATGACAAACAAAGGTTGAACGGTTATCTTTATTGTCAGGTGTGTGTCAAACATGGTAATATCACAGTAAATGTTCAAAATGATGTTGGTTTTCATTGACACACAATCGAACTCTTTTTACCAGATTAATTGCACTTTACGAAGAATGTGAGAATTAATGTCCGATATTGCATGAAGGATGTTACTCTTTAAGTTCATCAAGCATAAGGGCATTATTCCTGACGATGACATTTTTCAGATATCCCAAAGAAAAAATTCCGGAATTGACAACGTGGTGGCCAAAGTCCGTTGGAAATGACACGATTATCGAAAAATTCAGTTAAAACTTTTATACTGGCCCGAGATGTGTGACACGTTGCACCATCTTGCTGCAGAAAAGATACTGTTCATCAAGTATATGAATTCCATAATGATGTTTATGCTGATGGACGGTCTTTTCATTGGACTTCTTTGTAAAGCGGTCTCCAGATCTCTGCCACTTTCGTTTTCTCTATGGACAGTCTACCCGATCGCTTCCTGTCTGCAAACGATCCTGTGTCACGGAACCGTTGCACTAAATGTATTATATCGTTGATGCATTTGGTGATGTTTCACCTGGAAATTTCTGCTGAAATACCGTAATGAGATCACACGGCAATGAGATTTTGTAGCGAAATAAAATTCTGCGATGGCTATTCTTTGCTTTTGGAAGAACATCATGCTCCTCCCGTTGTGCTCACCTGACTACAACTGACAATTATTTTGAAACTGATGCCTGATACGTTCAAAACTTCTTATAATGGGGTCCCTGCTGCCATCTAGTGACAGAAATTTCATTTAACGCCTTTGTTTTTAAGCAACAAGGATTATGACGTGGATGTGCATGACTTATGAAACATCCGGTAGCATTTCATAATTATCCACAGTACTTGCAAGAAGTCCTTATTTTTTTTCGTTTGGTAAAAAAAATAGCGGATATCCACAAAAGTATTTATGGTATGTCTCTAGAGATATAGTTCTTAATTTTGCCAGAATAACTAGATTTTTTGCGGAACACAGTTACAAAATAAAACAGTATAATTTTCTTAAATATTGTATTATATTTATAAGACACTTTTTATATAGTTGACGTATCAAGCAATAGCTGGTAAGTACCAGTAAATGAACCATATATTTCCACAGATAAAACGAGGTATAAATTTTCTTCAAAGAATTTCAATTTTAGTATATATCGATCTTAAAAGACGACCCCCAAGCTATAAATGACTCATGAAAGTTTAGATCCAATATCATCTGGAACAAATTTTGTTATATATCACTACAAAATGCTATTTTGAAGTGATATAGGGTAGGATGGTTTATTACGGGATATTGATGACGAATCGCTAGGTACAAAATGGAGCCCATCTGACGAGCTTTTCAACAGCGAAATTGAGGGTGTTTGTGAGGAACTATTTGCCTTATAGGGGACGGATGGGAGAATTTTGCAGGATTTTAAATGCATTGGAGAACAATTTGTTTTATTTTATAATGGTTTTAATTTGTATGAACCTAAAATCTAATTTTTTGTATCTTCTATTTTTTGAAATTCAAAAATTATTCCACTTTTTCTTAAATTAGATTTTTGGGCTCGATGATTTCTACAAATATATTCGGGATCTGGTCATATGTGTGAAATAGTTGCGCTCATTTCCTCTTCTATATTTATTAACCTTCTAGTCCAGTGATTCCCAAAGTGCTCTAAAAGTGGTCTATATAGACCCTCAGGGGTCTATGACGAAGTGCAAGGGGTCCACGTCAACGAAAAAATAATTTGGGGGTCTATGAGGTGTAAATGTGGGATCTACGATAGTCGTTCTCATTAAACCAGATTGTGACTTTAATACAAAAAATGTCAGATTATAAGAATTAGGCACTAGGACTATAGGCACTAACGTTTAGTTTAAACTAACTAAAAAAACTTAAAAACTAAAACTAACTTAAAAACTTAGTTTTTACTAACTAAAGTTTAGTTTAGAAACGGATGTCTATAATTTTGGCTTAAGCAGATATACCTGTTATTTATTCCATATTATGGAACGTCTTGAGAAAGTTTTTAATTGTTTTTCTGATTGAGAAGGAGTTGCAATGCGCTTGCCAATCTCAAAAAAAAAAAAAAAAAAAAAAGACACTATTAACCGAGGATATATTTGTGGTTAAACCTGACAATATTGATGTCAAATGGTGAAAATTTGTTATTGCGTTCCCAGATTAATCTCTCACACTAAAAGCTTTTTTGTCTGTTGCTCAGTTATATATATATATATATATATATATATATATTATGTATTAATTAAATTTTAATTTAATTAATTAAGGTGTGTTTTCTTAAGTTTTAAACATCATACTTCACTACAGTTAAAAATTTAAATCTTTTAAAAGAAGTAGCTCTATACCTACTGTCAAAAACACATTTCAGTTGATGAATTTGCAAAAATTTAATATTAGGTAAGTAGAGGTCTACCCCAAACCGAAAAACCTGTCAAGGGGTCTATGAGGCAAAAAAGGTTTGGGAACCTATGTTCTAGTCGAAGCAGCGTTAGCCCATGGTCATGATCTTGTGGCCGGTGTGTCTAGAGTTCGAGCTCGTTTTCGAGTTAAATTTGTCGTGGCTCAAAGTCCTCCCATTGTCATAGTGTGGTAATTTGGAAAGGGGAGGGCCAGCTCAGGTTTCGTCCTAACAACTTGATCCTAGCCCAAAATTATGAGTTCCTTCACCAATAGCCCTCGTGTTGCTTTATAGCGCTATGTCAATAAACAACCACTCATTCATGTTTAGTCTTTAAACAGCAAGTTCGCATAAATACGATGTTTCAGATTTTTATGAAATGATAAGATATTTAACTATATATATAAAATATTTAATTATTTAATTGAAATAAAACTTTATGTTTTCTCAAAAATAGTTTTAAATTTTGCGTGAACAAACATCCAACATTCTTCAACTGTTAGCTCGGAAATTTCATTTTGAGATTATGATTCGTTGATAATGTAATGAGTTCTTCCTTTTAAAGCGAAATTTTAATAACTTGACTTGTTTTCAGTAGAGAAAATAGATTTCATATCCAGTCATAGTTTTCTATATTCAATGTGGGAAAGTATTTCTCAATTCTTTCTTGTATTAATGCTAAATATTGTGTTTTGTAAGAATTATTTCATCGATATTGCTATTTTGGACTGAAGGAAATATGCTGTCTTTTTTTTTTAAGTATTTGCATTTTCTCCTAAGAGATATTTCGCTGATTGTGAATTCTGAAATATTTTTATTTTTATCTTGTACACCATTATTTATGTTATTTAAATAATTTGAGATAACTGAAACTGAACTGAAACTGAAATATCTAACGATATTTGGTTTTAAAACTGTTGTTCTCATCGATTTGGCACCTAGAGATAATCACTTCATTTTAGTAAAGTGTAGTTTTATTGTGGCAAACTTTTGTAACGAGCTTCTGTCAATGCAATTTTTAAAAAATATATCGTGTGCTTGTATAAGAAAGGTGCTAATTTACTGTATTGTAATGAAGAGGAATTTGACATTCATTTTCGTTAATACAAGTTTTTTTTTCGAATCTAAAAAATAATTGGAATATTACCTATAACATTTTTTAAATTATTGTTTTGTTCTCCCTATTGCGATTATTCAATATTGTTAATGCTTGCACTAGCACCACCAGCACAAGAATCATATTTTCGTTTCAGAAATTTATCCATTTTTTCCGTTTCGAATAGTTATTTTTAATTCTTTGAAGAATATAGCTGTTTAATTTCTAGAAGGTCAATTTATCGTAAAAGAAATTCTACTTATAATCACAAAATAATATATTTTATGACTGATTGATTGAATATTAACGTCGCACTGTTCAGCTACACGAGGGCTTTTGGTGACGGACCACGTAATTTTGAACCATGGTCAAGTGACATGGACGACACTTGAGCTGGCACCCCTCTCCTAACTACCACACCACACCAACGGGAGGACGTTTCAGCTCTCGACAGATTTAACGTGCATCGCTGCCCTACACGGCGGGTCTTTAGTGGTACTGGGCTCGAACTCGTGGCAAGGCAAGCCACGATCCGATACCTATACCACTCGACTACCGCGGCCACTATATTTTATGACACTGACCACCTAATATGTTGGACTTATTTTAAGAAAAATAAAAACAAATAGAAAATAGGAAGAATTTTATTTACTTCTGTTATTCACCTGTTTGTATGCAGACTACAACCAGTAGTGCACACAGGAATTTTTCAAGGGGAGGGGGTCTGGGGTTGAAAGTTCACTATTCTTGTGTATCATGCTTCTTTTGATTTTGTCGATTTTCGGGAACAAAATACAGTAAAAAACTAATTATTGAATAAATAATTAGCATTAATTAATAAAATTAATCATTAACAACAAATAATTGATTAAATTTTTCGTACCATATACTTAAAATTGTAATCAATCGGAAAAAAAAATCAAGGGCTTTGGGGGGGTCTGTACCCCCAGGACCCCCCTTGTGTGCGCCACTGACCACAACCACTTGCGAAAGCAGATTTCTTCGAGTTCTCCGATAGAGTCCCATACAAGTCATCATAAGTATAAATAAAGATTATAAAACTAAATGACAAAGAACAATGGATTTTGGATCATTCACCCATTTTATTCGGTTTTTAATGCTTCTTGACGTGCAATTTTTTTTAAAACAATTTCTCTAAGTTCATGGAATTCTAATGTTCCATAAAATACCAGTTAAAAACCACTGTTCTAAAACGATGTTACTAACAAATTTTTAGCAACAAACCTCATTATTTCGAATCTTTAAATTAAGAGCTTCAGCTGGTATTTACCCTACCAGGTTTTTATATCATTGACACTTAATGAATTTCACCCTACAATTACATTAAACTAATTTTCACAGTTTGTCTGATGTCATTCCATACATTGGTATTTTATTGAATTATGATTTGAAATTCGTTGGTCTCCAAATTTGTGATCCCATATGTAATACTATTATGGCTATTTTCACGTAGCGTTATGTATAGTAACAAATAAATAAAAAATCATTCCTCGCTAAAATCAATTGATTGACTAATTTTTGTTTTATTTCGTAAGCATACACTGATTATATAACCTTTATGTAGATCACTGCACTACAAATATTGCAATCATTGTTTCGAGAAATGTAGATATTCTACAAAATCATGAATATTATCCTCTTAAATGTCTTGCGAAAAAATTTGCATGTAACGGAAAAAAAAATAAAAAATAGAATTAACCCGGAAAAGGTACTATGGTTTACAGGTAGAGATTCATTGATTCGATGGCAAAGTGCTTAAGATTGTGTGTTTTTGTTTAATGCTACATAATAGGACCCTAGTATTATAGCTCCAACGCTAGTATTATATTCTGACAGCTATTTTATGTGTAGAGCAGGATTTTTTTACTATACTTATCGTATCCTAGTCAATCAATTTTTTCGGGTTTAAAATTGTTCTATATTTCGTCTCTTATACCATAATGATAAATGAACTTTCATTTTGCCTGTTAAAGTGAAAATTTGCTTATTTATAGAATGTTTTCATATATTTAAAATGTAGCACTATAAGCTGATACATAAATTGCTACGTCTCACATTTTAATGAAAATTTAAACATTTCTTTGTTTTGAAAATGTGTTCCGAGTTTAGTTCGGGCTTGAAAATGCATGAAAATGCTTGAAAATGCATAGTAGTTTCTCGGGAACGTTGTATTATTTCGTGTTAACTGATACTTCGTCTTAAGTGTTTTCGTGTTAAGCGAGTTTCACTGAAAAAATTCAAAAAGGTACTAACGCTTAATCTTATGGTTTTGCCCAAGTGTCGGCAACCTTTGCCACGCGGAGCGATTCTCACTGGTCCTCTACACCAGTGGTCTCCAACCCTCGGTCCGTGGATCAAATACTACCGGTTCACACAAGAAACATAAAATTATTTCCCTTTTATTTACTGTGGTATATTTTTCTTGGATTTCGGCTACTCTTTTTATGAAAATCACTTTATATTCCTTGTTAGAGATCACTTTATATTCATTTTTTGGTGTACCTATATTTTATTCTGAAGTCACGATAAAATACAATTAAATTAAAATTATTAAATGAAAACAGTCTAAAATATAAACAATAAACGACCTCCCCCTCAGCGGGCCGCTGTAAAATTAACAAACGTTGACTGGTCCGTGGCGATAAAAAGGTTGGGCAACACTGCTCTACACCACCCTAGAAAGCTATGAGATAAAGTTAAATCACTGTGTTGTGTGTTTCTCGCATATATTTAGGATTATTTCTTACTTTCAATTCTTTTTCTTAAAATGATGCAGCTAAATCTGCTTTTGTAAAAAAATTTTATTTTGTTTTGTTTAAATGGGACTTATTCTTTAGCGTTAAATATTCAAATTCAAACGATTGCGTAATATTTGTAAAATAAAACGTTCTTCATTGCTACTTCGTAAAAAAAGTATTATGAATTACTGAAAGCAAATTTTACGGAATTATGAAAAGATCTGGAAGATAACTCTGCACCGAAAAATTGACAGCTGTTTCAAATTGTTGTACGTCATTGTCGGAGAGATTTAATTGTTTGAAGAAAATTTCCTGTGTTCTTTAATCTTTTTGTGTTCTACATATATATGTGAACAAATTTTTTCTAATATAAAATGTATTTTGAGTCAGTCCGCACAGAAATTATTTAACAACTGAACATTCGGGAATCATGCGTCAAATTGAAAGTCACAAATTATATCTTTCACATTACAGTATGAAGTAGAGTTTTGTAAGGGCAAAGTTCACATTAAAATTTTAATTTTTTTGTAACTATATTACAGGAATACTTATATTTTACGCTTATTTCTCATCTTGATAAATATTCTTAAAAGATACATAATATGTGTGCAATTTTAATTATTTATTTAAGTTAAAGGAATAGAGTTATATTTTATGTTGCTTATCTTTATGTTAATAAATATCTTTAAATGATGCATAATTAATGTATAATAAAACTAAATATCTGAGTTTTTGACCTCTATTCCCTACTCTAATGCGACGTAAATGGAATTGTTCAAATATTTCCTATTGCGTGGCGCCCTGAATCATATTGGGAGATCGGATTGGCACGCCACAGCTAGAAGGTTGCCGATCCCTGCTCTTCCCTACTCGTGAGAATGAGTTAATATTAACGTCGCACTGTTCAGCTACACGAGGGCTTTTGGCGACGGACCACGTAATTTTAGTCAAGTGATGGACGACACCTGAGCTGGCATAACTCCCACACCACACCAATGTCAGCCTCGACAGATTTAACGTGAACGGCGGGTCTTTATGGTACTGGGACGAACTCATGACATTGCCATGGTTGGATACCTTTACCGCAGCCCCCTTCCCTACTCGTAGTGTGAGATGTTGTTAGCATGGGTATATATGTCGCAGGAAAATGACGAAATTAGGAATTTCACGAAATCTCTAAGGGGTAGGGTTAATTGACGGAAGATGTTAAAATAACTTTCTTCAAGGTCATTTCCATGATGAGAGTAATTGATTTTATCAAAACCTGAACTGTTTTAGTGAAATGATGAAATGAATTAGTCAGGATTTGCATTGGCAAAATGCTGTCCAGGGGGAAGGAGACACCTGGGGGGAATCGAGTACTTGTACTTCCTAACCATACCGGTAGTATTATCGATCCCCTAAATGTCAACTCATATCTTTAAAAAAAAATTGCTCCGTAGGATTAACATAAGGATTGATATTTTAGTGTGTAAGCAACCGAGAGAAAAGATGTTACACATAAAAAATACCTGCCTGATTTTCTAATTATTTGTTAATTAGTTTCGAATAAATAATTTGTATTTCATTGTTGTATTACTTACTTCTACGTTTAATAATGCACCATATTTGTTAAATAAACACTTTTAAACTCTTGATAACATTATTTCATCATTTCACTGAAACAGCTCAGGGATTCGTTCAATTCCCTTACTTTTATCAGGGAAATGACCTTGAAGAGACGTCATTTTAACCTCTCCCTTAGGGATTTGATGAAATTCTTAATTCCATCATTTTCCTGCGACATATATATGAATGCCTGGAATTGGAGGACGTAAAAAATGTGATATTTCAGCTTAGTGTTCATGTAATAGACAAATCGATAGCATTTCCCGGGTTAAGTTTTATTACCTCTTGCATATCGTCAGTAATTCATGGTACACAAATAAGACACTTTTATTGATTCGAAACGGAGATTACTATCACTTATAAATACATGTCACAAATTTTCCAGACTTTTGGGAAGTTCTCGATTAAATAGTATAGCACAAGGGCTTATTCTTAAAAAATAAATTCTTGAGGAAAACAAAAAACAAAAAAAGAAATCGCTGGAAATATTACTTTCTCACTCATATTTGATGTGGTTATCTTCTAGTTTGCAGGAACAGATACTATACCAATAAGCTACTGCGAACACGTCCGAGAAAATATGTTTCATTACATTTTGTTAAAAATTAGCTTACCAAATAGCAAAGAATATTTAATTAATTCTTAAAAGCTTCCTACATACGATACTATTATTTTAAACAACACTGGTAAAGTAAAATACATTTTCTTAAAAAATTCTTGTTGTATAAATCATCCAAACAAACTTCCCTCCTTCTCTATATGAAGAAGAAACAATAACAGAAGGAAATTTAATACTCTGAATGATTCATTTTCAAAGCAAGTGTTCGTCTTTCTTTTCGAAAAATCAGATAAAATGTAACTTTTAGATGAATAATGCAAGACCGAAATGATTTTATTAGATATAATACCTAATGAGGTTATAAGTTTGAATGGATATTCTTCGAAAAGTCTGCAGATAAAAGAATAAATGTTAATCCGAACTTTGCGTTTTTCCAGATAATTTTTAATAAGTTTTAGCATAAAGTTTAGAAATAAATAAATCGTCTTTCTCTTAATATTAAGTTTAAATGTTTCTTAGAGAATCTTTCTTGTTTGCGAACTTTTGTTAAATTATAAACAATTCTTACTCGTATAAAATACTTTTCCGTCATAGATATGGCGAACTATTATTCAATTATAATCCTTCATATAAGTTTTTTTTATTTCATTAATAAATTTTGTTTTAATTACAGTACCTTAATAATAATAATAATAATACTAATAATAACATATATTAAAAAATAAATGTAAAAAAGGAAAAAAAATAAGATTAAAAGAAAATAACCTTTTACTTTTTGCACTATAATGAAAAAAAAAAAAGAAAAACCAAACCATAATCAGAGTAGTTGGAATCTCTTTTTTTAAAATTAACTAATGATATTGAAAAAAAAAAGATATCGCTTGATTGTATTTTTTTTTATTTTAAGACTTTTAGTTTCAAATTTCGTATTTTGTTGAATAATAGAAGGCACGAGGCACATTTATTGTGTTTTTACAAGCATATAGTGAGAATTAAAAAAAAAGATAACTTTTTTTTGTATGTGAAACAATTTCGTGTAAAAAACCTGTAACTGACCCGTAACGTAATGCAATATTGCACGATTAAGCAATTATTAAAGAATAGTTCAAATAGTTGAATTTTTTTAGATATTTACTGTAATTATCAAAAGAAATAAAAAAGTACATCAATTTTTACGCGTCAAGAAATGTAAGAACTCTCTCTTTATCCATTCTTTTCTTCGAACTTTTTACTGTACATATTCTTACAGATTCCATATTTTTTTTAAACTATCTTAAAATAAGTTAAATTTTTGACGCACATTTTGTACTTGAATTATTTTCTGGAAAAAAAGGAGAGAATTTGCCTTAGGGATGTAACTAGAACTAGAAATGATAAAAATAATAATTAATTTCAAAGAAAGCGGAAAATCACATTAAGTGAAATAAAATAAATTGTTTGAAGAAGCTATAGTATGACCAAGAAAACTTTTATAAGTACACCAAGTATACTCAGAGAACAGAAAGACCAAGATACTATAACGAGGGCCATAATACAAAATGCCAAAGCAAATACAGTAAAAGTGTATTAAAGTCTTGCAAACATTGAAAAAGACAGTAAGCGCAAGTACTATAAAAATGACTTTTAGCGAACATGATAGAATTCCGTGTAAGAAATCATTCATTTCTAACGCAAACCAGAACAAGCTTCTGAAATATGCCAGAAAATACCATAAGAAGAATTTAAAATTTTAGAATAACATTCTATTTAAAGATGGAAAACAAAATCAAAATTTTTGAGACAAATCAGCCTAAAATTTGGAGATTAAAGAACGAAGAATTTAGTTACTAGAATTCAATTAATCCTTTGGGTATATCGGGGCAGCAAAAGTCGAAAAGTTTGTATTTATGAGTCTACATTGAAGACAATGGGTAACGGAACTATTCTGAAAGAAGATGTTGTCCTTGGCATTGATAAATTAGAAGGGTAACAAAGTAGAATATTCTAATTTGATAGTTATCGTAAATACAATTGTAGCCAATTCAACTAAGTGTTCATGGACACTAACTCGTGGCCACGGTTGTCGAATTGCGGGGTTTAGTTCTGATGCATCTGAAGATTCACCGTGAAGATAGAATGATGCATGTAAAATCTATTGAGCTCAAAGTCTTTCTGTTGAAAAGAATGGAAGTATGGAAAGCTCAGATATTGTCCTCGTCACTTAAACCACGGTTCAAAATTACGAGGTCCGTCGCTAAAAGCCCTAGTGTAGCTTCAAAGAATGATATTGATAAATAATTCCTCACTCACTCAAACAGTTAAAAATTACGAAAGAATACTTACTATATCGGGGATCATTCACCGCAGTCCCCTGACTTTAACCCATTGAGCATTTATGGAGGTATATTAATAAAAAAAAGTACGCCATTGAATCTTTCGAATGAGGAAGAGAGTTGAAACAAATACCATGAAAAAAAGAAAAATCTTGCTCAAACTAACCCAAAAAAAAATCACATTTATACTTAGAATATTAAAGAAGCTAATAAAATCCAAAGGTAAGCAAATGAAATGTTAATTGATCTTTTTTTTAAAATTTCATTTTTGTTATCTGTGTCCTCCAGTAACTTTTTAGACTCATAAAAATGAATTCACTTCTGTTTAAATTGATTTATACCTTTTTGTGAGTACTTTGTTCTCATTTAGTACTAATAGATTGTTGAATTTTATTATACAGCTTCTTGATACTAATATTTACTTTAAAATTTAAGTGCATGCCACATCTGAAATAAAACCTTCTAGAATAGGTATTTTCTTTTTATTAGTCTACTGGAAAACAGATACTATTTATACAATTTTTTTTGCTTCTTACTGCATTTATAATAATTTGAAATGACATATTTTAGTTAGCACAGTGTTTCTCAAACTTTCAATACTGGCGACCCAATTTTCAATCATAATTTTTGTCGCGCCCCCTATACAACAATAATATATTTACTGCAATAAAAATGCAATTTGACGCTAAAGTTACATTGCGATCTCAATTATAAACTGTATAAGTATTAAATTTTGTATACGTTACTTTTAAGTAATATATATTTTAAGAAAATTACTTAAAATATATATTACTTACTTATATATATTATTATGTTATTTTTTTCTCTAATTTTTAATTGGAACAGATCACAAAATGATATATTTAATTAAAGATATATTTCCTTCAGCATCTATTTCTCAAAGTGCAAATGTCATTAGAAAAATTGTCTAGTCTATGTTGCTCTCTATCATATCCATCACATTTGGCATTATCGGGTACGTTTGCGTGAGTCTGGGCAACCTATCGGACGTCTGCGCAAAACATGTAAAAATGCTTTTCCTCGTACAATTCCAGTCAGTTTTGGTCGACTCGATACTTCTATAGCTACCGAATCTAGCTTGAATGTTCATTTTTTAATTTACACGTTAATTGTAATTCACGGTAGTTAAGTATTTACGGCAGTAGATTAAAACAAAATCATACATACATTTTTAAGTCGTAAGCGAGCATTCGACGATAATAAAGGATTAACAAGTACACAGACGAGCATGGTTCCGAAAATTAAATCAAGGAAACATTCTCAAAAATACTTAAATTTTGGATTTACCACTACTGAAGTAAATGATGGGGAAAAAAAGCCCCAGCTCGTTATGTGTTAAAACTTACAAATCTGTAGAACAACATGTGAAAATTGTTCTTAAAACCATGTAAAAACATTTAGCCATGTTGGCAAAGAATTTTAAAAAGTATTTTCTTGATGAGGACAACTTGGTAGCAAGTTACGAGTGGATTAGGGATCTATTTCAAGATACTCCAGAAGGGCTCTCAACTTCAGAAGAAGAAATTTTCATAATTTCACATCCAAAAATTTATGATTCATAATTTCACATCCTCACATGAAAAATTAAAAAGCAATTTTGTAATAAATCTCTTTTTGAATTTTGGATAGAGATGGATGGTGAATTTTCTGCACTGAAAACAAAAGCACTTCGTATTCTATTACCATTTTGAAAATCCTACCTATGTTAAGTCGGATTTTCTGCGGTGGCTGCTTTGAAGACAAAATATAGATCTCAGCTAAATATAGAAAAATAACTCAGAGTGTCAATATCTGATATTAAACCTTCCTTTGAAAAACTTAACTCTACAAGACAAGCCCATGGAAGTCACTAATAATTATTAAACTTGTTCTAAATTTAGTATTAAGAAATTATTTATAAAATACCTGTTCAGTACTGATACATTAAACTTATACTGGCTGAAACAGCGGCTCTTCGCACGAGTTCATTTTTTAAAAAAATATAACATTATTCTTGATATAATAGCTGAACTGTGTAAGGAGAGTAAAACTGCGTGCACACGACATTGTATAATGTAAAATGATTTTTTTTTAGATGAATGCTGTAATTGTAAATAACTGTTTAAAAGAACTGTAATTTTAAACCTCACAGAATTAGCATTTAGAATTAATGTTAAATAATGAAAAAGAATATAAAATTCCAATGAAGAATAATTGTGTTACTTTTTAATATTTAAAGCGAGAAGACATCAAAATGTTTTAAATTGGGAGCTGGCGCGCACTCGATACTAACGCTAATGGTAGTGCGGGGAACTCAGTCACCCCAATCATTTGTTTATAATTATTTTTACTCTACACGATACAAATCTGAATTCCAGTGAATAATTCAATTAAGAGAAAGTATACTTACCGGAACATTCAATTTTTCTTTGATGATTTGAGAAAAAATCTAATAAAACTGAACTAAAATTATTCAAAAGTGCAAGACCTTATCAGCAAAAGTGCAAGACCGACGCAAATCAGAGTACTTTTCACTAATATTACAGAAATGTTATTTGCTGGCAAAGCTGTCATATTTTGTTCCAATTTATTGTAGTTTTAATGAGCTTTCATGATCGAGTGAGTGAATATTAACGTCGCACTGTTCAACTACACGAGGGCTTTTGGAGACTACCTCGTAATTTTGAACCATGGTTAAGTGACGAAAACGATACTTGAGCTGGCCTCTTTTAACTACCACACCACTCCAACAAGAGGACGTTTGAGATCTTGACAGATTTAACGTGCATCTCTCCCCTACACGGAGGGTCTTTAGTGGTACTGGGCTAGAACTAGTGACACCTTTTTGGTGATCAACAAATAGCAAGTTGAACTTTTTCTTTCTTGTGTCTTTTTGACAAGGCGAACTGAACCTTATGGTACACTTAGGGCTTCATATTTCAGTTGATGGAGTTCTTTAGGAAACATTTGAAAATTTTCCTTTCGTTTCATGTTCATCGTGTTTATCAATCATGAATAATATGCATTCTTTTGCTTGATCGGTTTCAACTTCCTTCAATAGAGATCACAGATGCCCCGCGCCACTGCTCCCGGGTTAAAAGTGTATTCAGAAAAAAATACGGATGTTCTAAAAACGATTATGACGTTTTTCACTATGCTTTATATGTTTGAGATTACTCTTAAAAATAAATCTTAGCCAAATAATTCTTCGAATCGATCAATTCTTTTCCAAATATCGTAAAACTCTTCATTATTTACAATTTCCCTAAGCGAAAAACAAATACATAAAAGATGGGATGGAACTAATGTAGAAACGATACCAGTAAGTTTGAAGGTCAATCAAATGATCAGCAAATGTATTATGCTGCCTAGCTGAAAAATGAATCATGTTTTCCTTTTCTTTCTACAACTAATGTACAGTATTCAAATAATTACAGTGATGTGAAATGTTTATCTTCTTAGAATTTTTCTCAGGGTCTGGGATTCGTTTTTTCTTTTAACGAGTAATATTTTATGCAAAAAAAAGAAAAACGCCAGATGATAAACATAAATTATATCAGTGTTGTTGTGTATTTTTTTTATTATGGAAAAAGTATTTTGTTTCACTTCTTTTCGGTTATTTTTTTTAAAAAAAATCTGTAAATTTTCGATATGCTCGCGCCCCCAGGGGGCGCGCCCCACACTTTGAGAAACACTGAGTTAGCATCTCATCAGATGAATATAAATTATTTTACAATATTTCGACGTCACAAAAATATTTTGAAATAACTGAAATAAAACGTTAACCGCATAACTTTTTTTTAACGAAATTGTCAAGTTTTGTAATTTTAATCAAAAACATAAAAGAAATAAACTTCCTTTTTACTAGTAATACAAACTTATCAACATTTCATGAGCTTTGCCTTTATAAGGATTGAAACGGAAAAAATTACTCAGTATTTTCCATTGAAGAAGTATTTCTATAAAGCTAGGATAAATTATATCTTCCAGTACATTCATTGATGAAGTGCTGGAAGCTTCCTAAGTTGTATCGCCCAAGCATTTCTCCCTATTTTAAATACTTTCTGAGTTTATACGGTTGACTTATTTCACAATACCTCTTCAAAGGCAGCATCTTAACCGTGGAGCAGTTGTCCCCAAGGCTATTCCTTCGGAAATTACTTCAGACTATTGCCGACAGCCAATGCTGTGCTTCAAGTGTGATGAAAACTGACCAACCGATAAACAAGCTAGAATAAACGAACTACTCAAGTTTGTATTTTGATGAATAAAATATTAGGAATATTTTTTCAGTGAGCTTGATCCTTTTTTGATAATGGAAATTGAAAAAGATTGATTCATAAAAACTGTAGAATTTCGTGAAAAAAAATAATGAAGTACTCGTACACTTATAAGTAAGTCGAGTTGTTATGACTATGGCCTTGTAAGTGGCAATGGGTAAATCAAAAATAAGGATCGAGTTACAATTTGATCAAATACCTACCATGTGGAATAAGAGAAGCTACGAGGGGGGGATAAAAAAAGGTTACAATTCGAATAAAGAAATATTTATTAACAATAGACGGAAAATACAAAAGGGAATTATGAGGCATATGTGCCTATCACTTTTCGACATAATCATCAAGTCTTTTTAGGCATTCATCAGAAAACAGAACCAACTTGCTTAACCCATCTTAGTAGAAATCAGGTCCTTGTCCATTGAGCCAGTTCTCTGTGGATGTTTTCACAGTACAGTCTGAAGAGAACCGAAATGATATGCTGCACGCTACCATAGGTAAGTCCCAGCTCTGACGAGATTTCACGCAGAGTTTCCCGTCAATCATTTTGAATCATTTCTTCAACTCGTGCCGTGTTGATTTCTGTTGTTGAAGAACTTGGTCGGCCGCTCCTTGCCGTATTGCAGTTTTCGACATCCTGCTTACCTGATTGAAAAGATCGACACCATTTCGCTACATGTTGTCTGCTCATTGCTTCTTCACCACAATCTTTCACGATTTGACTGTGAATGTCAGATGCGGACACATTGTTTGCCCATCAAAATCGAATCACGGCTCGTACTTCCAAGCGAAACCAATTTTCTAAACGTCTTGCCATTTCAATCGTCCTGAATCGTCTGCGAACTTTACCTACCCGCACACTAGCTGTATGACAAGTAGCGCCATACGTCTCCACTTGGGTGAAAAATTTCTCTACAATGCGTAGTTTTCTAATGCTGTGGTTTGCAACCTCTCTTCTTTTTTTCTGATCATCCCTCGCAATATATTTTCAGTAGAACTGGATCTGAAAGTTTTCACGGGTTGGAAAATTGGGAGAATATTGTTCCAGCTCAGATATCTTTCCCGTTACTCGACTAGGGTTCAAAATTACGAAGACCTTTGCCAACCCTTGTGTAGCTTTTAGGGCTGTGCTGTGTTCATTATCTCTCTCTCAAAAGCAACCAAATTCTGCTACTGATGTATCCAGTACTTTGATATACAACGGCCAATTCTTTTTTATTGTTTTTTGTTCAAAATTTTCAAACCATCTTGCATACTTACATTCAATTTGTGGGTGTTTTATGGTATATTATATTATATATATATATTCAAAATTCACGTTTTTTATATATATAAATATATGCGTGTACGTTTTGTATTTTAAAATTTTTGTACATATGTTTACGTAATTTTTATTTATATTTGTATATGTGTGCATAGTATTGTTTATATTCTTATAATTTTTTTGAAATCCTGTTTAAGATTGAATATAACTTTTGTTTTTCTCTAGGTTTTCAATAAAAGAACTCAATGTACTTTTGCTCTCCTTTTGAGACTTCTAGTTTAATGCTCTCTTTCTTTTCTTCTTTCAAGTGAAATTACTTTGTATACTCCATATTATTTATAAGTGCATTTGTTTTTATTAAAGCTTTTCCTTACTGTATATGCCTCTGTTAAGGCTACACAGTACCCTAAAAATTTCATTTTTACCGAAAATTTTTTTTGCATGTTTTGGTGGCCCATATCATTGAGATGCTTACAACGAAATTTCGGATCTGTTAGCAAATTAGTTTTTAAGATATTTGAAGTTTTATGAGCCATGCTTTTGGTTTCGGTTTCCTTTTAAAGCATTTTTTCACACTTAAGTTGAATTAATTAAGAATATTTTTGAGCTTTTAGTTTGAAATGGTTATTAATTCCAATTTTCATTACTAAAATCATTTCTGCTTGATTATGTTTTGAGTTTTTTGAGTTCTCATAATTAATTAATAAAGATTCATTTCATGACCAATTTTTGCTATAAAAATAGTTTATATAACTTAAAAGCTTTATCATTAATTTTTTCCTGTAGAGAAAATGCTATGGCAAATGCGTTTTGGGTTTCTGTGAGAAACAATATTTCGAAGAGATGGAATACTACTGAAAATGATGTATCTAAAAATCAGTCCTCAGCTGATTCTGCAATTAGACTTCCGAATACAAGTATTCTGAATTCAAATGCTGCAGATATAACTGAATATTTCCTTGATGTACCAAACTACATTATACTAAACATATTGTAGTGTTTTATTTTAGTATTTTAAAGTCGTACGACAAGAGCTAAAACTTCCTAAACTGCCCCAATTTAAAACTGAAAAAAAATTAAATTTTATGAGCAAACCTGACTACTTTTAGCTTAACTTAGTATCATTATTATTTTGTACATAAATGCTTCGTGTTTCAAAACTTTTGTGAAATATTAGGTTAAGATAAAGCTGAATAAACTGACCTCTTAACAAATGCTATTAGTATTATGCAAAAATATATTTTGAATTAAAAATATAATTTTCAGTCATATTTAATAAAAATAGTGTTTTAATGTAGAACATACATTGGAAAATAACATATTAAAAAATAAGAGTTTTACGGGCATTATAAGTTTTTGTTTTATGACTTACAAACTTTAAATGCGTTTTTCTCAGACTTTTAATTTTGAAGGTATAAGTGCTTTCTAATCCCTAAGGTTTTTTTCCTGTTCAAGATAGAGCCTTGAATTTTTTTTGCATATACTCCCAAATGTATTTTCTATAAAAGTTAGTATGGATTTAGGGCTGAAAACTCTAGTTATTTTTCTAAAAAATGCTAAAGATGATACTTTAAAAATTTTCGTGTTTTTTCCAGGCTTTTCTAGAAAAATAATTATTAAAAATCAATAAGGGAATAGATTTTCAAATTCATACTAAATATTGTTTGTAATAATCTAATAATCATAAATAACTTGAAATTACTAAAATTTTTTTAAAATTGTGTATTTTATAAGAGTTTGAAAAAACTTCAAAACTTCCTAATTTTTTAAAATTGTAAAATAATGGTTGGTCAAACTGACTTTTTGCTTATAGAATCAGCTTAATAATATAATCTAAATATAAAACATCAATTATTTTTACTGTAACTGTCTCCAAAAAATTTTTTGAAAAAGGGTACCGTGTAGCCTTAACTGTATGTATGACATGTTTAAAACTTAATGTTAAGTTTTCTTAAAATATATTCTGCGTGTCTCAACCTATTTGAAGTGTGTATTCCTAAGTTTCTTAAAATATATTTTGTATTCAACCTATTTTAACCTATAACTGCTATCTGGATCCATATTTGTATTATTATTATTATCGTGTGCTTCCAAAAAGCCATGTATTCGTTATTTTTTTTATGTAATCATAATATGTAATGCATAAAAATTCCCATTTTCATGCTACGCATTGTATTTTTTTGGTACTAATGTATTATTTTCTTGAAATCTTCGACTTGAAAAGGCTTTTGTACTCACATTCACGGACATTTAGCCCACCATAACGGCACAGTGCATCGGTTTAAAGTGGCATATGCCATTTAGTGCAAAAACGTGTCAATGTTCTGTAAAATTTAAACCTTTAATTATGACTGCAAATACTCTATATGAAAATCAAAAAGCTGGCGCCCATTGCTTTCTTTGGTGTGCTGGGGAGGTTATTTTTCGTTAAGGGAAACAAGTAATATAAAAAGAGTTAAGTCAATTCCTACTTTTAATGGATGAATATAAAGTATTTTATTAATGATTGAAAATTTGAACGATATATATATATACAAGTAAATATGTATATATCGTATATATAGAGTGAAATAATAGTAGGAGTTGAAAAAAGAGCATGATTTGTCTGCATTGTTGTAACAATGCACACCCGGTTTGGCTAGTGTGGCTGAAAAATCGGTTTTCGACGCCAACTTTTGTCACTGTTTTTTTTAACAGTTACACTGTTAAAACAATGGAGACGAATCTAAGTTGGCGTTAAAAACCGGTAATTCATTAAATTTAATTTACTTAATGAATTAATATTTGAAAAACTGAGTTAACATCACAAGTGCCATCCACTACAAGTTTGAAAAAATTTATATGAACTTGATTGGAGGAATAAAAAGTATTTTATTAACGATTGAAAATTTGAATAAGATAACTATGTATATATATATATATATATATATATATATATATATATATATAGAGAGAGAGAGAGAGAGAGAGAGAGAGAGAGTGAGCTGAGAGTAGTAATTGAAAAGAAGGGTTGTGATTTTAAGCCCTATTCTGTGAACTCAGTCACGTGTGTGTGGCTTTCCCTTTAATTTAAAAGAAACCGAAAATGTCGTAAATCTAAATAAATCAAAGACTTGGTTTTTTTTGGAATGAAAGAGACTACTGAGCATTAAAATTAAAAGTTGCTATGTAGCTTATCGTGGAAATCGAGAGAATGAGGAACCAACTTAAATATTGTTTTTGTGATTTGTTCATAATTAAATTTTTTGCCTGAATTAACACCACTCTAGAGCTATAGCAAGGTTTTTAAAAAATATTGTATAATTTTTTTGAATTTTGATCAAATGACGAAACCATCAGCTAAAATTAACATCTTGGTCTCCTTTCTCAATACATTGAGTGAAGATTTTAAAAACTCATTTAAATTAACTATACAGCTGGTTCTATTATTCTCAATGAATTCTTTTCTATAAAAACTAGCTGCATGGCCTGGCGTTGCACGGGCTTTATCTACTTTTATAAATTTTATCTTTCTTTTCAATATCAGCACTTTCAAGGTAAACAGAAAGTGTCATGAAAAACGTAGTACAAGAAAATGTATTGATATCCACGACAATATATACCAAAAATCTTGAACTATTTCTCCGTTAACGCATAATTTAAACCAAACATAACAACAAGAATAACAACAAAAAAAACCAGAATTTAACGGAAATTGAGGAGGGCACGTCTCTCAATCCCCTATAATGCTATCTAGGTCATGTCTAGCTGCATGACCGGCGTTGCATGGCCTATGTAGCTTTTCGTGGAAATCGAGAGAATGAGGAACCAACTTAAATATTGTTTTTGTGATTTGTTCATACTTGAATTTTTTGCTTGAATTAACATCACACTAGAACTATACCAAAATTATTAAAAAATATCGCATAATATTGAATTTTGATCAATTGACGAAACCATCAGCGAAACTACATCTTGGAAAGAACATCTTGGTCTCCGTTCCCAATACGCTGCTTGAAGATTTCAAAAACTCATTTAAGTTAACTATACAGCTGGTTCTATTGTTCTCAATGAATTCTTTTCATAGAAATGTTAAACTTTCGAGTTACATATCACTACAATACTCATGGTCATTAACTACTGATCTGTTGCGGTTTGAATATAATTAGATTGTGATTGTGAAGCTTGCATATTGTTGCAATCAAGTCATAAGCTCAAGTACTGAGGACAAAATAGATCGTGCTGTTGGACTGATGTACATTAAGTTAAACAGAGTTCAAATTCTTCAGATTCGTGTGGAATTTTAATAAAAAGATTTCACTTCAAACGTCATCACCATCACTAGATCGTGGTTCAAAGTTATGCAAGAGGCATTGTTCTTTTTTCAAATTGAAATATCTTAACATTTCTCATTTAATGATATTTTACTGCTTTATTTTATGTTATGTATCTAATATTTAGTTTCTATGAAATATTCAAAAGACGAAGCACCATGAAGAAAGTAACTATCTTTTTTTGAAATCAAACATGAAAAAAAAAAAAAAAAAAAGCACCTTAATATTTATAAATTTAAAGTTGTAGAGCATATCCGCGGCTAGCAATTGCACACCTAATAATAAAATTTATAACTGCTGACCCCTCCCTCCACCTAGTGGTGATGCACACACACATGCTTGTGTACATCATTGAAAGGGACAATAAGGATTCCTAATCTCAATCCTACGATACATTCTGATAGGAATTCCCCAATTGTTATTCCAGACCTATGATATTTTGAAGTGTCTGAATCTGTGGCTTACTATGTATCATACATTTTCAATTAGAAAAGTGTCTGGTGACCTTGGTAAAAAGAAAGAGCATCAGCAATATGGTGACAGTCTAGAGATATACGAGCCACTTAAGCTTTGAATTATCTTATTGAAAAATGGTTACTAGATGACTTTATGAGAAGGATAATGAAACTGGGTGCAGGATGTGATCCGCATATCATTGAACTGTTTAAGTTGTACGCAGGATGACAAGAAGTGACCTACTGTCTTAACAAATAGCAATCCATCGTGTATTGAGTGTCCATCGTGTAACCACCACATCGGGTGTATTGGGTTGCACGTTTCCGTAAAACAAAAGTTAATTCAACCACTGGGGCTCCAGTCCCTTCAAACATGGATCCAATGACCATCTCTTCCAAAACTGAAGCATAATTCATTGTTGAATATTATCTGAGGATAGTCAACTGGCAACTAAGATGATCATTTATGACTATACTGTAGATCAATGGTTGCCAACGTTTAAAACTTCGTGGACCACTAAATGTATAACTTTCATATTTGGTAGGTCACTAATATAATTGACCGCTATATCGTGAACTACTGTAACTATATTGTAATTTTTATTTAAGTCTCTATTTTTATTTCCCTATCACTGAAAAGGAACTTCACAAAAAAAAAAGAACAAACCGACAGCGAAATTTACTATGGTTGCCAATTCTCATTTCAAATATTGCTAGACATATCTGCAAAACTAACTAAAAAAGTACTGAATTCAGACAAAAAAAACTTCGCTAAAATTAGTAGCTAAAAAAAATTTGAGAGAAAGAATAATCCATATTCCATAATTCTTTTTATAACTCGTCAAACTAAATTTGTTTAAAAAACATTAATTTTCCAATTTTTCTGCGGACTATCAGGTATTTTTTTCGGACCACCGTTTGGCAATAACTGCTTTAGATCACTTTGCCGATGTTGCGGGGCAAAGATTAACCCTTTAAAGGCCAGTGTGAGTGTACCTTCTCTTTGGCTAACGCGATGAAGTGGCGGGTGGTATGGAAGAGGCTGCATCATTCTGGATAGCGGATAACGATGCCATTGATGTAGTTTGTAATTATCACACGCAATTATCCGATCTTTCCTATCTCTGTTGCATCTTGATCTTATATAACCTTTATTTCACTAATAAGTTCCTTAAAAGAAGCTCTTTTGCAAAACCATATCTATATTGAGTATATAGCGGCCTATTACTCTCATTGACCAATCATCTTTACGCATCCCGATAATGTGACCAAGAGTTCGAATTCACCCAAATATCTATAAGATCTCAACAACATGATAGTGGTCTTATTGGTTGTATTTTAGGAACCACAATGTGTGTGTGTTAATAACATAATAACTCCAGTTACTGGGAAAAAAGCGCCTACGGCGCTGGTGTCCGCGAGCATCTAATTTTAGTTAAGAACTCCCGTAATTGCTGCCTATTTTATCCAAAGCAAACTGTGCAGTAGAAAACAGCGTTTCGAACCAGAACATAACCGAAAACCGAAAAAAAACCCATTATTTTGATCGGAACGAAAACCAGAACTGAAATGAAAAAAAATATCGGTTTATTTCGGTTCGATATATCTTCAATGATTTTGATACTGTAACCAACTTATCAATATTTTCTAATTTAACGTCAACCATATAATTATCATCATTACATGTCAACCATATAATTACATTTTTGTTTATGAATTATATTTTTAGTAGAAAAATAAGAATATACATAAAATAAAATTATTCATTTGGAACTGAGCCGAGAACTGTTATTTCTGGCGGAATGAAAATCGAAACTAAACCGATACATTTTTTTTGGTTGAACCGGAACGAACAAAATTTCGGTTCGAAGCCCTGATAAAAACACGCGCTATGGCTAACGTGATTGAAGGTTCCGTTTTCAGATATCCTTTACTATCCTATACCCAAGCACAGCTAAAATATATAGTTTCAAAAATAGAGAAATACACTATAGCAATTTAAAAAAAAGCCACGAAAAATAAGTTTAAAAAAGTATTATTGTAATATTTAATAACGTGGCGACGACGGCATTTAGGCAAAAGCAATACGTATCTCACACACGCAAGTTGGTCAAAAGCTTATTGTCTAATTTTATCAATAAAATCGAAATTAAGTCTTAGATATCTGTTGTGGAGAATTTCATTCTTATTTGAAATCTATACTAAATATGAAGAAAATTTGTTCTTTTGAAAAATATAAGACGGAGAGCAAGCTATTTTCTTGAACTTTTCATTAATAAATAAAAACTATCATGAAATTTGCACCCCCCTCTTGAATACCCATACTATTACCTAAAAATTAATAAATAATCCTGTTAGTCAGTGACACAAACAAAGGCGAGAGGTCCACGGGTCTGGTCCCCATCATTGTCCTTAATTTTCTTTTGATTGATTATAATCTTATGTATACAATACGTAAAATTTATAACTAAGTATTTATTATTAATAATTTATTTTATTGATTAATACAAATTATTTGTTCAATAGTTGATTTTTTACTGTATTTTGTTCTCAGCAATCGAAAAAATCAAAAGAATATGTTTGGTGGTTTATTGGGTATAATACGTGAAGGGTGAACTTCTTTGGCTACCCATGAACCTCCCCCAGCTCTGAAAAATTCCTGTATGAACCACTAACGTTAGATACGACCAAAGTTAGTACTCACTACAAATTTAATAACTTACTTGCGAAATTTCAAGATGATCCGATTATTTTTGTAAGAGAACTTAGTTTTATTTTTTTCACGAAATAGTGTATACAGGAGGTACCGAAACTTAACAATAATCGGGTACGAGGTGAAAGATGGGGCTATATCTGTTCCGGGAAAAATATAAAAAAAATTCCCCTGCAATTGGTTAAGTGAGGAGGAGCACACATTTTCGAAAATGTGAAAAACTGACACTCTCCATTACATCATTAGCGCAGTGACCCCAAACTTCACAATTTTACGATGATTTTTTTCACTGACATTACCTTACATAACCGTTCTATTAATCGAAGTCACAAATCGGACGAAAAACTTTGCTGGTTTAGTCAAAATTAATGTAATTTGTGTGAGTCAAGATTGGAGAAAAAAATGTCACCTAACTTTGACTCTCCATAAAAAGAAAACTATTACACACAACCCCAGGCAAGTTTCTCAAAAATTGGCCCATTTAGTTAAGATTCAACAATGGTACAACCACTAGTTCTTTTCTATTTATTACAATCATAGAGAATTTTTTTTATTTGCAGAACATCTTCATTTTAACTCCATTGTTACCTTCCATCACATTATTAGGTACTGTGACCGCAAATTCCATAATTTCCCTGTGATTTTTTTCAATAACGGGATCTTTCATAGCCGTACTACTAATCACAGTCACAAATTTAGTAAAAACCTTTACTGGTTCAGTTAAAATTAACCAAAAATTTGCTTAGAATTGTTCGTAATTTTTTTTCTTTTTATGAAGCATCAAAGTTAGGTGACATCATTTTCCCAAACAAGCTAAAACTATGTTAATTTTAACTAAACCAGTAAAGGTTTTGCTCCATTTGTGACTGTATTCACAGTCATAAATGAAATAAATGTATGCTATTTAATAGGACTCTTTGAAAGATCCCGTTAGAGAAAAAAATCACAGTGAAATTGGAGAATTTGCTGTCACCGTACTTCACTGAAGTGATGGATAGTGATAACAGAATTAAAATGATGTTCCGCAAATTAAAAAAAATTCTCTATGATTGCTATACGTAGAAAATAATAAGTGTTGTCCCATTGTGGAATCTTAACTAAATGGGCCAATTTTTGAGAAACTTGCCTGGGGTTGTGTGTAATAGTTTTCTTTTTATGGAGATTCAAAGTTAGGTGACATTTTTTTCTCCAATCCTGACTCACACAAATTACGTTAATTTTGACTAAACTTGCAAAGTTTTTTTGTCCGATTTGTGTGTGACTGCGATTAATAGAACGGTTATGTAAGATGATGTTAGCGAAAAAATCATCACAAAATTGTGAGATTTGTGGTCACAATTGCTAATGATGTGATGAAAGGTGTCAACTTTCCACATTTTCGAAAATTTGCTCGTCCTCACTCAACTAAATGCAGGGGAGTTTTTTTAAAATATATTTTTCCTGGAACAGATATGACTCCACCTTTCACCTCGTGCCCGATCATCGTTGTGTTGCGCGGCACCTTATATATAATAACATTTTTGAAATCATTTCTCGATTCACGTGATATACATCGTACTTATTCGATTCTAAGCCACACCTCTAATTCTCAACATATTTTTGAGAAAAAATGAAAAATAGTGCGAATTGGTTTTTCGAGAGAAAGAAGCTCGACGTTTCAAAAATTAAAAAAATAAATAAATAAAAGAATAATTAATTTAAGAACTAATAAATGAATAATTAATTTATTTTATCAGTATTAAAAACTTTTTAAATATATACTGTACAGTCAGTATCATGTTCAATTTCCACCATCCATTGAATTTTTCGGGCTTCGTTTCTAATCCACACCCGATTCTGAATAGATGCAACTTTGGAAAAAAAGTGTGGCTTAGATTCGAGCGAATACCGCATTTTATTATTTGCGATAATTAACATAAATAAACCTTCGTTCTTGTTTTGCTCTGATTTTTTAAAAAAATATACAAAGAATGAAAGAACAATCATTATACGTCTTTGAATATCAGGTAAATAATTATATATATAAAAAATTAGTTTATATAAAAAAATGAATATGTCTAAGCAATGAAAAATTGTTTTTTGTTGGATTTAACTTTTTTTCAAGCGCGGGTTATTTAAAAAGAGAAATATGTGTATATATAAAAAAGAAAGTTCTTTTATACAAATTTGACCATTGCACTCACGAAACAAATTTCACAACTTTAAAATTTGAAAGAATTCAATCCACTTGACGCTGACAGTATCTGAAGTTTTAATTAAGTTCTTTAAAGCAGGAAATCTAAAAATCTCACCAGATTCATGAATACTAAGCAAGGTCAACTTTCAGGTCTTACAGGAAGACTCCTAACCCATCTGCAGCTCCAAATGACTCAGTTTCCCAAATTTCTTTAATATCAGATGATGAAAAAAAGTAGTCTTCAAGAACACTTTAAATTTGTTTTAAAACTGTTTTATTTCTAGGGGAGAACGATAAAAAATTCTTTGAACTCCATAACCATTCAAACTTTTAGAATTTCATTTTTTGAAAATAGAAAATCCTCTAAGAGGAATTTAATTATTTCCCGAGAGAAAAAACATTCTTTTGAATTAGTTGAAACTAAGTTCTTTCTCGTAAAAGTTTAAGAACAAATCAGTGCAGGAATGCGTAAAATTACCCATTGCTCTCTCTATTGGGTATATGATACTTGTGTCTGACTGAATCATTGAACTCCTGTAAAAGAAAAAAACTCAACTCCGTAATGCCAATTTTCTTTTTATAAAAATGAAAAATGTCTGACTAATGACTTCAATGATTGATTATCTTGAAGCACTTATATGCCACAGATTATTGGTTATAATTATAATTAATTTTAACTTAACAATTAAAACACTTTGAGGTATTTAAAGCAAAATTCAATTGGTACGTCAATATTAAAATGTTTTAAAAGCGAAAGTTGTGTAGAAATTTTAGTTACGTTACAAATTAAGTATATAAAATATTTATATAGAATTGTTCTTTTATATTTTTGAATTATTGTTTCTAATAATGATGAAGAATTCATAGAAATTTATTGTGCGTTTTATTGTTAATAAAACAAATTTGGTTGTGTTTTTTTTATCTTGGGAATATATGAAATACAAGTGAAGATGAACAGAAAGCATACAATAGAACAGAAGAATATACACACATTTATTACAGATGATGATCCCAGCATATAACAAGTAGGTGTGAGCTGCTTTCCTTTCGAGACGGGAATCCATTGCAGGCGAAAGACCCACTTTTTTACTGAAGAAGATACAACCATGTCTTACTCGGGTTTCGAACCAACTCCGTTACAAGCCGAGGATCATAGCCACAATACCGGCTGGGAGACAACAAATCTGGTACTTCTTGGAAACAAAATATTAATTTACTTGTGAACTTAAATTATTCTTCACTTAATAATTTTTGTTGCATTGAAGGATTCAATGATTTACGATAAGGAATTAATCCTTATTTCTCCGAGAAATGTCTAAATGACTTAGTTCAATAAATTAGAAAATTAATTGTAGATTGTGTTTGAAAATTTTTTCTACAGAGTTACTCAAATTGGAAAAATATATTTTTTTCTCAAAACAATCAATTCATTCTCAACTAGACTTTTTCTATATGAATTTGATTTATAGTTTTTTGTAAGAGGACTTATAAAATGAATATGTACATAATATTGACGTACCTAATTAATTACAAAGAATTTATATTAATTTAATTTGCCAAATAAAAAAGAAAAAGAAATTAGGAATCATTCATGTTATAAAAAGTATTATAAATATCCGTGTATAAAAATAGTTCAAATGATACCTTCATAAGATTTTCTATTTCTGCATTATGATTCTTTTTTGATGTACATAAGAAACATTTTTTCCAAATCACTAAGACAAACTTAAAATCCTTCTTTATTTAATAATTGCTTTCAGAATCTCCTATTATTTAATTTTCCCTTATTTTATCTTAAAATAATTTGGATTACTTTTGTTTACATCTAGGATAATTCAATCAAATTAATATTAGGTATCCAATCTAATTTCATGAGCTTCTTAGATGAAAAACACTTAGAGAGAAATATGAAACGGAAGTGCTTTTATTTCACCGATTTTTTTATTGCATTATTTTTCTAAAATAATTTGGTTATATCGATAAAATTATTCCTGCATAAAAAAGGTTGAATCACAAGGTTGAATAAATAATATTTTTTCGTATCTTTGTATTTCATTTAATCTTTTTTATATTAATTAATCTAATTAATTTTTATAATCAGAACAAATTAGACGTTATGTATTTATTTCCTTCATATTTTCCCATTGATCGTGTCTTACAAAACAAAGTGAATGAGAAGCATAATTTTTTAGCATTTATAAAACAAAAGATATATATATATATATATATATATATATATATATATATATATATATATATACATATCTCTCTCTCTCTCTATATATATAGAGAGAGAGATAGAGATAGAGATAGATGAGATATATGTAATAATTCCCTCTAGAGTATCCTTTTAAATAACTTTTAATTCTTTGGTTCAGGACTAACGCGTTAATTTTAATCGTAATAGAATAGTAATATTGCATCAGAAACTCGCTTTTACCCGTTTCTGACCAATCGTGGCTTCTGTCAAAGAGGATTCACGTGACCTTCGCAGCCAGTATAAAAAGCGAGAGTTCTTTGTGCTCATTCTTATTAATTATCAGCCCCCAGGGCAGCCAATTGGAGTCAATGTTCACTATACCCAGCATCCAATCAGAGAGCAGCCTCTAAGCTCTCAATCAAGCCAAAAAACTCTAAAACTTTTACACCCAGAAGAAGTACCGTAGGCATGCCTCCCGGATTCCATCGTCCAACCAATCGTCATGCCACCCAGCTGAAAGAAAAACCCCACTCTCATCATGACCCGCATCAAAGACTTGTCCTGATATAGGATTGAGGACTGTTTTTACAGTCCAGATGCCCAAATAGAAACGCCTATTCAACGCCTATGCTCATTCTTATTGTCTTCGTACCTCTTTCTTGTCTTCCCTCAGTAGTGAATGAATTCACTAAAAGTTCGTACGATCTTAATTCTCTACTTGCCCCAGTGTCGTCTGGTGTACGCTTTGAAGACTGCTGATTGATATATTGAAGATTAACAATTTGGTCACATTGCATCGAATTCGAAGCATCGCAAAGTAAAGGATTACGTTTTTTGAATAGGTGAATGCTCATTTGCTCTCCTTTGGCAAGTGCAAGCCTTTCGACACCGTCACGAGGAAGAGAGATCACGAGTTGAAGTGGTGCAACTAGGCACGGAACATCCGCCTGCCGCCCATGCATCCGCTACCAACCCAAAATCATCACTTGCTCACTGTGCACAAATAAAAAGCACAGAAAAGCTTAGTAAAATAAAAGAACTTCGGATCAAGTACCTCCATGACCTGATCGATATTGAAACTTTCGACAAAGACATCACGGATGCTGCTCAGCTGGAGGCTCTCATCAAGGAGAAAGCACAGGCTGAACTGGAATTCACTGTCAGAATGGGTGAGTTTAAAGTTCTCTTTCCTTGCCCTATCCAATGCTGCACCCACAATAACTCGAACGGGCCTAACTCGTTTCGACCTAAACAAAAAAGACCAGCAGAGTCCTCAATTCTGCCGGCAACACTTATTCTGGATAAGAAACAGGAAAAACCCAATATTGTTAACAAAAAATCGAAAAAAGGCTCAACTTCTAAAGCTGAGACCAATAATAAAAACCCTGCAAAAAAGACAAAGCAGGATTCTTATCAATCTCGGGATGACGTCATCCCCACAAGAAATGCCTTCGCTGGCCTCACTATCGACGAACTGGAAATCGTCGTAACGGATAAAACAACCCAAGTAGCTCATCTTTCCCCCAAAATTAAACCTATAATGCTCAGGTACAAAAAGAACTACAACCTTGTTCTTCAAGAATTAAACAAAAGTTCCCCCAAATCAATTAACAAACTGACCGGTGATTATATCAAAATCCAGGCTTCCAATATCGAGGAGCACAGAGCTATCACCGCTCTACTAAAAAAAAAAGGGAGGAGTTTTACGTCATACTCTCCACGGCTGACCGTCCCCTCAAAGTGGTTATCAAGGGTCTCCCTTCTTCCACTTTGATTGGGGATATCAAAACGGACCTCACCGAACAAAGTGTCCCCGTAATAAAAGTTTTACAAATGACCCGGAGGAAATCTAAATTTCCTCTCTCCATCTTCATGGTGGATGTCAGAAAGAACGCAGAAGAAGCCAGGGACGTATATGATGTCAGCAAACGCTGCTATATGTCCATAGTTATAGACCCTTTAAAAAAACGACCCGGAGCTACACAGTGTTATAACTGTAATTACTTCAATCACAATTCTGCGAACTGTGAGAGGAAACCCAGATGTTTGAAATGCTCCAAGGACCATCGCACCGGGGACTGCCCTATCAAAGAGCGCATTGAAAAGCCCGAATGCATCAACAGCAAAGAGAAAGGCCACTTGGCAAACTGGTGCACTTGCAAGGCCTTTTCTCAAATTAAATTTAAAAAAGGAGCACCCGCAGAAAATCGCAACGGCGAAAATAAATCTCAGCCTAAATCTTTCGATTAAAAAAGGTTATCCCAGGATTAACCTTTGTGAATGTTACCAACTCTGTTCAACAGAGGACTGCACCTGTCGATAAAACCGAGACGGCGAAGAAGAAATCTAAACCCGTTTCGGTTATAAACCAAGAGGGAGAAACCACCTCCGGTTTTATTTCGGCAATATCCGAATTCAGAAAATTATTTCAAAGCTTCCCAGGGCTCATTGAAGCAGGGAAAGCACTCAAAATGCAAAAAGCCATGAGGAAAGATTAGACATCTACTTTGGTGTTATGGGTTCAGCCGCAAACCCCCACACCTCACAATGATTTATAACCTATCCGAGCTTAGAATTGCGTCATGGAACGCGAACAGTTTCCGATCACGTACTGTTGAATTACGTGATTTTATAAATAGGCATTCCCTTGATATTATTTTAATTCAAGAAACACACTTGAGACCAGGTGTAAATTTCAGAATTCCAAACTACATCACATACTGAAATGATAGGCAACATCAAACAATCCTGTCTAGAGGCACTGCTGTTTTACTAAAATCCTCTCTCAATCACCACCACATTCCAACACCCCCTCTAGGAGCCATTGAGTCGACGATCGTTGTACTCACCCCCCGAGGGAGGAACCACTACTAGTAGCGTCAATCTACATTTCATCCTCCAACCCTCCAGCCGACTGCACCCACGACTTGGAGAAAATTTTCGCTCTCGGACACTCCTCCATTTTATGCGGAAATTTCATCGTCCGCCATATTCACTGGGGCTGTCTTCATGACAACTCCAGAGGGCTGCAAATTAAAAACTTAATCGACGATACTGATACTGATATACTAGCCCCCGAGACACCTACACGTTTTGGCTATAACTCCGCTTCCACAATCGACTTCGCTCTATATAACAAGAAATTTCTACTAGAATTCCAGTATTATTTCTCTGTCGGAGCTTAGTTCAGGCCACAATACTTTAATTCCAAACTTCCAAACCACAATGCAGTTTAATTTTCCTACACGAAACGTTTCTGATGACTGGGAACGCTTTCGAACACACCTCTCAAACACGCCCACTTTTCAACCAATCACAGCTCACACAGGAGAGGAAATTGAAAAGCAGGTCTCCACTCACAAATCAGATTCTCGTGGTCTACAACTCAGCTTCGAAACTCATACACACAAACAATAATTTTTACATTGATAGTGGTTTAAAAACACTCTTTATATATATATATATATATATATATATATATATATATATATATATATATATATATATATATATATATATTACAACTATTTTAAAGATGGGTGCATCATCTTGGAAGTTTGAGGGTTCACTTATATTATGTACTAAATTGTTTTTAAATTTTAATATTGCAATATCTTTCGGAATGTGATGGCGAATAGTTTTATTTTTCAAGTATAATGATTTAATTTTAACTTTTTAATTTAAAGTATAATGGTTTAATTTTAACTTTTAATTTTTTTCTGAAATTTGAAAATTTTCAATTAACTTACCAAGTTGCAATAGGGGGAAGGTTGGCGCCATCAAACTAGTTTAACCCCACTTATCGGTCCTAAGTCCGAGATTGCACTTGGATATTTTATAAATTTTTATTTTATTTTATAATTTTTTAATTTTGTTTGAAAATGATGGAACATTATCTTTTATATTCGCCATTGATATTCTGAAGTGTTTTGGTATTTTGTGATTCATATATTTCAATTTTTAAATTTATAATTGTGATTGTTTATATATATATATATATATATATATATATATATATATATATATATATATATATATATATATATATATATATATATATAAACTTAGAAATAAAGCTCGCAAAATTTATCAATACACTCTCCATCCATCAGATAAAACTATTATAAATAGACTCCAACACAAAAATCTCAGGAAAGTCCTTGATTTCACTCAAAAACAGTAGGAAGAAACGCTCACTTCCCTGAACACTGATGACGGCTCCTTATGGGGATTAGCCAGAAGTTTAGTAGGAAGAAACGCTCACTTCCCTGAACACTGATGACGGCTCCTTATGGGGATTAGCCAGAAGTTTCAGGAAGAAGAGATCCCCCATTCCTGCACTCAAAGGCTACACCACCATAACATATACGGACACAGAAAAAGCTGAAACATTAGCTGACTCTCTCGAAAATCAATTTAAACTGAACGACATTTTCAATCCACAACACGACAAAAACCACACACAGCTGGTTTCTAGATTTTTCACTAACGATAACAATTTCGATGATAATCCAACTAACCTTAAACCCTCTGAAATTCTTACCTATATTAATAAATTAAAAATTAGGAAAGCCCCTGGACGGGAAGGAATTTCGAGCAAGCTGGTTCGAAACTTTAATAAATCCACTATCTTTCAAATTACTAACATTATATTGAAAATATCCTAAAAGAAGTTACTTCCCACAAGCTTGGAAAACAGCTTCAGTTATCCCGATTTTGAAATCTGGTAAGGATCCAACTTTACCAGAAAGTTTCAGACCCATCTCATTGCTCTCGATTCTCAGTAAGCTAGCTGAGAAAATTATTCTAAACAGCCTCTGCTTACATCTCAACACTAATGACATTCTCATTCCCCAGCAGCACGGCTTCCGAGCTGAACTCTCCACATCACACCAGCTTCTGTGGGTGGTGGCGTACATTAAAATAGGATATAAAGATCGGAAATCAACAGGAGCTGTTTTCCTTGATATCCAAAAAGCCTTTGACAGAGTATGGCACACAGGCCTACTCTATAAACTGATCAAAATTAACACCCCTCCTCACCTAATCAAAGTAATCTCTTCTTACTTTTGCAATAGAACTTTCTCTATCAGAGTGAATAACATCCACTCTACTAATAAACCCGTACAATGTGGGGTCCCGCAAAGAAGTTTATTAACCCCTGCCCTCTTTAGTATCTATGTCAATGATATTCCTAGGACCAGCCAGACTACAATTTGCATGTATGCTGATGATACCTCGATCTACGCGCAAAGCAACGAACTTGCTCTCATCACACACTTTCCACAGAAACACTTGGCGAAATTAGAAGAATGGTTCTCAACCTGGAAAATAGCATTAAATGTATCAAAAATAGAGGCCGTCTTCTTCTCTCACCACATTAAAAAATAACCACCTGATTTATATTTACACAACACCTACGTCCTCTGGTCTTGCAACACTAAATACCTAGGTCTAATCCTAGACAAACGCCTCACGTTCAAACAACATATAACACACATTCGCAGAAACTTCAATATTGCCGTGGCTAAAGTTTACCCCTTAATTGCCCGGAATTCATGTTTATCTATTAAAAACAAAATGCTTATTTATAAAATGATCCTCCAACCTATTCTCACTTATGCATGTCTAATCTGGGGGCATGCAGCCAATTCTAACATAAAAATTTTAGAAACTGCTCAAAATAAGATAATTAGAATTACCACAAACGCAGACTGATACATGATAAATGATGATCTCAGATCTGCCCTAAAGCTCAAAACTCTTAAAGAAGTATTCAAGAAAATAGCCATTAAATTCTTTGAAAAAAGAGACTCGCATGATAATAGAGCAATAGCCAGAATTAAAAAATATAATTTAAATCCTCTTTTTAATCGTCCTCGAAATATTCTTATCTAAATTCATCTTTTCCAAATTGTTTCCACTGCAATCTTCAAAATTATCCAAACTCGCCATCTTCCAATGGGCTGCTCTTCAGATCGAGGGCTGATTTCGACGAAGCGGGCTCTTCGCGTCACTCATTATTTCTCCCTCCCTATTCTGGATTTTCAAGCCGACTGCGCTAGCTCGGTCTCCGGGCTAAACATCGTTCGACACAATTGTTTTTCCTGCACATACGCAAACTCACAAACAATTACACTAAATAA